>JAJMCB010000020.1:0-144508 GCA_030584925.1 Starmerella vitae | reverse complement strand
AAAGAAACGGTATACTCAAAAAATGGCGTCCTGGAACTTAGTAAAAGGATATCGAATATATCGATTTTCCTTTACTTGCTCCTGGAATTATTCAACTCGACGCTTGTCAAGGAATATTAATGAACACCAAGGACCGTTGTTGTAACAATTGACAGTTGAAATACTATCAAAAGTCCTTCTCTTCATGGGTGAGTACTTTAGTACTTCCAGAAGAGGAATGGCACGTTGCCAAAATTGAATAATGGCACGTAGCCCAACTGTCCTGGCAAACAAAGAGTATTTCTTTGCTTATTCCAAGGAATTATTCATCTCTTTCCTTAAACGTTGCATCAACGTTGAATAAAGTGAAACCTTTGGGAACCGATTTCATATTAAAATTAATTTTTTTTTTGTTTTTTTGGGTTCCCTCGCCGTGGAGGTCATTGACCTCCGTTTCAGTGCGATACTTAAAATTTGCCTTATAATTGGCTAACCAAGCTTCCATCCCTAAATACTCAAGATCATATTTTTTTTTATTTTTGTCTTGAGGCATTTCTCGGGAGAGCTTCCAGATACAAATTCCGGGAAGTAGCTTCCCAAAAACGATCCTTTTCGCAAAACTACGAATAAAGAAATTCATACCATTTTAGGCATAATCCATGATCATATATAGATAATATTTTAACTTCTTTCGTCTGGTAGCATGGTTGCATGCAGACCTGCACATGCCACCATATTCTGACGGACAGACTAATACCACTTGTTTTTGCTATAAATAGGATATTTGCGGTGTTTCATTTCCAATTCGGCAAAAAAAGGCGGATAATAGAAATTCTGTTTACAGTTCTGATTTGTACCTAATGCATTCCACCGCCATCAACCCTGGCAGCCATCAGCGAGATAACGATTTAAAAACCTTATAAATATTTACACTTCTTTCATGTGCCCAGTAAAGTTGCATCACGTCAATAATAATGCAAAAATTCCAGCTTAAATTCTGGCCTGAGATACGTGAATATCCTAAATTAACGTCCACTTCAGCCCCATTGTTTTCACTATGAACGATGCAGCATTTGTAGCCGGTAAATACTCAAATATTCACAATAATGATCTCGAATATACATCTACAACATATATTCACTTGACTCTCGTGCTTCTAGTTCTAGTAATTCTATGGACTTGTACAAGTTGATATGCACTATCCTCTTACATGGTGAAATGCCTGCATTTCTACTGCCTCCTAAGTGACATTTTCAGTTTCTGTTCTCGAAGACTGCCGCTGCGGTCTCGCCAGTTACTCCATTCTCCCCATCCACCGAGACGCACAACCACTGCGGTGGCATTGTCTCTGGTCCCCAGCATTTCGACGTACGTGACGATCTCCGCAGCCCCCTCTTGGGGCGTTCCCCGAAGAGACCCGCCTTTCACCGCCTGTTGTATGACGATGTCGCAGATCTCCTGGTCACTGGCTTTGTCGGTCACTCCGTCGGTGCACAGCACTACAAAAGCCTCGTCCCCCGGCAGTTTCCCCCGGTGGTGGCCCACTAAATACTCCGTGAGATCCGGCTCCGGAGTGAGTCCAAACGGTTTCCCCTGGTGGTCCCCGAAAGCACGCGTGTTCACGTACTGCAGCAACCGCCGTTGACCGTCCGGGGTCGAGTTGAATACGTGCTGAAACCGGGCCAGCCGGTCGCTCTCGTGCCCCGAGTTGGCGTGGTGGACCGTCGAAAGCCGCAAACTGTTGCCACTGCTGTCGCTGATGATCGCCCGGGAGTCGCCAGTTTGGGCAACCACCACATTCACGTCGGTTTTGCTGCTCCAGTACGTCTGGTTGGGATTTGTGGCGTAGATGTACACACTCGTGCAGGTTGACCCGCTCATCTTGTCAGCCCCCAAGCACTCCAAATCGGTTTGGAGGTGGGCAATGGGCAGCCTCAGCTCGAGATCATCGCTTCGGGGCTCAATGAGGTTGCATTGAGTGTTTACCTTCTGCGGACGCCGCCAGTACCCGCCAAACCGTCGTTTGTACTCCGTAAACAGAGATTTCAGGCCAATTGAGGGGTCCACGCTCTCCACACTAGAGGCCAGCCTCTGGCTGAGCATTTCAGCACATCCACTACCTCCGTGGCCGTCGAAAACCGAGGCATTGAAGACCGGTCGGGGGTGGCCGTTGATGTTCAGCGAAAGGAAGCCGAGGGAGAGCCGGTCCTCGTTGTAGGGCATCATGCCACGGCTGGAGACGTAACCGACGAATTGGGGGGCTCGCAGCACGTCGATCCGCAGCAGTCCTTGCTTTCCCCGGACTTGGTACCATGTCGAGAACGGCCGCTCCCACATGATACTGCCAGCGTTTGTCATTATCGCTAAACGAAGGGTTCCAACAAGGGTTTACGTGCCCTTGCACACCTAAGCAACTCCCCCACCTCATGTCCACCGACTTGTGTCCAGTTTACGCACCCTTTTTCGGCGCCCTCGGGTGCACTGCGGCGATTGTTTTTGCTAATTTCGGAGCAAGCTACGGCACTGCGAAAGCGGGAGTCGGAGTGGTCGCCTCTGCTATCCAGAACCCGGACGGGATCATCAAGGGCGTGCTGCCGTGTGTGATGGCGGGTATCATCAGTATCTACGGGCTCGTTGTCTCCGTGCTCATCAGTTCGAACCTCTCGCAGACCCAGTCGCTTTATACGGGATTCATCCAGCTCGGTGCTGGCCTCAGTGTCGGTCTCTCGGGCCTGGCAGCCGGTTTCGCCATCGGCATTGTAGGCGATGCAGGTGTGCGAGGCACCGCACAGCAGCCGAAGCTTTTCGTGGGAATGGTCCTCATTCTCATTTTTGCCGAAGTCTTGGGTCTGTATGGCCTCATCGTTGCTCTGCTTCTCAACACAAAGGCAACCGACGCTGTGTGCTCTTTTAAATAGTCATAGTGTACATGAATTGAATGATAGTTCGTAGCAGTGCTTATAGTGTGCTCTTCCATTAAGGTTACTGTAGTGCTGTAGCATGTAATTGTTCGAGTAGTTCATCATTGACCCGATGAGGTTCTTCCTTTATTACATTACGGTAGTTTAAAGCATCCAGTCTACTTAGTTTTCTCAATTGTTCGAGTAGTTACAGTATCCGCTCGACCATGCTGAGGTTCTCCTTTGTTACATTAAGGTAGTTTAAAGCAGCCAGTCTACTTAGTTTTCTCAGTTATTACAATTGTTCGAGTAGTTACAGTCTACTTAGTCGTGTACCGTTGCAGAGGTCTTCCTTTATTACACTACTGTAGTTCTGTAAAGTCTACTTAGTTTTCTCAGTTATTTATTTGGTGCAGTTAGCATCTTGATCCTACCTTTACGGTAGTTCTGTAAAGTCTAAATTATTCGGTGCAGTTAGCACCTTTACATTACGGTAGTGCATCCAGTTAGTACTTAATTTTCTCAGTTATTACAATTGTACAGTATCCGCTTGATCATGCTGAGGTTTTCCTTTATTACATTACGGTGGTTCTGTAAAGTCTGCTTATTTATCCTGATCGTGTCCTCGCCCTGAAAAATTTACCATGAGTGCACCCGACGCCCGAGCATTTCCTCTTGCCGATGCTGCCACGACGCAGCAGATCCTCGACATTACCCAGCAGGCTACTAACTTGAGACAGCTCAAGAAGGGTGCCAACGAGGCTACCAAGACTCTTAACCGTGGTATTGCCGAGTTCATCGTTATGGCTGCTGATGCCGAGCCTATCGAAATTGTGCTGCATTTGCCTCTCCTTTGCGAGGATAAGAACGTTCCTTACGTCTTTGTTCCTTCAAAGGTTGCTCTTGGCCGCGCCTGTGGTGTCTCTAGACCCGTCGTTGCTGCTGCTGTCACCACCAACGACAGCTCCCAGATCAAGGAACAGGTCTACCAGCTTAAGGACAAGATCGAGCGTTTGCTCATCTAATCGAGGCAATGACAGCAATGATGCGGGACAGAGCAGAGCCTTTATATATTTAGATATTGTACTTTTCGAGCTTCACAGGGTAGGGAATGAAACGTAAGTTTAAGTACCTGCATTCAAATGAGACCAGGTTCCCTACTCAGCAGCGGGCCTCAGAGGTCGACAAAAGCCCTCCGTACCTCACATTAAATGCTAGGATTATGGACCCTGGACGTGTACCGGTGCACAATGTTTTGCACTGGTTTAGAACCAAGGACCTTAGGGTGCACGACAATCGGGGGTTCAGCAGCGCAATGAAGCTTGCAAAAGGTGCTGAAATGCACTGCTTGGCGGTGTTTGTGCTGAACACGAAGGAACTGGAGCTCCATGGCGTCGGTGCAGCCCGCAATGCTTTCATGAGACGACAGCTGTGTCACCTCAAGCAGGAGCTCAGTGGCCTACAAGTTCCATTGGTGGTTCTCAAGGCGAATTCAAAGGCGGAAACTGTGGACCGAATTGTGGATTTTTGTGGTTCAAACAAGGTTTCGCACGTTTTTGCCAATTACGAGTACGAGTACGATGAGCTGAATCGGGACCTCGCGGTCCTTGACAAACTAAAGGCTAACAATATTCCTCTGATTTTGCGGCACGACCAATGTGTAGTTGAGCCTGGATTGGTGACGACTGCTAAGGGTGAGCCCAGAAGGGTCTTTACGTCGTACTGGCATGGCTGGCTTGCCATGCTGGAGCGAAGTCCAGATCTGCTCGAAATGGAACCGGTTCCTGAGAAGCAACGCTCAATTGAGTTCAATGCAACTTCAGATGACTTAGATTTTTGCAAAGATGACGGTAGAGAAAGTTTGTGGCCGGCAGGACACAAAGGGGCAGTAGAGAGACTTAACAATTTTCTAAAACACAAAGTAGACAACTACGGACGGTACCGGTCAAATCTGGGGAAGGATGCCACTAGCAGAATGTCTCCGTACTTTGCTTTTGGTATTATTTCTACGCGTGAGGCTTTGGGTCTCGCCAAACAGACACAGCACGGCAAGAAGTTTGGATCAACAAACAGCGGAATTGACAGCTGGGTACGAGAGATTGCGTTTCGCGAGTTTTACCGCCAGATGGTCGCGGTTTGTGTGCCTCATATTGTTATGAACATGCCAACAATGCTTCATTTGTCTGAACTGCGAACAGAGGAGAAGGGCGAGGCATGGGAAAGATGGTGTAAGGGGACTACTGGGGTGCCACTGGTGGATGCTGGAATGCGCCAGTTACTGGCTGAGGGATTCATGCACAACCGGGCCCGTATGAATGTGGCCTCGTATCTCAAGATGCACCTCCTTCTCGACTACCGGCTGGGAATGACTTATTTTGCTAACAAACTAGTCGATTGGGACTGCTGTAACAACGCTTTCGGCTGGGATATGAGCTATACTATCTTCAATCCGGTTTTACAAGCCGAGAAGAATGACCCTGAGGGCATCTACATTAAAAAGTGGGTCCCAGAATTGGCAAATGTGAGGGGGAAGGCAGTTTTTGACCCGTTTGGCCGGCTTTCAGCTCAGGAATTCGCCAAGCTAAGCTATCCAAAACCAATTATTGGCAATGAAGAGGGCAAAGCAAGGGCAAAGGAGCGGTTAGACGAGCTCAAACGGAAGAAATAGTAATATATAGGATAATGAATATAGGAACTTTCTCTGTCGAAACAGGAATATTGAGGTTTATATAGGGAAACTTACAAGGTCACTATGCATTAACAATGTTACTCATGAACCCCCGAATTCGGCCTAAAACACTCTCGTCATCAGACTCGCTGCGGATTTCGCGGAACTCGCGGCTTTGCAACGCTCTTCGGACCAGGTCGCGTCCCTCACTCTCTACCGTCAAGGTGCCGGTCTCTGTGTCCTCGAAGTAGTCCATTCCCAAACCGAATCCGAGGTAGTCCTTCATGAGTTCATAGAAACTGAACAGAGCCAACGCCATCGGCAGCAAAATAAGCCGAGGAATGACCTCATTGAACGATTTTCCTAACGGTGTGAGATTGATGTACCTCCCCAAGAATTCCTGGAACACAGTGTGTTGGGTGGAGTTCAGCATCATGAAGTTGTAAGAAAGTGGAACGGTTAATCGCAGAGCATTAGCAGCGAAAAACAACAAGCTTGAGCCGTCGGTGTGTTTTGGAACAATCGCGTACAAATTGAAGACCTTCAGCGAGGTAAGCGAGCTCATAACACACACAGACATGTAACTGAGCAGAGTGACCGCAAGCAGCACCCGCAGTCCAGCTGGGGAGTGCCGAATAGTTAAATCCACAAGCGAAAGCCGAGTGCCTGACATGAGTTCAGACCATGTAATCACTGCACTGAAGCCGGCCAACACGAGTGCAAGCCCTCTAACCAGAACCAATTGGGGAACCCCAGGCTCTTTAGACTCCAAATCAACCACATCGGCCAGCAATCGCATCCATTCGGCCCGAGCACGCACATTACGGCTTAATTCGCGACGAAAGCGAGCACACAGCTGGGCCAAGTTCGCCGAGGTGAGGTCTCTGGGCTGTGCACGGGCAGCAGAGGCCCTTCCTAATGGGAAATCCTGCTGGCGAATCTCAGCGATGGTGGAGTCTAGCCATTCAGCATACTTTTCGGTCTTGACCGGCTCTAAAGCCAGAATTCTCGCCACAACGTCGTCATATGCGGACTGGGCATCGCAAAACGAGTCGTGCACACCAGTTGCCCGGGTATAGTTTTTAGAAAGCCGTTGCTTTTTGGTGAAATGCCACACACTTCTAGGAATTTCAACTAGACCGTGACCAAGCAGGTATATCACCAGCATCAAACCGTAGGTATAACTGAGGGCCACACCCACAGCTTTCAGGTTAGTGAATGAGATTCCCGTAGAAACTCCCATATAAATAGCGCCTGCCACTCCAGCAGTAAGTACAATCAAGTTGTAGCGGAGCATTGACCTCAATGCATCTTTCAAGCGTAAAAGCGGGGCATGGAAACCGCTCTCGATGTAGGCTTGCAACAGAGGCAAAATGAGCCACATCAGGAAAAACGAGGCCCAGTAAATAACTCGCCACATCAGTAATCGGGCTCGATCGTCCAAGGTGCCATCGTCAACCAGGTCGAATGGGACCAATGCGACGATTGAAAGAGGTATGAAAAAGGATATGAATAGAGGAACACTTAGGTAGACGGGTAAATTACGCAACTGGGTCCACCTCGATAGGAGCCACAGTGTTAGCACTGCCAGAACCGGAAATGCTACAACGGCCAGCAGCATGGTCCTTGCCCTGATTCACTTGTCCATGAAAAGGTCCCACGGACGAGTAACTGTTTCGGGGGATGAAATATGTGCCTGCGGAGTTGCATGCGAGGCCGATGGAGGGCTAATAGCTTTGGCACTGCGAGCTAATGAGGCCAATCCGGTGAACGAGGGGAAAATGGAGATCAGAGGGTACAAGGTCCTATTTCGCAAGGAAGGCGAGAAAATCAGCGCTTTCTTTTATTAAACTGACAATTATATTTGATTTTATTTGATATGATTTGATTTGATTTGATTTGATTTGATTTGATTTGATTTGATTTGATTTGATTTGATTTGATTTGATTTGATTTGATTATGAATTATGAACTGTAGTTGATTAGCCGGGTGCAGGTAGGCTATTTAGTATTTTGATAGCTCACCTGTCTAGAAATGCAGCTAGTTAGCTTAATATTTAGTTTTAGCTAGCCAATTCTATTAAGATTAGCTAAATTTTATCGTTACGGTTATGACGAACCACTTTTGGAACACCCAGACCCACCGAGGTTATTGCACCCACTCGACCCACTTTGGGCACTGCATTTACCCCAACCATTATTAATTAATATTTTTCAATGTGTTGTTAAAGCCATATATGTAGTACACGGCTTTTATAAAGGTTGAAACTAAAACTTATAGTTGATAAACAGTTATATATTCAACTGAAAATCGCAGCGAATAGCTTAACTGGGCCATTTTTTGCTATTTTTTTTTAGTGTTCTGTTTACCGGGCTCATGCATGATAACGTAACTAACTGACTTTGCATCCATCTTGCATATTTCTAATTATTATATAAAAACTAAAGATCTACCCGATCAACATATTATGCTCGCTTTCACACTGGCAACACTTCTCCCCATCGCTTCGGCGTTTCCTATTTTGGGACAAATGCTCCCTCCTCCTCATCTGGACAGTTTTTATTCGCAGCCGGAAAATCTTAACAACCTTACTACCGGCCAGGTTTACAACTCTCGTCACATTATCGATGTTGTTGGACTCGGTGTGAGGTATGCAAAGGCTGAGCAGATCGCCTACCGTACTAACAACACTCAGGGTGAGCCTTCTTACAGTATTGCAACTGTATTCACCCCTTTCACTCCTTCTGAGGAGCCCAAGGTGCTGTCCTACCAGTACTATGAGGACTCTGTGAACATCGACTGTTCCACTAGTTACTCTATTTCCAAGAGTGGCAGCTCTTTTGGCAACGATTCGACTGCTGCAATTGCTTTCGGCTTGGCTCAGGGATGGTATGTCATTGTTCCTGACGATGAGGGTGCACGTTCGGGCTTCATTGCTGGACATGAGCAGGGTCAGGCTGGCTTAGATGGTATCAAGGCCGGTATTTCCCACTTGAAGCTTGATTCCAAGACCCCAGTGTCCCTTTTGGGCTACAGTGGTGGTGCCAGTGCAACTGTGTGGATGTCTAGCTTGAGCGAGAGCTATGCTCCTGAGCTTAATATTGTTGGTGCTGCTCACGGAGGCACTCCAGTTGACATTGAAGCTATGGTTAACTACATTGATCACCCAAACAGCTTGTATTCCGGATTCATTGTTGGTGCTTTCACCGGTCTTTTGAACAGTTACCCTGCATTTGAGGAGCAGGTGTGGCCCCACCTCAACACTACTCTGCAGAAGGCTGTTAATGCTTCTCGTCAGCCTGGTTTCTGCGAGGTGCAGATTGTTCTCGACTTCATGTTCAAGGAGTGGCACACTCAGGCAGACGTTGATTTGTTGACTTATGAACCTTTCAAGAAGATCATGGCCAACGAGAGTTTGTTGAGTAACGTTAGTGCCACTGCGGTTCCTGTGCCTAAGTTCCCTAGATACATCTGGCACGGAACCAAGGATATGACCATTCCTATTAGCCCTGTGCAGCAGTATGTTAGCGAGCAGTGCAGCTCGGGTGCCAACATCCAGTTTGTCCCTTGGAACGGAACCGACCACCTTACTACTGGTCTTTACGGTCTTCCTGATGCTCTTAAGTTTGTCAAACAGTCTTTGGAATTCAATACTCCTCAAGTTAAGTGTGGTTCTGCTAATAACAACATCTTGAGCCTTGGCCCGAAGATGGCCAATCAGACTCTCAGTAAGACTTTCTCCGAGATGGTTTTGGCTGTTGATGTTCTTACCTCCCCTCTTGGTGAGGCCACTTTGAACCGCACTGGACAAGCACCTTTGACCTGGACGACCTTGGAAGACAACTAATTACTGGAAAAAGTAAAAACCCCATACCTTAATACCTAATTTGGGTGTCATTTATTAATACCTTACACTGTATAATTCAATTAATTTATAATCTCTCGAAAATATGCTGTCTATTAGATTGATTTGGCAGTTTCACTTTCTAATTTAGTTTCAGTTACCATGTGCATATACACCTGGTGAAGATACTTAACAATCAAATGATACCTCACCGCTACTTACAAAGGTAATCTAGCACTGCTATGGTCAAAGGCATTTTTTCTCACCATCACTAACACAGTATGAATAAAGCTGTGAATCTGCAGGTAAAAACAATCTGAATATTTGTTCATCTGAGTTTGCAAACGCAGACTGCTATCAAACCTACCAACAAATTTTATCAACTTCTCAGTGCAATCAGATATAGTGAAAATCCTTCCATGCAAGCACTACGTCATATTTACGGGTCTAGAAAGTCAATTTCCATCTTTTATTGGCTCTTATTCAGCATTATAATAAATATATTATGTTTTAATAAAGTCGTATTTAAACATTTATCCTCGTTTTGTTAGGACACAGACAAAAAAAATTTACAGGTTCTTCTTTGCAAGAGTCTCAAGATCAAGACCGCAGCAGTCAAAACTACACAGACCGGGTTCACGAAAATAAAGTACGCCTGCTCTGTTTGTTGGAGGGCTCATAATACTCAAGATACGCCCCATATGCGGGGAATCCGAACAAAGCGAATAGGGGCTAAAACACAAGCACTGATAAGTTTCGGGGTCTAGAGAGTATAGTTCAAGAAACATCGAATAATCAGAGTCGGGTAGCTGGCTACCAGAAATATAGAACCCTTGCTCACAGCTATAGCCTTTAATCGCGAGTTAGTTAGCACCCCCGACTGGGAAGATCAAACTCTCATGAACTACGTGAATTAAATACAGAACTTTGGAAACGCATTTGAGTCTTGTAATGACCTTTTTCAGCCCAAAAGACATGTTTAAAAAATGTGGCTCGAAGATTGTATGGCAATGAGAGATCACTCATAATTCATACATACCATTTATTTATGACCAGCATAAGTATACAAGTCCCTAGATTATTGTAAATAAAATGTGAATAAAATTTATCGGTATCTTCTCCACGGTTTGCTTCAAGATCACTTCCCTTCCTCGTCCCTCCCCTCATTATCACAAATGCACCCTAAATACGGATACCTTTAAAAGGCTTTTTGAATTATGGTCTGAATTTGGGAGCAAATTCATCTTATTTTCTGCTAAAGGTTGTATTTTCTCAGTTTTTTGGATTTTTTGTTCCTTTGTAAAGGATGTTATTTTTGCTCTCAACGAAACACGGATCTTAGTGGCAGTTTTGGTAGTAAATTTTACCTATTTTTGGGACTCTAACAGGGACTGTAGCAAATCTCGCATAGCCTTTAACGGTTTCTGTGACATTAACTTCAACTATATGCTGTAGATTTATTTTGCATTCTAATCGATGCTAAAAGCAAATCGACTCCTTGCTTTCTGCACATCAGCTTGTTTGAATACCATCCACCTCAAAAATAAGGGCAACCAACATGTATTAGGATATCCCAGGCGAAGCCAATATGCATTACTAAACGTATCAGGTATACGAGATCTAAAAAAAAAAATCTAAGCTTCGAGGAATTTCATTAGCAAATACTTTTGCAGGACATATATATCTGGAAATATATATAAATATTTCATATTAACACTCTAACTACAGATTTATATACTAGGAATACGCAGGAAAGCATGATCGCCTCAAAGGGTAAAATTTATTTATAGTTTAGAGTTTTTTTTAGTGTTAATTTTCACTTATATGCAGGGTTGCTGCAAACATAGTGAATTAGCACCAACCGTTTAGTAGTTTAAATTTATTTTTGAAAGAAAAAATTTTACAGCCCAAAGCAGCACACCGGTAGGCTATTAGCAGCCCCTGAATCGAGGGTCATGTTTACATATTGTATTATATCATATTATTTGCCAAGTTCAAAAGTACAGTATGCTTCCAGTTTATTTTATCTTCCGCTTTGTTCCGCTGGCTGCAGGGTCACCAAACCCTGCATTAAACCATGCATCCGATATTCCGAAGAAAGCTATTTATATATATCTTCCTATGCTTATTGATTAGTTGAAAGCTTCGGATATATTGAGAATGTCTACAATTTTTAGAATTTTAAGCCTAGTTAGTCTTTTTACAGCTTATTTAATTCCATAAATATGCATCTAGTAATGTTTTCCTGGGCTATGCAGAAGGAATGCATGATTTAGTAATTTTCCGAACCACTTAGCCATTTAAAGAAAAACATTATATATAAGAGTTCTACTAGTACCTTATGAGTTTATGCTTGTTTTCTTATTTCTTCAAATTGCCTCTGCCTTCCCTCTCTTTGGGTCTGTGCTCTTCCCACCTAGTCAGGATAGCTTTTACACTGCACCTGAGAACCTCGAAGATTTTTCAAATGGCCAAGTATACGACTACCGTGGAGTTATTAACTCTGTAAGATTCGGAGTTGACTTAGCGAAAGCCGTACAGATTGCCTACCGAACCACAGATACCCAAGGTGAACCTTCATTCAGTATTGCCACGGTTTTCTCACCGGTTTTCCCCAGCATTGAACCAAAAGTATTGTCTTACCAGGCATATGAAGACTCTGTCAATATTGACTGCTCCACCAGCTACTCAATTGCCCACGATGGGGACTCATTTGCGAGTGATGCTTCTGCTTCAATCGCATTTGCTTTATACGAAGGTTGGCATGTAATTGTTCCAGACCAGGAAGGCTCCCGCTCAGGATTTATTGCTGGTCATGAGCAAGGCCAAGCAGGATTGGATGCAATTAGAGCGGGTATTTCTTATTTAGAGCTTGATCCGGATACACCTGTGGCTTTATTGGGATATAGCGGCGGTGCGAGCGCAACCGTTTGGATGGCTAATTTACAGGAAGATTATGCCCCTGATTTGAACATTGTCGGGGCTGCTCACGGAGGCACTCCTGTGGATCTTCTTTCCACAATTAACCACTTAGACAACGCTGATAACTTTTATTCCGGCTTTATTGTGGGCGCGTTTACCGGTCTCCTTAACAGTTACCCCGAGCTCGAGGGACAGGTATGGCCCTATTTAGACACTGAGCTCCAGAATGCCATTACTACTTCTAGAAAATCAGGTTTTTGTGCAGTTGAAATTGTACTTGAGTTTATGCACCAGGAGTGGCACACAAAATCTAGCATCGACCTGCTTAACTTTGGGCCCTTCCTAGAGGTATTGCAAAATGAAAGTTTATTAACGAATGTTAGTTCTAGTGAAGTTTCTGTCCCTAGTTTCCCTCGTTACATATGGCATGCAACACAAGACCAGATTATCCCCTATGACGCCGTTGTAGAATACGTGGATCAGCAATGCCAGGCTGGAGCTAATATTCAGTTTGTGCCCTGGAGCGCTAACAACCACGGTACGATTGAAATAATTGGACTTCCTGACGCCCTTAACTTCGTCAAACAAGCTTTGGAGTTTGACACACCCCAACTAACGTGCGGAACCGCCAACAATGACATTATATTACTAGGGTCGCAGTGTGTAGCCGAAAAGCTCGGACAGCCAATTGCCGATGTAATGCAACTTATTTCAACTCTTACCGCACCACTAGGCAATCTCCTAGAGCTGATAACTGATGGATACCGCCCGTGATTACCGCTTTGGGTGCCTGGGCCCCTACCTTAGTTTACCTCAAAAAGACCTCAATTTTTTGTACTGATATCTAACAAACGTTAAAATAATCAATTTACAATACGCTCAATTAATTAAACAAATAGTACATATTAGCGTCAAGCTGGTGTATATGTAATCATGGAGATTCCGTACGATTTCAGGCTCGTTGAAGCGGGCCTGTATAGTGCACGTTCAGCTCCATCGTTCAGCTTTCCGTTTATAAAGACTCTAGGCTTAAAAACAATCATATTGCTGGATCCTGCAGCTCCCAGCAAGTCTCTAATGGGCCTGGTAACCGATGAGAACATCAATATCGTACACCTCGTCCCAGAGTCGTGGAGATCGAGTTTCGAAGCAAGCCAGCAAATAAAAACATGGATTGTTTTTAGTGAGGCCTTAAAATACACCTTAGATCAACGGAACTACCCTCTAATGATCATTGGATCCGATATGCTTCATGCAGTTATTCGTCGCCTGCAAAACTGGACCATATCTGCGGTGCTAAACGAATTCAATGCATATAGTGAGCTGTCGGATGTTCGTGTAAATTCTGGTGGGTCAAGGTACCTTGAAATGCTGAGGCTTTTCTACGGTAAAATTGAGCACGCCAAGGAGATCATCGAGCAGACGTCCCAGACCTTACCAAACCTTCCTATAATGGTAGTAGACGTACCTGAGGAAAAACATAGACCTGAATGGGTTCGTCGATTCAATGTTGGTGAGTGCTAGTTACATATGCTTGGTTACCTAGTTAGTTGTTCCCTACCCATGAACCTTCCTAAGGTCTGCGTTCAAGACACCTTCGGTGAGGTTCTGAGTGACTTAGCCAATGGAAAATGTACCAAAGAAGAGTGCTGGGTGGAAATCAATGGTAAAGAGTTACGTTTCCCGTTCACCGCTTCCCCAACTACCCAATCAGCCACCGACCCGGACTACACCGCTTTTGTGTCACCAGCAGCGTTTGATGTCGAAATTCGCCACAGAAACTCACCAGTTGCATTAATTAGACTTGGAGAGTTGCGTGCGGATATTAAAAAATACGCCCCATTAGCTGCTGCCGACGTTTTTGGCACTCGTGCATTACTGGGCCGTCGAAACGGCGAATTGTTGGTGCTGGATACCGAGAATGATGAGGTGAAGCAACTTGAGGGCCATATTATGCATACATCTGTCTCAAAATTCTTTCCATCTGGTGAAGTAGCCCTCTCTGCTGGAATGGACTACCAAATCAAGCTGTGGGATCTCAATTCTGGTACGAAAATCCAATCACTAATGTTCCAAAAAGGTCTGGTAAATGACGTTGCGTTTATTGACCGTGGACGTAACCTGCTTTCGCTGTGCGAGCAGGACAATACAGTTGCACTGTGGGAGGTTTCCAAACCTCTAGTCGTTAACGAGTACGCAATTGAAGACCCCCAATGTCTATCAGTGTATTCTGGGGCCCCCACAAACACCCCCCAAGGTGAAGGTAAGTATGGAACCGATGGAAAAGTATGCTTAGTCGGCCATAAATCCGGAATTTCACTGGTTGACCTGAGGGCTGATGAAGTACACACCGGTGCCTCGTCTCCGTGCAGTCACATTGCCATCAATCAACATCAAGTTATCTCCTGCCATAAGAACCAAGTTTCAGCCCACGATATAAGAAACTTTAGCACCAAAATTTTCTCATTAAAGGCCGACTTTGGGCCCGATCATGACCAAGACATTCAACAGATCGAAACCACAAGCTCAAAATTATACATTCGTACCAGTTATACAACCTTTGGGTTCGACTACAGCACCCAAAACGTTGAGGTGCTTGCCAGTGACAATGGACTGCTTGTTTCTGCTGGAGACCTGTACACGGTTGGAGATTCACTTCGCTGTTTTCCTCTCTAAATTAACTTTACTAAATTAAATAAACAAATGCAATTCCAAATACCCCTAAAACCAAGCTGCATATGGCTGGAGGAGTTAACTTAACACTAATATTCACGTATTTGGCCGCAAAAGGCCAAGAAGTGTAGCTTTGGGGTACATAAACTCCAAAACTAAAAGTAAACGGGGTCAGTTCCCCCGCTGATGCAATAGAAGTTGGGGTTTTGCTGGCATCATATATCATCAGGGTGTATTCGGCGGAAATAAGGTGCAGGCCACCGCTTTCGCCTGCCTTATTCGTGTCCCAGACTATGGAGCTGGTTTGCACTGACTGGTTCTGAGCTAGTGTGTAAACTTGTTTGTTTTGAGAGCATGAAACCGCAATATTGATAGCCGAAGGACTCAAAATAAGGTCTGTGTAGTTCCATCCGAATGTTACCAGGTCTCCGCTTTTGACATATGTGGAAGAGGTGGTTACAGGAGTCTGGAGATTTAACTCACCAGCAGGCAGAGCAGGATCAACACTTACTGAGGTAGTGGTCGAAGAATTCGATACCAAACCGGCAGCCAGGGCTGCATACGCTAGAAGTTTCATACCAAGCCAGGTTTTGTTTTGGGTCGAAAACCTAACAACAATTCCACCGTATGCAGGCATGCCAAACATCTTTCAACAGGTGTTGCAGAGCGGCAAGCCGCATGATCTAAACAAATATACTCCAGAAGACATCATAAAATTGAGGAGTTCCATTAATTATGCCAAATATAGTGAGCAACACCGCAAGCTCTTGGCAAGGGCTCTAACCAACTA
Organism: Starmerella vitae; assembly: GCA_030584925.1. Classification (NCBI taxonomy): domain Eukaryota; kingdom Fungi; phylum Ascomycota; class Dipodascomycetes; order Dipodascales; family Trichomonascaceae; genus Starmerella; species Starmerella vitae. The sequence goes on along the minus strand of JAJMCB010000020.1, from coordinate 128,731 downwards.
TTCTACAACTCACAGCAAAGACACACTGGTTACTGAGGTGCTGAGCATCGCGGTTTCTTTGGAACTCTCTTTGAAAACGCCATCTCGTACCATGATTCCTATTCTGCAGCGATTTGCGATGTACTTAGACACCTTTCCAAACAATAACTACGAGATGCTAATCAATGGACTAAACCGAGTGATACCCACCGCCATAAAATTGAGCAGCCCCGAAATTGCTAGTTTTGGTGCTATTTCTTCCGTGATTTTCAAAAAGTCGCGGTTCCAGGTGCTTTTGAAGCTGGTTCGACACAACACCAAGCTCTGCCGGCTGTTAGTGGTGTTGATGAGTGCTGCTGGGGAGTTGTTGCCAGAATTAAATGAAATTATGGAGTGTGCAGTTCTTGGTGCCAGTGAAGATGAGTACCTAGAACTAGAGTATGCCTACTGCTCACTAACTCACCAACGTTTCTTACAAAAAGGAATTAATAGCACCAATGAGCTAAAATACCTTTTAAAGGCGCTATCGTCTCCAAACCTAGAAATGTCATACTTCTGGTGCCAGAAACTAAGCAAAAATTCCATTTACGCTGAAGCAGTACTCATAAACTTTGGCTTTTGCGACCTTGCAATTGACCTGGGAGTCAATTGGATCGATTACCACTCAAATATGCCGCTGCATGAAATTACAGCTAGCATAACCCAATCGGCTACCAATGCAGCAAAAATGGTGGACGAGCTGCTAAGAGCCTGGAATGCATTGCGAAGAAATGGAAGCTTTGTTGATGCCAATCGTGCAATACGCACCGCATACTCCCGGTCTAAATCAGTTCTTGGTCCACAGAGTGTTAGAAGTTTGGCAATTGGAATCTTGTGCGACCAGGATGGCATTGAAGTACCTGAGCCTTTGTCACCGGTGGTGAGCATGTTCATATCCCTCGTAAAAACAAAACAAAGTACTAATGAATCCTTTCAATCCGGGTTTGATAACATTTGGAGGATAATTAGGTCTGATCTAACGCTAAATCTATTGCCTGAATGCGCGGTGGCCTCATTTAAGCTGTTCGACTGTAAGGCCAAGCCAATTCACAAAGACCTAGATAACCAGCTACAAAAGGTCTTTGAAATGGCATTAAACCAAAATGATGACAACTGGGAGGCCCGGCTTTTTACACAGCGTGCAGTACAGTGGCTCCAGGTAATGAGCTCTACAATTTACGGTAAGCCACTTAGTGTACCGTTTAGTTTTTGGCCTGGTGCGGTTCAGGGACTGCCACTGTTTGCAAATCGGGCATATCACAACAAAAAAGAACATCCTGTTCCCAATATAGACCATTTCAACCCCCCATTTAATACCGTGTGTTTGAGTCTTGCCTTTGATTCTGACGAGGAGTTGTGGCTTACAAGGTACGAAAGCGATAAAGCCCCCGTAATGGTACGGTTACCGTGTAATAGAAACATGGACTACTCTAAAGATTCATTTAAAATCACTTACCAGGAAGCTGTTAACACTTTGAAAGAACTTATCAGCGATAGCGTTGATCCCAAACACGCCTCTCTCGCTCCTCGTAAATTCTGGGAGCTCCAACAGAGTTATGACAACCAGTTGCAGAAATTAGTTAACCAAATGGAGGATAGCTGGTTTGGAGGTTTTTCCGGTCTGGCATCTGCGGAACTAGTAGTGACTTCAGTGGATCCAGACTTAATGAAGAGTTTAACCCAGCTATTTCAGTCAGTGATTAGTACCAGTGAGTATTCGAAAACAAAATACAACCAGTCGTTTCAGCTCAGCAATTTGTTTGTTTCACTGCTTCAAAACGCATCCACGTCCAGATACAAAGTTGAAGATCTAGTTTTGGCATTATTTGACAGTTTGAGGCTTCAAGGGTGCTCAATTCTTCTAAATGAGCTCGACATTCAACAGTTTGTGCAGCAAATCTCCCGGATCCTAGCCATATTTGTACCGATTAAACGCCCTCAAACTGCCCCAGCCTGCCGTCCCACCACTGAGCCAAGCCACGATTTGAAGAGTGTGATTTTAATATGTGACAGAAAAGCTGCTAATATCCCATGGGAGTGTTTCCCCGTTTTCAGAAAACAAAAAGTGACCAGGTCCACCTCGATATACCAGGTTCGGGAATGGATGGCTGAGAAGCCACTTAACAGCTCCAAAGTTGTATATCTAGTCAACCCAGACAACACACTCCCTCCCACCTATAAGCCCTTTGTTAACGAATTTAAAACTCGAGGCTGGAATGGAACCGATAGCCAGCCATTACCGGAGGACCAGGTTCTCCTTCAACTGAAGAACAGCCACAGTTTCGTTTACCTTGGACACGGTAATGGAGACGCCTCACTGCGAGCATACAGCATTCGCAAATTGTATAAAGCTCCCTCTGCCATCTACTTGTTTGGATGCGGGTCCGTCAACATTCACAACGAAATGCTTGACGATGACGCAGTTACCCAACACTCCGTGCGTGGCAGTTCTTTGATTATGGGTGCATTGTGGCCCGTTAAAGACAAAGATTTCAACCGGTTTACCAAAGAGTTTTTGAGTAGAGTCTTTGACGACAAGGAACCGGTAGGCTTAGCACTTGTAAACTCGCGTAAAGCCAGTGTACTTCAGTTCCTTACTGGTGGGGCTCCTGTGGTCTACGGATTACCGGATTTAGTATACAATTAAATTAAATAAAATAAAACTACAACTTGCTGAATCTCGGTTTAACCTCTCTTTTGGTTCTCACTGACTCTAGCATAGCCGTGCAGCCAGCAATAAAGTCTTGGCCAAGTCCGTGGCCATTGAACTCCGATATTTGGTCCAAGGAGTCCTGGTGGCTGTGATCAAGAGCAAAGTTGATTGCTCGCTTGGTTCCATACATGGCCACAGGGCTGAGAGTAGCCAGTTCCCCCGCGTATTTTAAAGCCTCGGCCAACGCCTCCTCCTTGGTGGGAAGCACTCGCTGCACGAGCCCCTGTGCCTTGGCCTCGTAAGCTCCAAAATCCCTGCCGCTAAAGCACACATCCTTGACCCACCCCAGGTTGTTTGCAAGCCGTGGTAGCCGCTGCAAAGTGCCGATATCGGCAGCCATTCCCAGTTTTACCTCACGCACCGAAAATTTCGCATTCAAACTAGCAATTCTCACGTCGAAAGCAGTCAAGATATCCAAAGCCAGACCAATACACGGACCGTGGGCCACGCCAACTACTGGTTTATTGATGTAGTATGGCATGCCAATGGCTTGTTGGAACTCCTTCACTAACTTGGTGGTACGCAAACCGCTTCTGCTTTTCTCCTCACCCATACTGAGCAGCTCTGCCATTCCACCCACGTCTAGCCCCGCACAGAATGCTCTGCCAGCCCCACTCACTACAATGGCTCTCACATCGGCATCGTCGTTGGCCAACGAGAAAATTTCACCATATTCCAGGTATGCATCCCGGTGCATAGCATTAAGCAGTTCTGGACGGTTCAACAAAACCTCCAACACGCCATTTTCGTGCTTCTCAACCGTGTGAAATTCGCTGGGATACATCATTTTTCTACCCCGCATTCCCTGCCCTGGGTAATATAAAGGTACTTGTACAGACACCCTCCCAGGTGCAGTCCCGGCAGGCTAGCCCAAATTTTATCCGGTAAATCAAGACTTTGCAACTCACTTTCCAAACTTATATCAAAAAAAGGCACATTAGCGGTTCGTGTGCGGGTTGTGCATGCCAAGATGCTGGTTGTAGTCTGATCGGCTTGGTAGACTTCGTAGATTTCTTTAATATCGTTTAGAATTACCTTTAAAGGATCAAATTCCCCCCTCACCAATTTTTTACCCGGAAACTTGGCTTGCAGTCGGCCCACAGCTGATTTAGGCAGTGACTTGAAGCTGGATGAAATGTAGATTCGCGGACCAACAAACGTTTTCCTAGAACTCACCGCCTTCACTTCCAAAGTTTCATTTGAAACCCCGAGTTTGGTGAGGAGCGTTGATGGGTAGTGCCGTCTGGACACCGCGTCCATCTTAACTTTGGCCGCCAGCAGTCTAACAAACACATTGTGGTGGAACAAAGGCAACGAGTTCACGCTTGGTTCCCGGTGAAAAGGCTGCAATGGTGCCAGTTTCTCCAAAGCTAGGCTCAGCGGAACCACAGGTGGTTTTGGCACATATTTCATGAGGGCGAGGTAACTTACTTAGCTGCCTTTAGCACCGATTTCATGGGATGCCGCTGAATTTCCGGAAGCTCTGGCGCCATTCGGCCAGCCCAGTAACCGTGATCACCACCGCACTCGATAAAACCTTGGCTGGAATGACGATTTCCTCGCTGACCTCAGTGTCGCTCGGCCCCCCCAAAGTGCTAGTCAGTTTCAACTGCCAGGTCCCCTCTCGCACCGCACGCGTGCTTCAGAAACGAAACAAGCTAGTTTTGAACATGCTATCCGCCGATCCCGCCCAGGTCGAGGTTGCCAAAGCATTTGCAGGCCGCACCCCCGAAGGGTTCTTGCTGAACCCCTTCGAGAAGTATCCACACATGTTTGTTCACGACGATATAAGGAGCTGTGGCATTCCATTGGTTGCGAACAGCTGTGGGGCGTTGTTGTGCGATGTTCAGCAGGTTATTCAGGTGCAGGACCACGAGGTGGTCATTGCCAGCGTGCTGGATATGTGGTCGAACGACAAAAAGCCGTTATTGTATAGAGACCGCAAATTTTGGACTTTGGGGGACTTAGAAGTAGGTAGATAGTTTATGTGATTTTAGTTAACTGGGGACCTGGGGTTAGGCCAATCAGGTTCCATCTAATGCTGAGACTCACTCGAACCATTAGAAGATTCAGCACTTTTCCCGCCCGCATGGCGGTGCAGGATGCACCTGAAGGCATTGTCAACCTATTTGACTTGCCACGAGTGAAATCCAGCGTTCCAAAACTTACTTATGAGAACCCAGCCGATAAGTACGAACAGACCGTTGCTGATCTGCACAAATACGGTCGGTACCTCGTGAGCACAATGCCAAAACTTGTCCAGCAGTTCACGGTGTGGAAGGACGAGCTCACTATCAATGTTGCACCGTCGGCTCTGGTTCCGGTGCTGTGGTTTCTGAGGGACCACACCGCGGCACAGTTTCGCTCGTTGGTCGACATTACGGCAGCAGACTTTCCATCCCGCGAAAATCGATTTGAAATCGTGTACAACATGCTCAGCGTGCGCCATAACTCGCGAATTCGCGTGAAGACGTATGCAAACGAACTCAGCACTGTTCCCACCGCCTCGACCTTGTTCCAGTCTGCTAATTGGTACGAACGCGAGGTATACGATATGTTCGGTGTGTTTTTCGAGGGACACCCGGATCTCCGCCGCATTCTCACCGATTACGGGTTTGAGGGACACCCTCTTCGCAAGGACTTTCCTCTTTCGGGATACACTGAGGTCCGATGGGACGAGGAGAAGAAGCGTGTGGTTTACGAGCCGGTGGAACTCTCTCAGGCATTCAGAAACTTCGGCGATGCCAGTGCCTGGGAGCAGGTTGGACCGGGTAGAGACGACCGACCAGCAGACTTTAAACTCCCTGAACCGGAGCCTGAGGACGAGGTGGAAAAGAAATAGAATATAGAATATGCAGTTATCGAACTGGTCACTTGTGTAAGAGGCACCTGCATTTGTTATGCGAAGAGGCAACCTGCACTTTTTGTTACTTGTTAAGGCAGTGCAATTTTGCATATGTTTTAGCATATAAGTATGAAGGTAGTTAAGTGCATAGAACTGTTATGTGAAGCAGTGGGCAACCAGGTGCAGATGAAACACTGTTATGTGAAGTAAAGTGCATAGAACTGTTATATGTGAAGGTAGTAAAGTGTATAGAACACTGTTATATGTGAAGTAAAGTGTATAGAACTGTTATGTGAAGCAGTGGAGGCAACCAGGTGCAGATGAAACACTGATATGTGAAGTAAAGTGCATATGAACATTGTTACTTATATGTATTTAGCGAGGTGAAAGTAAATATGAACACTTACTTGTTTTGTGAAATTGCATATGAACACTGCTATATGTGAAGGCAGTGCAGTATGTGTACACTTACTTGTTGCGAGGCAGTGACACTGTTATATGTGAAGGCAATGAACACTTACTTGTTGCGAGGCAGTGAACTGTTAGCGAGGCAGTGAACGCTTACCGAGGCAGTGAACACTTAGCGAGGCAGTGAACGAGGCAGTGAACACTTAGCGAGGTAGTGAACGAGGCAGTGAACACTTACCGAATCAAGCTCTCAGCTCACGCAACTGCTGCTCGCGGGTCTTAAGGTGCTCCTTCAGAGCGTCCATCTGCTCTGCAATCATCATGACCTCGTCTCGTGCTCCGCTCAGGTCCTGCCCGGTTGGGTTCGCTTCAAGCTGCTTCCGCTTGTACTCGAGCAGCTGCTGCAGCTCCTTACGAACAACGCTGGAGCTTGCTGACGGTTTAGAGTTCTTTCCAAGCTCGATCTTCTCGAGCCTCTCGGTCAAGTCCTGGAGTTCTCGCTTAAGACGACTCTCCTCCCAGTCGTTGTCGGTCTTAATATTGTCGTCAGCACTCCCTTGCGAGGTTTGGCTGCCGAATCCCATTCGTGAAAGGTAGCCTTCGGCAAACGAAGACTTCGAGTTGGGGGCCTGGGGGCGCTTGACCTCGGCCTGAGGGCCCGATAGACTATAGTTTAGCATTTCCTTGCCGAATGTGGCCCGTAGTGAGGCAGGCACGGACCTAGGAAGTCTCACACCTTTAAACCTCTGGTTTAGAATGTGTAAAAACACAATGCACTGCTCCTTGTCAATCTTGTCCTCGCTTTTGGGATTGACCAAATTCCATGCGGAACTTATGTCGGTGGCTGGAACTCCAGTGAGCGTCTTGTAGAGATCGCCAAGGTTCTCAAAACCCACTCGGCCTCGCGAGTCGCTGTTTATACTGTAGATCGACTCGTACTCTTTGCGTTCGGAGGGACTCACGTACCATTGGAAGTCGTTTCTAAGCAACAGTTCGTCATCGTCCATCAGCGAATTGGAAACTTGTGGAGGCTGCTGGCCATTTAGGGCCTGCTTGGCATCCAGCAGGTGCTGCTTACTGGCAGGAACAAGCCATTGGGGGAGAGCGTTGGGAATGGGAACATTAGGCTGTTTCAAATGATCAAAGACCAGTCTCATTGCAATGCAGAATTCTTCAAAGTCCACGTTTCCATCTCCATTAATATCTGCAAGGTCCCACACCTTCTCCAGCTCGGGGTTCGGGAGCTGTGAGTTTTTCAAAACAGACATCATCTGGGTTCCACTCAGCATCCCATTTACGGGGCCTTGCTGCTGGAAAATCTCCCAATACTTGGAGATCTCTTCTTGCGAAAGCGAAGGCTGGCTCATGGTGTGTTGTACGGGATACTGGTAGCCGGAATTGGTAGCCTGTTCAGAATGACTAACGTTATATATGCCTGTAAACTAGGATTGGTGCTAAAGAGTATCTGGTTTTCCAATTTACCGGGTAGTGATTAACTATAATTTATGAGGTACGTAAGTTGCAATTAGAATCTACACCGTTATGCATTTTTCCAATAAAGGTATGCTTAGTTGGTATCGATTACCTAATTATATCCAACTGTCTAATTTAGTAGCGGTAAAGCGGATCTGATATTTTTCAAAGGAGAAAAAAAAATCTTAGGTGTATGGGGAAAGTTAAAAAATCGAACAGTAAAAAGGGAGACAGCGGGCCCCGTGAAGTTGTTCCTGATGTCCACCGAGACAACATGGCGTCTAACTTGCTGAACTTCAAAGCCCCAACTTATCAAGGGGTGAACAAGAACAACAAGACTCGCAATAGAGCAATTGCCAAAGGAAAGCTTGCGGTGAAGGGAAAGAAAGAGAGGGTATATACTGAGAAAGAGCTTGGGATCCCCAAGTTAAACACTGCTCTAGATCCTGTTGGAGTGAAGGTTAAAGGCAAGAAAGGAAAAAAGTTTGTGGATGATACAACCATGCAGCTCATACTTGCAGAGGTTCAGCAGCAGGCCAATGATGTATATGCTTCTAAATTAGAAAAAGCTCGTCAGCTAGAAACAATTCGTGAGGTGAAACGCAAAGAAATCGAGGAACGGGAACAGGCCAGTAAAGACAAGCTCGAGTCCAAAAAGAAGGAACTGAAATCCAAACCAAAAAAAGCCCAGGAGCCCGCTAAAGAGAAACCTGAAAGGTCTCAAAAGAGGAAGAGAGTCTCGTTTGCCTAATATAGTTATTTATTTATAATCTAGCTTTGTGCTCGGTGCTACCAAAGTAAAGGTTAACCGCGTGCTGGGCCATTCCCAGGCCACACTGAAAGCCAGTGCCTGCTGCTCCGTAGTTGTGGATAACATTGAGTTTCCCAATGACTTCCTTCTCGATCCTCGGCCCGTTATCACGGCCAGGACGCAGTCCAGCCCGCTCACCCACAATTTCCAAAGGTCCGTGCTTTAGCAGGTCGGGGTAGAGCTTAGTGGTTCGTGAAATAATCGACTTGGTTTGTTCAGAGAAGGTAGATTCAGAGCTGTCACCCTTGTCGTAGTAACCACCGAGAATTACCAGTCCACCACTGTGGGCACGAGGAATAATGTAGGTGGGAGGCATTCCCAGTCGCTTAATTCCAATATTCTCTTTGACCCAGGGCGCCTTTACAGTCACCACTTGGCCTCGAATGGGGTACGTCAACTGGTCGTCTTTCACATCCGAGAGTTTCGAAACCAAAACTCCGGTGCAATTGAAGACAACCTCAGTGGAGCTCGCAGAGGCCACCTTACTGGCTTCAGAAATTGAGCTCACAGTTTGTCTAACGAACTTCACGCCCTTTTTCTCGAGGTATTTCTGCAAAAAAACTAGCAGCTTAGGAGGATAAAAGTTAAAGGTCTGGTACTGCATACCAAACACTGCCCCTTTAGAATCGAGGTAATCGGCATCCTTGATCACCCGAAAATCATCGGCGATCTGGCTGAGCGAGTTGATGAACTCGGGATCGGGTTGTGAATCGCTGAGCTCTGTTTGCAGCATTGAGTCCAAGCCAGCCTCCTCGAGCTCATTTTCGAATTTAGCAAACAGTAATTTCAACAAAGAATAGGACACTGCGCACCAATGAAGTAGTTCCTTACTTGACCCTGCCACATCGAAGCTAAAGTGAGCCCCTGCGGTTGGGCTAGTGTAATCGATCGACAAGTCACCCGGTAAGTTGCGAGCAACCACAATTACGTCGTTGCTCAGACCGGCCTCGGAAAGAAGCAAAGCAGTGTAAATTCCGATGATACCCGAGCCAAGGACTATGTATTTTCCCATCGTAAACCAATGACAGACCAGCCAGTTTACCTCTGCCCTAAGGTTACACTGGTCAAAAGTTATGCAGGCGTCGATAAACTTAATGCACGGCTGATTGATATATAGCTCGTATATTTTCTTTTAAGAATGGTATGTAAGACATTCGATCTTAGGGATTATGTTAGCGGTATCACTGTGCGGCCCAATATTAATTATTGCGGCTTGCTGCCAGGCCGCAGCTCTAAAAGCCGCTTTTTTAATTAGAGCTGAACCCCACATGCATGGATTTCTTGGTGTTTTTTTTCCCGAAAAATATGTGACTTTTTACAGCTTTAATCACTTGAAAAACTAGCACAGCCTAGGATCAGATTGGCGAGATGTTAGGGTCTTGTGACTTTTGTTATCCCAACGGTAACCCTGATCTTTCGTACCGAGAGAAATTTACCGGGCAACACTGGGCCGTGTTTTCGAGCTAATACGTACTCTGTAGAGCCGCATTATTTTCTAAAAACTTATATCCAACTTGAAAATCAATTCTTGAACAAGTGCTGCGAACTATCAAAACGCGAAACTTAGGCACTTGTAACGTGATCCAATGTGTCACTCCCTCAACTGCCCACTCTTTTTTTGGAAAAAAAGGAACCCTGGATCTTGAGCCCTACGGAGTTTTTAGGATAAAGGATAGCGATCGCATTTGCGATTATGCCTACTTTTTCGTCTTTAGAATCACTCACAAGTGTGGAAAGTAGCCCAGGCTCCCAAATGCACCATCAGTCGCGGGTAATAGTACATAACGCGCCGTACGACCAAGAATCGCCTCGACTGGCGGTAAGTGATCCACAGTCCTCGGAATTGGCTGGCCACTCCAGCATTCCGGTCACAAATGAGCTTTTGGCTGCCAATCAGGTACAAAAGCGCGAAATAGGCCAGGATCGCCGTGATTCCTTGTTACCCCGAACGGGGAGAATTGAAGACACGGTTTCCAACGTCGCGTCAACTCGTCGTGCTTCTCAATCGGGACAGGCGTCGAGATTCTACGACTGCCACCTCTGCGGTTGGCGCTTCACTCTAAAAGGGAATCTTGCTGCGCATATTAGAAGACACACCGGTGAAAAGCCCTTTGAATGCACCCTGTGCATGCGGAGATTTACCCAAAGTTCCCTGCTAACCGTGCATATGCGTACTCACACTGGTGAAAAACCGTTTGTTTGCACAATTTGCCAGCGCTGCTTCAGCCGAAGTGGAAACCTGAGGACCCACATGCGGACGCACACTGACGTTAAGCCTTATGAATGCAGCTACTGCCTGAAGAGATTCGCTCAGCGGGTTAATATGGAGCTCCACACGCGAGTGCACACTGGTGTCAAGCCTTACCGGTGCGGAGTGTGCGATCGTGCTTTTACCAGCTGCTCTAATATGCGTCGCCATTGGAGGCAATTGCACCCAGACTACCCCGAACCGGCTATGGGAACCACTCAATTGCGGAATGGACTGCCTGAGAAGGCACTTTATACCGGAACCACTAGCCAACTGTTTAGTGATCGTCCGTACTACGCCATGGAGGACAAGCACCAGGAATATGGCCAGCCGATTCAACCCGACCAGCAACAGATTCCAATTCAGACCCAGGCCCACCCTCAAGCGCACTCATATCATGATCAATCGCAGCACATGCACCCGGTACCGGGGGTGGCCCGGTTGGAGCACCAGGGACAGCCAATGATCCAGCCTCACCCACAAATCCCACGTCAGTCGGGTCAGGCACAGGTACCGTTACAGCTGCACCAGCCTTCCCAGCCTTCCCAGCCTTCCCATCAGTTTCAACAGGGCCAAACTTCCCAGTCCCAGCACTTACAACAAGTACCGCCGTCGTACGTCTATGACTCTCAGTCCGAAGAGCAGCTAAATCGTGGGGAGTATATGATGCAGGTCGTCAATAGACCCATGCATGCTGCTGTTCCAGTCAACCAATTTAGCCACTACAATGGGCCGTTTGCAAACATGTACGCTCCGTTACCCACCAGCCTAATCCCAACGCTCTCGGCCCAGGGGCTACCATTGCCCATAACCAGGAACCCATACGTTGACAACAACTCACTTCCTCAATACTCTTACGAAAACATGGTTGTGCGGATGCCACAATCTCTCACAACGTCCCAAAACTCCGCTGAGGCTGGGGCCACTGCTGCTGCGGTACCAAAACAAGATGACGACTCTAACGAGATAAACTAATAAATTATAAACTAATAAATTATAAACTATAGATTAATTACAATTCGTGTTCTCTAACTAAATCCAGGGGATTTAAGCTCTCTACCTGGAGGGCGGAGCTGCATGCATAACAAAGCTGGGGGGAGCCGTTGGGGTGGCACAGCACACACTCTTCGGCGGGTTGGCACAGCCTCGAGGCAACTTTGGCAACTGTGGACACAACGGAGGGGAAGCTTTGTTGCACATCGGTAAAATATTGGTGAACAATCTCGTCAATGCTCTGCATCTTGGTGATTCCGGGTGGAACTGGGTCACTTACTGCGTATTTGTCAATGCCTGTGAGTTTGCAGTACTCAACAATCTCGGGTAGCATGATGTCTTTTAGGGGATATACACAGTGATCCTCGATCAAACTGGGAGACACTAGGTCGGGAATGCCAGCTCCCCGGCCTTTAATTGTTTCAGCCAATGTTAGTTCGCTTAGTCTTGTAACCGAATACCCAAACACGGACGTCGATTTGGTTTTGGCAGCTATCTGATTGGCTGTTTGGCGGACCAGCACCGAATTCATATCATGCTGGGTGCTCCGAGAAAGTTTATGGTTGACTACTTCCTCAATTGGTACCAATGGATAGTATTGAACCTCAATATCCTTCCAGGGCCAGTTGGAATGCCTTTCAGTTCCAATGTGAACCACTTTCAAGTCAAAACCACACAGGCCACTGTTTTTGGAGCGCTGGTGGGCCTGCATGTCCAGCAACATGTCCAGCATTGCTAGAGAGCAGACCCCAAATGACATAAATACAGTTATTAGTGGCGTGGAAGGCACACCACCCTTTTGGGTGGGTCGTTGGAAAACGCCATTTACACGGAAATCGGCCATATTTGCTCGGAATTTGCGATTAATAAACGAAATATAGCAGTCTTTACACAATTGTTCGCCTCTTGTGCTTGTAACTGCTGCTTTTTCGCACCTTGAGCATGGCATCATTGTCTACAAATTTTCCAACCGGTGACGTAACTATTTGTGAAATATTATTAACGAGAAACGATTAAGTCTAGAGGTACAAATATATATTATTTACCAGCTGTAAGATTCCTCATAGTATTGAATGTAGTGAGGAGTTTTGTTAATGTTGCGGCAAATTGTGTTGCGGGTGTCGACATGGAGGCCAGTAGGTCCACAGCACAAAACACCCATTGATCCACTAGCGTTAACAATCTGGTTTTGTAAGACGGAGCCGATTTCAAGTCTACGGCGATGAACATTGTAAGAAAACTCCTTGGGGCTCGAAGGAATTGAGCTAGTAGAAACAATAGCACGCTTCTCGGGCTCACTTCGATCATCATCCTCGCTGTTACTCTCGGTCTTTTGAGAGCTTTTACTGCTGGTAACAGACTTAGCACTGCCATAGTTAGACACATAGACATGGACATCACAGTCCAACTCGTTTTGTAAGTACTCTAACTCCTCACGGAACCAGTAGAGAGCAGCCTCGTCACGGACGGCCCAGTGGAGAACAGTATTCGGGAGCTTCTTACCTCCTTGAGACTTGAAGTTCTGAAGATATGCCAAAGGTGCTGTGATTCCGGATCCGCCAGCAATAAAGACGCATTCTTCGTACTCATCTAAGTCATAGGCAATACCATAGGGACCATCCAGCAAGACCTTCATCTTGATTCCCTCGGTACCTGCCTCTACTGCTCGCTTCGCCAAGGTCTTTGAGATTCCAGAGTAAACACGGAAGTAAAGCTTGATCTTGTTGGGGTCAGAAGCTGAAGCAGTAAGCGTTAGTGGGTGCGATTGCCAGAAGGTAAGTGGCATCATGAAGTGAACAAAGACATAGCTACCAGGAGCACTGGCAGCAGGCCACCATTTGGGTTTGTTCATGGTGCATACGAGCATGTTCTCGTCTTCAAGCACCATGGTACACTCGTGCATGCCAGCGACACCAATACGAATGAGACGCACAAGGCGGTCGAATCCCCACACCGCAAACGTGGCATAGAAGAAGTTGTAGTCTTCGTACTCCTGCATAAATTTGATGTGGTAGTAGGCACCAACGATATAGAAAATGGCACCAATGATGTGTACCACCAAGAAGGTTTCGTAGGCAAAACGTCTGAGGAAGCGAACTGCTTGAACAAAAATTAACATACCAAATGCAAGGGAAACAACTCCCCAGTTCCAGTAAGCTTTTGACCACAGCTGCTTATAGCGGTTAGTGCCGCCAAACACCAAAGAATAAGCAATGGCGTGGGCAACGATGAGTGCAACCTCACCACGGGCAACCCAGCGATGGAAAACAAGGAAAGGTTCCTGGTTCCAGCCCGTTAACCACTGTAGGAAATTGTTACGTCCTGCAAACACCATAAATAGAGGCAGGATATAAAGAGCCAACACACCGGTACGAGAGCCTAAGAAGGCACTATAGGCAGGCATATTCTTGTACTGGTAGTTGTAGTTGGGGAAGTGGTACGGCAGATCAAGGAATGTTACACAGGAGAGAAGGGCGATAAATCCAACCACAAGGAAGAATTGTGAGGTGGTAATCAGACTGTAACGAGGACAGTAAATCTGGAAGTAACGGCGGTAAAACCGGCCAATCTGAGTATTTCCAACCCGGTGGAAAAACTGAGGGAATATCTTACCTCCAAAGTGAAGAACACCTTTAATAAGGAAAACTCCAGCCCAGAAACCTAGCAATGCGGAGCCGTATCGTTTATTCTTTTTACCATTGGTAGTCTGTTTCTTCCAGGTAATTAAAGCGTCCGAAAGCTCCTTCTGGGTGAGTCTGAAGGCAGTTTTAGGTGCTGGCCACTGTCCAGGGGGGAGACCGCTTTTACTACCATCGTATACAGGCAACGAGGTAACATTGTTTGTGAGCTTCATTAGATCATTGATCTTGACCTTCTTACAAGTACTGGTAATAGTCTTGTAAGAGCTGTTGCGGAGAGCAGAACGTTTACTTTGGGTGACATTGAGGAGATACTGTTCAACACAGCTAACGGCGGTTTCCACAAAGCGAGGGTCTACACAGTAGCAGGAAGCTTTCTTGTAATTAGTAACAGTACAGTTCTGCGTCTTGAACTGGTAGACGTTGCCAAGGATACCCAAACAGAAAGTACCGAAAGGAGGAGAAGCTGCGGCGGCACTGCTAGCCACTACCAGTTGGATGAGTGAGGTGAATAACAGAAGGAGTCTCATAGGATACAAATATCTAGTTTGATGATTTCTCGTTAAGTACTCGATGATCAAATAGATATGGTTATATCACGATAAGATTTTTTTTTATATCAGAGCCTATAGCAAATATATATGTAGTAGATTATCTTCAGAACCAATTCAACAGGGTAAACATCCATGCCCTTAATGCCCTACCCTAGATGAAGTGAAATTTTTAAATGAGCTACATTGCATGTACGAAGTGCTAAAAAAAAGGGTATGCAAAATGATTTCAAGGGATTTGTGACATTAAATTTGTGATATGAGAGCGATAATGAGTATCGATAGCTAATATAATGAATGTATAAAAAAAGGACTGGATGGTTTTTGTTTTCATTTAGTCCGGTGAGTTGTTATTTAGATATTCGCGGCACCCGTTATTTTTCCACAAATAAATGTGGCCTGCATCTGAGATGACATCTGTATGAGTAAGATTGGACAGATTAACATCAGCGATGAGACACATGAGAGATTAAGAGCTTAATATTCCGATTACGATCCAATATATAAGCCCAATCACGATGAATCATTTTTAATAGAACGAAAAAACTTGTATTTGCACATTTAACTACCTTAGTCGCTAAATAATATTCAACCTTAATTGCATTTAATATGCAGTGATGACATAAACTAATTGATAATCGAAAAACCTACCTTATTTAGTACTTCAGTAAGCGTATCTGGGGAAAGGAGGCTTAGACTCTTCAATATTTTTAAATGTATTATTCTTTCTATCGTAATATTTTGCAAAAATAAGTCTATTCCACCTGCTTTTCAGCATGATTTTTAGTACCATACTTCATTTATTTTTTTCAATCTTAGATCATCTTGCATATTTCAGAGCGTTGTTCGGTGCCTTCGTATATGTAATACATCTTACCCTTGTACAAAATTCCCGCAAAAAAGAATATTAAAAAGACCAATAGATTATATCTATCTTGCTTTTTATACGTGTTTATATCTGTAATACTTTTCCATGATTAAATATTATTTGCCTGCTATTGGTAGTAGTGCACTAGCCTCTTTTGCGATTTTTTTTATCCTTCCCGGAGTTTTTTTCTTCCAAAGAATTAAAATGATCATCGTGCATGAGATTCTCTAGATTTATATGATTAGTAATATGAATGAGACATAACGAAAAAAATACTGCTACGTAATTAAATAAATCTTTTAAGCGCAGCACCGGGCTGTTTTTCTTGAGGAACACCCTCTTTCTCACGCCGAAGTCTTTCTCTGGCTTTATTTTCTCGCTCAAAGGCCTGCTCTATCTTTAGTTTGTGATGATCAACCACATTCTTAGTCTTTTTCCGTAATAATCTTCTTAGTGCCGAATTACCACGCTTTACACCGGGTTTAGACCTCAGTTTGAGCTGGTTCTCAACCTCGTGTTTTGCCTCTTCCGCTTCTTGTTCAGCAGCATTTAGTCGCTGAGCATTTGACCTCCTGTCGACCCGGCCAATGTCACTGGGATCCAAGGTAATCATATCAGGCTGCAGTTTCTCCAGCAAAGATCGAACCTGAGTTTCGCGACGTCCGGTTCTGGTGGCGTAACTGTATGGGTTAATCTCCAGTGCATCCATGTTGGCCTCACCACTGCCCGGTACCAACAGCGATTCAAAGCCCTTGGTCAACCCCAATCCAAGAACATCCTCATAAGGACAGAACTGCACACTTTGGACTTGCTGGCTAGGAACAAGGTGGTTCATATAAGGTGCTGACTGTTTAGGACCGCTAGAAGTAAGGACATCCTTCCAAACCTGGACGTGCGGACCCCAGCCAACCGCCAATAAACCGGTGGCACTGATACTAAGCGAGGATGCCGGAGTAGGTGAATAATAAGACTCCAACTCCTTGAAGTTGCGAATATCCCAGATCTTTAATGATTTATCCTGACCGGCAGCGGCCATATATCGTCCACTACGATCAATGGCAATTGACCTTACTGCTCCTCGGCAGGTAAGCACAGTGGCTAAAGGTGTCGGCATACTAGGGGCCCACAACGTAACTGTTCCGTTTTGGTGCCCAGCATGAACCACCGCATTGTACGGGTTATGTGTCAGAGAAGTAGTTGGTCCCAACTTGCTGCGAAGCTCGGCAACCAACTGGCCTGTAGAAACATCCTGGTATTTAATGTAGCCAGAGGAGCCTGCAGTGGTCAATAAATAGTGATAAGGAAGATACTCGAGGTGTGTGGCCCCAATGTGGTGTGTCAATTGGTGAACTTCGGCACCGAACTGATCATAGATGTAAGTGTGTTTCTTTTGAGCCACAGCAAAGAATTCGTTGTCGTTCTGCAAAAATTGAACATCATGAACCGTTTCATTTACTTGAAGCTCGCATCCAAGCTCTCCTTCCTTCCAATTGAAAGAGGCTATGTGACCCCTTCGGCCTCCCAACAGAAGATGGTTTCCTGTTAAGGAGTAGTTGGACACATACGGACCCAATTGATCCAAATTCAAACTGAATCGTTTGGCCTGAGTTCCGGTATCAACGGACTGGACTATTTCATCCTGCGAAACTTTGAACGTTTTTTCCATCTCATTTTCTGGCTCAAGAAACCCGCTGGTCTCGGTGTATAAGGCCTCCAGCCCAGCAGCCTGTTGAGTAGCATCGCGATACTTCTCATCCTGTCTCTTTAGCAAGGATTTCAGCTTTTTGTCTTTGGTTTTGAGCGATCCTTCCGCTTTTCGCTGATACCGCTGCATGGTAAAAAAATTATGTAACCCAACCCAGCTGAAAAACCTGACGATGAATATGTAGCATATGCATAGTATAAATTATGTACAACAAACTAAATAAGCTTGAATTGAGTGTATCGTTTGTGCACAGCCTTATCATCCGGCAATGAAGTAAATGCATGCTCAGCACAGAAAGTTTGTCCATTAACATCAAAGTACGAGTGCTGCAGTTTAATCTTGCACTGGGCACAGCGTAAACAATGTACGTGGTACAGCAAAGGCTGTTCTCCATCGGCATCTAATCGCGTTTCCAAACAGCTTCCTTCAATTCCCTCACCACAGCTTCTACAGGTGGAATTATTGGCAATGTGGTAGCAGCTGGAGCAGTACGGATGATCTTCCAAAACGTGAATCTCGCTGTGTAACGTCAAACCTTCGTCACACCTGATGCATTTGAAGCATTCACGGTGCCAACGGCCACTAAGCAGATCTGCCTGTGCTCGCACAGACTTCCCAGTGATGGGAAGCATGCAGCCTCGGCATTGCTTCTTGGGCTTGATCTTGCTGAGATCTTGAGAAGAGGAGCTCTCAGTGGCCATGACGGTTCTAAATATGCTATGGGGCTCGGTGAGGTTCTTGGCAGCCCATTCCTTCGCGGTGCTCTCGCTTTCGGGGTACTCTTGTTCGCTATCCTGTTGATTGAAATCGAACGTCATTGAGCTTGATGGAGATACATCGGTGTTTTTGGAGTTCTGATGAGCGGAGTATATCGAGCTTGAGCTTGAAATACGTCTATCAACGCCACCTGGAAGGGTTGGAAGTGCCAATCTCTGCTTGACATCATCATCAGAAACACTGGTAGCAGAGCTGGAATGGCCACTGCTTGTATTCGGAGATGTTTCAGGATCAGAAATACGGAGTCCGGGCATTCCATGGGGTTCCATACCTTGAGGGGGCATTCCTTGAGGGGGCATTCCTTGAGGGGGCATTCCTTGAGGGGGCATTCCTTGAGGCCCTGCCATTCCTTGGGGTACCATTCCTTGAGGTACCATTCCTTGAGGTACCACACCATGAGGCATTGGCATACCTTGTGGCATTGGCATTCCTTGAGGTGCCATTCCAGGATGCATTGGCATTCCATGATGCATTGGCATTCCATGGGGCATAGGCATTCCTTGTGGCATTCCTTGTGGCATCATAGGCATTCCCTGGGGAGGCATGCCTCTCATCATAGGTCCCTGCATCATAGGCCCCTGCATCATGGGTCCCTGCATCATGGGTGGGCCTCTCATGCCATTATTAGTTGGTACCATATGCATTTCTCCAGCTTGGTGGGCAGGGCCAATTCGGGTTCTTGAAACACCTCTTTTGACATTCGGCATTCCTTGCATGGCAGGGAGAGTATGGTTGGCCATGTATGGAGATCCTGGTCCCTGTGGGTTGTTTTGTGGAGCAAGTTTTCGTCCTGGCATGCCGGGATTGTTGAAACCAGAAGAAGACATTGAAGGAGAGAGCGGTTTGTCCAACGATGGGCTCTGGTTACCTTTAGGAAACCGCTGCTTAGGTTTCATGAAAAGATCCTTGTTATTAGTGTGAGGCTGAGGAATTGCCTGAGGCATATTCATCGGAGGGATATTCATAGGCGGAGGCATAGGACGGGCCACAAACTGTGGATTAAAAATGTTCTGGGGATTCTGGGGAATGAAATTGTGGTGGGGCATGTGGGGCATTGGAGGAAGTGCGCGTGGTGACATTTGACCTCCACGAGGAGACATAGGAAGTCCCTGAGGAGGCATAGGAGACATTGGCCCTCCGTGGGGCATAACTGGGGACATTACCTTTACCCCATTGGGCATGCCCTGTGGCATGCCCTGTGGAATTCCCTGTGGCATTCCTTGTGCTACTCCCTGGGGCATTCCCTGAGGCATTCCCTGTGGCATTCCTTGTGCTACTCCCTGGGGCATTCCTTGAGGCATTCCTTGAGGCATTCCTTGTGGAACCCCACGAGGCATTCCCTGTCGTACTCCCTGTGGTACTCCCTGTGGTACTCCATGTGGCATCGCATGAGGCCCTGGTTTTCCGTATGTATCCATTCCAGTGGGAGAAACCGGTGTTAACAAACTGGAAGTTGATCCGTTCGGGTCGGGGATTTCCGTGCCCATGCCGCGTGGGAAGGGTGAAATAGGCGCGGGTTTCTGTTTTTCGGTGAATACCAACTTGTTTTCCTCATTTTCAGCAATTTCAGCATCAGAAACGGTTTCCTCAACCTTTTGTAATGGAATTTCATTTTTGCTAGCTGTGTGAAGCGGTGGAATCGGAGGAACCAAAGCAGGCGGCTCGCCCCGAGAAAGAACTTCCTCGATGTGTTCCTCGTCTCGGGTTGATTCATGCGAAGGTACATGGTCTTCATGTCCCAACGGATCCTTTAGCGAGATTTCAGACGTGGAATCGTCAAAGCGGAACTCTGGAGCCTGGTGCTCCGCCTTTATCGTGGATGGAAACTCAGTATCATCGACCACAATGGACTCGGCGTGTTCCTTGGTATTTGGTTGGGGTCTAAGGAACGTAGGAGTTCGCAAGGGCGATGTGTGGGCCGGCGGAACTGGTGCTGGAGACGCGACTGGAGAAGGGA
This sequence comes from Starmerella vitae, assembly GCA_030584925.1. Taxonomy (NCBI): domain Eukaryota; kingdom Fungi; phylum Ascomycota; class Dipodascomycetes; order Dipodascales; family Trichomonascaceae; genus Starmerella; species Starmerella vitae. Next base: position 108,725 of record JAJMCB010000020.1, on the reverse strand, counting down.
CCTCGATTGGGTGTGGGACCTCCTCAAGCGGTTCGGTGGTTGAGTACACACTCTCGTCATCAGAGAGCTCAAACTGTTTCTGCTGAATCGGTTGATCATCTGCCATGTATGGATTGCTGTAGTTCCCCGTGGTTGGTCCATTAACTGGTTCCTTAACTGGTTCCCTCACTTCTGGTTCCTTAACTGGTTCCCTCACTTCTGGTTCCCTCACTTCTGGTTCAGGATGTGAGTGTGCAGACGCAAAGCTCGTGGTGCTGCTGCTGTGTTTAGAGCCTTGGTAGATTTCTGGTTTTGGGAGCGGGTGGTCGTAACCGTGTTCTGGTTGCGGCATCGTTAGCGACTCACTCGATTCTTGTTGCTTGAACCGGTTGAACTGTTCGGCCACAAGAGGACTCGGTTTGTCTGGCTTGTCTAAGGACGTAGAAGACACGTTTTTGAGCGGACTCGAAACGTTCAAAGAGGAGGAACTCTTGCTTTTTATTGATCCGCCAAAAACGTGGTTCTGCGAAGACAGCGAATTCTTGCGTGACGACGAGCCGGAACGCATTGAAGAGGCCCGAGAACCCGGACGTGAACGCGATTTATTGACTTCAAAGCCTGCACGTTCGTAAACACTGGGTAAACCAGCAGCGAACGGAGGAAACGCGTGGTCAAGATTCCTTCTAGTGGGAGAGGAAGGCGAACCTGGTGGGGTGGCCAACATAATAAATACAACGGTAAAGTTTAAAGAAAGTGGAGAGTTGGGACTCGGGTTTCAGCCGTTGGTGTTATATCTTCTCTGCCAAAAAAAGATTAGAACGTGGGAAGGTTTTTGTGTACCCGAATCCTAAACCAAAGACGTGAATTGCCCTTGACCTGAAATATCATATCGTTGCTGAAGATTCTAGCTGGGGGGGGGCGTGTACATGGTTTCAGAACTAGTTTATATTGGAATAAGTAATACTTAATTATATATAAAATAATTTGAGTCTTTGGAATTAGTCTAATTGGACGCTATGGCGAAATGTGAAAGTGAAAAGCCACACGCGACGCGTTAGCTATTACTAACAAAAGTATGCATGAGATATCGCGACCTATTTCCCCTTTTGAAGTGAAACATATATACATTGTACATTATTTAGAATTTTTAAGAGACTCCCATTTCTGGCCTTTGAGTTCCTTGGCAATATCGGTGGCCAAATTCGCAGGCTTTCCTGGTCCGTCATAGGCGTAGGCCGTGTACAGCTGCACGAAATCGGCACCAGCTTTGCCAAACTCAATGGCATCTTGAGCGGTGGAAATTCCTCCACAGCCAATAATGGTTAGTTCAGCTCCCAATTCCTGGCGGAGGAGCCTCAATGCCTGCAGGGCCAATGGTTTAAGGGGCTCACCGCTTAGACCTCCGGTTTCACCCACAAGCGAATTAGGAGAACGCAGCTTACCGGGTCTTCCAATGGTTGTGTTACTCACAATAGCACCATCAACATTCGAGGACTCAATGGCTCGGGCAATGGCCTTGATCTGCGAAGTGCTCACATCAGGAGCAATTTTGACCAACAAAGGCGGAAGTTCAGATAACGGTAGTGCATTGCGCTCCTCAACCAAACGAGTGAGTAATTCAGCCAGTTTTCCTCCAGCCTGCAGATCTCGCAAACCGGGGGTGTTGGGACTGCTAACGTTAACGACCAGGGCATCAGCCAATGGGCCAAACGTCTGTACACCTTTCACATAATCCTCAATCTCGTCTCCATATTTGTTTTTCCCGAGGTTTACCGCTAAAACTTGACCGTCCAAGGGCTCGATGTGGTGGAGCTTGTTCTTCTGTATACGACGCTCAAGACGGGCAGCTACAGCCGCATGGCCATCGCTGTTGAACCCATATCGATTAATAAATGCCCGATCCTCGGGTAAACGGAACACACGCGGTTTCGGGTTGCCTTCTTGAGGCTCAGGAGTAACCGAACCGATTTCAACCCAAGAGAATCCAAGCTGGAACAGCGAGTCAATTGCATCTCCATTTTTATCAAGACCAGCAGCAATACCAACGGGTGTGTTCAGTTTAAGCTTGCGTACGCGAGGCTTGTCCCCGAAAACTGTGGTTTTAAGCAGACCAGCGGGATCAACAAAGGCAAGCCAATTGCTGGGCACTCTGGGATTCAAAAATGGATATTTCATAAATTCAATGGCAAACTTATGAGATGCCTCACCATCAGGGAATAAGGCGCGAGTTACAGGAAGCATAACATACTGGTATGCTGATGCACGCGGGTCACGGAGGTATATGGCTCCACCAACAGCAGCAATTCCTGTCAAGGTGGTTAGAGTCCTCAATTTAGGTATCCGTACCATTGTACTTCACTAGCAGTGCGCTTTAGGTTGTCACTTTGTGGTTGGAAAAAAATAGGATATATATAGGGTTTGGTCATGAGTATTCGCAACGACCGTATGGGGTTGCCTGAAAATACGGTAGCCAGACAGGCAGGAGGAGCCAATTCAAAATAATCGTAGAGAAATGTGATTATGTCATTTCACGTGAAATAGGTGGTATTGATTAATAATGATTCATATTCCAAGCGGTGTGTGGCTGGAGGGGATGTGTTCGCTTATTAGGTAATGTATTTACTTACAATCTGTGAAATAATGTGCCTTGCACATTAGAGATCGGCTTAGATTTACCAGTACCTTTATACATATATCCCACTAACTGCAGTCCCAAGCTATATAAGCGCCCAAGTGTAATGTGTCTAATTTGTATATGACATCGGCTAAACCCCGCGGTTTACGGTGCATCGGAACGTCTACATAAAGCGGGGGGGGAGGGACGGGGGTTACCTATGTATGAAATATTGGATCTGGAGTTAGGGTTATACCGACTTGGGCGGCCCATAAACGTGGAGTAAAAAGAGAAAAGTTAGATCTAGCGAGCCATTAATTCCGACTTGGGTATGTATGTAGTTATTTAATTTAATATATGGATAGTATAACCTTATTTTATTCAAAATAGAACAAAAGGCCCAGTTCTATGGGCAAGGAGTTAAGGTATTTATATGACTTAGTAGCCAGGCTGCATGATTAGGTTTGGGGTACAGGGATCGCCGCGGCTAAATCAAAGAACAAGAGCATAACATTCTTGGCTCTTGCTATTAAAGCGGTAGAGATTTTTTAATAAAACAGGTTAGACCAAACCCGCAATTATCTATTTAGTGTCACCTACTAATCTTTCCTATCATACATATTTTTTAAGCTTTGGATTTTAAAGCAGCAAGCAAAGTTATGGGTTAATAGTTAGGGTGGGCTATTTGTATGAAGAAACTTGGGGTAATTATATGGGGGGAATGCATGCATGCGTGAGTTCGTGCCGTGAGCAACGTAAACTCGCATGCAAGCCAAACGACACGTAAAGATCATTTGCCCCACACCCAATTTCTTAAACTATATAAATACAATCCCCCCCCCCCTGATTTATAAAATTATATCTCTAATACAATTGAGTAATTTCATAACTGAAAATGCCTAAGAACTTCTCTAGCGTCGAGTACCCCGCCCCTGCTCCTGCCCACACTAAGGACAGCTCTTTAACCGTTCTTGATCTCTTCAAGCTTAACGGTAGAGTCGCCTCCATTACTGGATCTTCCAGCGGAATTGGCTATGCAGTGGCCGAGGCCTATGCCCAGGCTGGTGCTGATGTCGCCATCTGGTACAACAGTCACGATGCCAGTGACAAAGCTGAGGCTCTCGCTAAGAAGTACGGTGTTCGTGTTAAGGCCTACAAAGCCAATGTTGCCGATGAGGCCGAGGTCACCAACACTTTCCACCAACAGGTCAAGGATTTCGGCCATGTTGACATTGTGGTTGCCAATGCTGGTATTCCCTGGACCAAAGGCCCCTTCATTGATGACAAGGACTTGAAGCACTTCAACGACGTTGTTGACATTGACTTCAAAGGTGTTGCTTACCTTGCCAAGGTTGCTGGTGCTCACTTCCGCGAGAACTACAAAAAGACTGGCGTAAAGGGCTCGCTTATTCTGACTGCTTCCATGTCAGGTCACATTGTTAACGTCCCTCAATTACAGGCCACCTACAACGCTGCCAAAGCCGGTGTTCGTCACTTCGGCCGCTCGCTTGCAGTTGAGTGGGCTGATTTTGCCCGTGTGAACTCGGTCTCTCCTGGTTACATTAACACCGAGATCTCCAACTTCGTCCCCAAGGATATTCAGAACCACTGGTGGTCGATTACTCCCCTCGGTCGTGGTGGTGAGGTTGCTGAGCTCGTTGGTATCTACCTCTACCTTGCATCCAATGCCGGTTCTTACACCACTGGTTCCGATTTCATTGTTGACGGTGGCCACACTGCTCCTTAAATAGCATACTAGATTATATAAATATACACGCATTGTGTTTATCCGATCTGCCTTTATGTGGTACCAATGCTATGGTCGCCGATCGCGGCGATCTCCACCTGAAAAACCGTTGATTTTCCACGTTCCGTATACCTCGTCCCCTGACCAAAAACCCTGCCCACGATTTGTGGTTGCATTTAAATAGGAACCGGTTTCCTCTGCCCTGCAAGCCAGTTTTGAAATATTTAGTACGCCCTGAAGTGCTGATTGTCAAAGCCCTGCCGTCTCGTTTTTTTTCTACCGTATTTGTAACTACTTACCTGAGTACGTTATACCTTTTAACCTGGCCTCACGTCTTTACCTATGCTGAAATTTCCTGTCCATCGTGCCCCTGGCCTTCGCCACGTGACAGCAATTACCAATGCGTTTTCTATGGCGAAAATGCCACTCTCAGCATCTAAATCAGCTATTTCTCAACAAAAAAGAATGTCTTCTGATCGCACCAACTATTTGGGTGTTAACTACCCTGCTAAGACCCCTGAAGTCATTGACCGCACCAGAAACAACGTCTTCGACTTGTTTTCGCTCAAAGGCAAAGTCGCCAGCATCTCCGGCAGCTCCGGTGGGATTGGCTACGATGTTGCTGAGGCTTTTGCTCAGGCAGGTGCCGATGTTGCCATTTGGTACAATTCTCGCGACCCAAGCGATAAGGTCAAGCACCTCGAGAGCACTTATGGTGTGAAAGCCAAAGCTTACAAGGTCTCGGTTTCCGACTACAGCGAGGTTGAGGCCGCAATCAACCAGCAAATCAAGGATTTCGGCAAGATCGATATCTTTGTTGCTAATGCTGGCATTATTTGGAGCGGTGCACCCTCGATTCTTGATGAAGGCAGCAACGATGAGTGGGACAAAGTCATGAAGGTCAACGTTGACGGTGTTTACTACTGTGCCAAAGCCGTTGGTCGTCACTTCCGCGAGCGTGGACAAGGAAATTTCATTGTCACTGGCTCGATGTCCGGTCACATCGTCAACGTGCCTGACACCATGGCTGCATACACCACCAGCAAAGCCGCTGTCAACCACCTGGCCAAGTCCTTGGCTCTCGAGTGGGCCAAGTTTGCTCGTGTAAACTCGGTGTCGCCTGGTTATATTAAATCCGATATGACCAGTGCTAAGGAGCACGAGTCTGCTGGCAACTGGGGTCCTATCACCCCAATGGGCCGCATGGGCGACTCCAGAGAGCTGGTTGGTGCCTACCTCTACCTGGCCTCTGATGCAAGCACCTTTGTCACTGGTACGGATATCATTGTTGACGGTGGTTACACTACTATGTAAATTACCTTTTTTAGTTTTATATTTTTCAAGGTTAGGAAACTTCTAAATTTCATTAAAAATGAGCTCCAGCGATTCAGACGAGGCGCCCGAGGAGGTGACGTTTTTGGAGTCTAAAGTCTCAATACAAAGAAAAGAAAAGCTCCAAAGACAGGCAGAGGCTGAAATGCAGCGTGTTAGCAAACAGAAACGGCGAGAGCGTGACCAGCGACTGAAGACCCAACAAAGTGGCAGGAAAGAGCGTAAACTGTTGAGTGATTTGTTAAAAGAAGAGGAGGAGAGCGAAGAAGAAGAAGAAGAACGAGTTGTAATTGATACTAAGCCCAAGGCTCAGCGTTTAAGTCTAGAAAAGGAAGGGGTTCAGGTGAAGGTGAGGCCCTCTAAAGTCGTTAAGCAGCTGCCACCAGCGGGTAAGTCTGCTGTCAGCAAGAGAGACAGGTTTTTGTTCCGCGAGCAGGTTCCTCGCAGGTAAATTTTTTTATTTATATATATTAATCATGTAGAAACGATGCTAAAACCGGCAGCAGTGCACCGGCCCCAACCACACCAATTGGTGCCAGAGTCTGAGACTCGTCCTCCTTCAGGTCCTCAAGGACGTGCATAGCAACGTAAACGAATGTTCCGCCACTAAGTGCCAGGCACGAAGTTGCAAACAGCCCAGGATGCTCCGGATCTTTGGCACCCGCTTGAAGCACCCAGGTAATTCCGGCGAGTAGAACGGCTAGAATTGGACCAGCAAGGCTGAAAAGCACCACGTCTCGCTTTATATGGTTTGTGCTGTGTTTTTTCTGGCTAAGAAGCAGTGCAGTCAGCCCAAATGCAGCCGGTACTTTATGGAGGATGATTGCAATGAAAACAATGGCTTGCGAGCTACCATTGGTAACTCCAAGGGCAATTCCATCAGCTGCAGCGTGAATCGTCATGCCCAAAGCCGACATACTAATTCCACGGAACCAAGAAACCGGGTTCCGCAACTCCACTGTGCTTGTGTTGCTGGTATCACCCTCGTCCTGGCCAAAGAAGACCTGCAGTCCCGTCATTAAAAGAAAACCTGCCACAATAAGGACTCCAGGAATGGTAGGGCCCTCAAACGCTTCGTAGCACTCCGGAAGCACCAGTGCAAACGAGGTTCCGAGAATAACACCGGCACTAAACTGCGACAGTCGGGTCAAATCGAAAGTAGAAGGTATAAAAAAAGGCACCCAAGCGGCAGCAACCGTTAATACGGCCATGGCAAACGACATCAACACTGTGGCCAGCATGACACTCAAACCCTGCCTCCGCGGTCAATTTGTTTACACGACTTCCAGTCTAGTGAAAATTCAGAAAAAATCGGTAGCACCAAAACTGCTGTCTTTATCTTAGGCAAGTAACAACATTTCAACCGTCATAATCTAGCATATCTACCTTCCATTCTCCTTCCATTCTCCTTCCATCTACCATCATCTACATTCCATTCACCTTCGATAATTTTCCATAATTTCAGGCACCAGTTCCCTTGAACCACCTAAACTTAACAGATTCGTCATGTCATTTGTGTTATCGCAATCTACATCACTTCGGTGCAGATCACATTACTGACCGTGCCCTGGTGATAAGGCATATAACCAACCGCTAATTTAAAAGCCCCTAATGCCAGTAAACAATACCATCCCACACACCGAATTAGTCCCAGTGATAGTCATTGACCCCCTCATAGAAAAGCGATTGAAGAAGAGGCGGTTAACCAAACGTTTATACGACGAGCGTAAAAAAACCAAATTAATGTCGGAAAAACAACATGAACCTGCTCCTTTGCCCGACGAGTACCCGAGTTTAGAGTTCTTTGATGAAGAATCCGTGCCTGAATTCCGTATTTACGCCGCAGAAAAGCCATTAAGCTGGGCAACCGACGACGTTCCACCCTTGGATCCGTGTTTTGATTGAAAAAATGCTATATGTAACTTAAATAGGTCGCTTGAAGTCCCTTCCACCAAAAGATGCAAGGCCAAACACAAGCAAAACAATTGAAAAGTCCCGGTACCCCGTGTAAATGGCTGTGATTAGTGCACCAGCAGTGTTAAGCTGCAGTTGCCGTTTCCGAGGCAGCATACCAACAAACGGAGCCACAAACGAAGGAAGGCCAGTGCTGACATGCTTGAGAATGGTTTGTGCAACAAGTTCAGCAACTTGAAGGGTCAGAAACACCATTGTGATGTTCCAGGGGTTGCCTAAGGCAGCGTAAATGCCAAGCACCACCGAGGACAGAATGTGCACGAGTTCCCAGGCCAGATCGGTTCTCTCGGTCCGTTTATTGACTTTCTGCACCGTTTTCTCGCCATTTGGGGTCCCTGATGGCTGCTGGCCAAGCATTGCCTGCAGTGCCGACAGATCAAGTCCGTTGGATCCGTTCAAGGCCGACAGCAGATCAGGAGGTGCACTAACGGCTGTGGGTGCTGCCGGTGCCGGTGTGGGCTTCACAGGTTCCTTGAAATCCTGAGTACCGGCGGCTCCGGTGATTTTAGCCAGTCTATTAGCGCCCGAGGCCTTGATACGGGCCTGTCGCCGTTCTCGCTCAGCTTTGAGCTGGGCCTGCCTGTCCATTACCCTGACCGCTGCCACTCCGGCCCCAAATAGGTCAAATAGGTCAAAGGTCAAATAGGTTAAAGGTCAAAGGTCAAAGGTCAAATAGGTCAAAGGTCAAATAGATCAAATAGGCCAAATAGGCCAAAATAGGAGGTCTAGCCAGCTCTGCCAGCTCTGTCAGCTCTGCGAGTACTTCACTAACACTTTATGCATACATCTTCATAACTAGATAGTACACTACTTCCACAAGACCCTTCAAATATACCCAATAAATACACACCCTTCTTTTTCGTGCAAAAATTGATTCATGTTCATTTTTACCTCCTTAAGCCGGTGCTTCTGAATCCAGTTCCCACCCAGCAGGGCAAGGCGGAAACTGACCAACGACAATGTTTCGAAATGGATCACGGCAGCTAAAAAGACTGGGTTTTCGAGCCCGCACCACACTCGCTGAGCGGGAAGGCGTTGCAAGTGATGTCCATGTATACCACGGTGTTGACCAGACTGCTTTGAAAGCCACCCAGGCGCCTAACCGCAAAGAAACGTGGGCCCAGTCACAACGTCCGCGATCCGATGCAATGACCGGCACTCGGTTCGACGGTATTGATTTGTCGACCCAGCCAATGCCTTTGGCAGCCATTGACTTGATTGCAAAGACCCCGGTTCACTACGTACACGGAACCGCAGTGTGTGACGGCAATATTGACGGTATGCGAGGCGGGGTTCAAGGCCACCCCAAAGTCTACATCAACACCGACAAGCCTGGAATCCACGTCTGCACGTACTGTGGCAACCGATACGCTAGCGAGCACTTCAAAGCCCAGATTGAGGCCGGTGAGCTTACCCAACTGCACTCTTCATAAGCCATAGAATAGAACTGTAGAATCTTTACTCATGACCAAATAGCTTAAATATTAGCTTAAGAATTCACCAGCAGTGCTCCACATAGGTATGGAATATGCCTGTTATAATAATAATCCTTACTCATGACCCCTTCAAGGCTCAAACCCCAGCTCGGGCAGGCACTGCACCTCAACCGTCCGCACCTTGTGGGCCCCGAGTTCCTTACTCCGCTTATCACCCAGTTGGAGTACCGTCAACGACGGGCTAAAGTGCTGGAGCGGATGCCCCCCAACAGCCTGGCGATCTTTGGCGGAAACCGGATCCAGCATGCGACCCCCAGCGTTTTCTATCCCTTCAGGCAGGACCCGAACTTCCAGTACCTCACCGGCTTTTTAGAGCCCGATTCGTGTTTGCTGCTGCACAAAACTCAGCAAAATAGCAACGAGATCATGTTTGTTCCGGAGAAGGACGAGTTCGCTGAAAAATGGGAAGGCGAGCGAACCGGTAGCCAAAAAGCTCAAAAACTATTTGGAATCGACTCGGTAGTGTCCAACAAAGTGCTCAGAGAGACCTTGAGGTCGCTTGTGGGCTCGGTGCAGACCGTGTTTGCGGATGTGGATCCTAAAACTACGGTCAGGCAGGGCCCACTGTTCAACCACGAGCTGCCGGGCCTGGTTTCGGCAAAGGTGTCTACTACCACTACGGCCTCTTCTTTGGCAGAGACTTTGCGAGAGGTGAAAAGCGAGGCGGAAATCGACTGTTTACGCACTGCAGGCGAGATCAGCTCGTATGTGTACAACTCGGCCTACAAGCAGCAGTTCATCAGCGAGCAGCAGCTTCACGCCTACCTCGATTTCATGTTCAAGCAGGGAGGGTGTGAATCGGATGCATACTACGCTGTGGTGGCTGGGGGTGACCATGCACTGACAATCCACTACGTCAGAAACGACGATTTGTTGAAAGATGGCGAGCTTGTGCTGTGCGATGCTGCTGGGCGGTACGGAGGATACTGTGCAGATATTTCGCGGACGTGGCCGGTCAATGGACGCTTCACCGAGCCGCAAAGAGACCTTTACGAGGCCGTGCTGGCTACCGAGAAGGAGTGTATTGCCCAGTGCACCACTGCCTCCGGGCTCAGCCTCCATGGACTCCACCGGTTCAGCGAGGAGAGCATGCTGCGGAATCTGAAGAATGCCGGGTTGGACCTCTCTAGAGCCCAGCTAGGACTCGTGTACCCACACATGATCGGCCACCAGCTCGGACTGGACGTGCACGACATCTCGCTTAGGAACTCGAACACCACGCCTATGTGGAAAAACATGGTGGTTACCGTCGAGCCCGGTGTGTATGTTCCGTACGACAGCCAGTTCCCGAAACACTTCCAAGGCATTGGAATCAGAGTCGAGGACGATGTGGTTGTGGGCGAGAAGGTTTATGAAGTTCTTACTGAGGACTGCTGCAAGGAAATAGAGGAGTTAGAGCGGTAGTTTGTGAGAAGGTTGCTGTAAATAATTATACTACTAAGAAGTTTCTACATGTGGTGGGCGAGAACTGAGGACTGTAAGGAAATAGAGGAGACGGTAATTCTGTCGTGAGAAGGTTATTCTGTAAGTAATAGAGCGTATACTATTAGGACGATGTCGTGAGAATGTTATGAAATCTCACTGCTGTAAGGTGGTAAATCTCTATTAGGACGGTATAGTCTACTAAGTTTCTATATCTTCTAATAATGCGATGAAATCTCACTGCTGAAGAAATAGAGCGGTAAATAAGTTTCTACCTGTATTCTAGAAGGTTTCACTAAGGACCAACTGAAGTTTAATTCTACTAAGTTCATGTATTCTATTAATGCGAGCTCTGGTCGGTTGGGGAACCGTACACATGGCCTTCCTTGATTCCGGAACCTTTGGTCCATCCACCGTAACTCACCTCTCCGTGCTTGGCCTGGAACTCGGCGATCTTCTTTTCAACCTCGGGTCTAAAGTGACGCATGAGACCTTGGATGGGCCAGGCTGCAGCGTCGCCAAGGGCACAAATGGTGTGGCCTTCGACCTCCTTGGTAAGCTCAAGCAGCATGTCGATCTCGCGAGACTGGGCCTGCCCTGCATGCAACCGGTTCATCATCTTCAGCAGCCAAGTAGTGCCTTCGCGGCAGGGGGTGCACTGCCCACAGGACTCGTGCTTGAAGAAGTGTGCGAGTCGCTGGATGCTCCGCACAACATCGGCACTCTTATCCATGACAATAACGGCAGCGGTGCCCAGTCCGCTCTGAGCATCCTTCAGCCCATCGAAATCCATGTGGACGTCGTTGCAGATCTCCTGGGTCAGCATTGGAGTCGAGGCTCCACCGGGGATAACCGCAAGCAGGTTGTCCCATCCGCCTCGTACACCGCCGCAATGCCGCTCAATCAGCTCCTTAAGGGGAATAGACATCTCCTCCTCGACTGTGCAGGGCTTGTTGACGTGGCCACTGATGCAGAATAGCTTGGTTCCGGAGTTTCGCTCGCGACCAAACGAGGCAAACCACTCGGGGCCACGTCGCATGATGGTGGGTGCCACTGCAACAGTCTCGACATTGGTTACAGTGGTGGGGCGGCCATAGAGACCAACACCGGCGGGGAAGGGGGGCTTCATGCGGGGCTTGCCGGCTTTTCCTTCCAAACTCTCAATCAAACTCGTCTCCTCTCCGCACACATAGGCACCCATTCCTCGGTGGATGTACACGTCGAAGTCGAATCCACTACCGCACGCGTTTTTACCAATCAGACCGGCTTTATACGCCTCGTTGATTGCGGTCTGCAGCACCACCGCCTCCTCGTAGAACTCGCCTCGAATGTAAATGTAGGCTGCGGTCGCATTCATCGCGCGACCAACCACCAAGCATCCTTCCACAAGCTTATGGGGGTCTTTTCGCATGATCTCGCGGTCTTTACAGGTTCCGGGCTCGCCTTCGTCAGCGTTCACACAAAGGTACCGGGGACCGACGTTCTTCTCCCACCCGGGGGGGTTCATAAACGACCATTTCATGCCCGATGGGAACCCAGCTCCTCCTCTGCCTCGCAGTCCACTCTTTTTCGCCTGATCAATTATCCACGAATCACCTTTCAAAATAATCTCTTTCGTCTTGTGCCAGTCGCCTTGGCGCTGCGCGTCTTTCAGGCTGGACCCGTATGTACCGTATAGGTTCTGGAAAATACGGTCCTGGTCTTTCAGACCGCCATACTGCCGTGACAGCACTCGGGCCGAACTCAGAAACCGACGCTGCATGGTGGTGTGTAAACTGTAAGCGTGATTTGAGGACGCATTGATTGGCCATGGTGAGTAAGCACTGGCTGGGAGTAGACTAACGGTAGCGTGTCGTTGTGTGGAGTGTGGTGTGGAGTGGATAAATAAGAGTAAATAAATAAATGCCTAAAGCGCGTACCTGAATTCAGGATTCTCGATATCAGTTAAATCGGCAAACTCAGGATCAATAATATCTGAGGGGAGTTTCTTGTTTCTACGGTCCCGAATCCGGTTCTGCACAATGTAGCTCACGAGAATCAGGCACTCGAGGCCGATCTGCAGGGCCGAGCAGATAGCCATTGCGGTTTTACCGCTGCTGTAAGTAGGGGCCTGGTTTGATTTAAACGTTTGGGGGCCCACAATGTTTCCTACGGAGTAAAACACATAGAACAGGGCGTTGGTGGTCAGTTTCTTGGTGTGTCCGGCCGAGTTCGACTCAATGCACGAGATTAAACCAACATACGAGGTTGGACTCACCCAGTACCAAATATAAATACCTGCAAGCTGGGATCCCACATTGGGGCCCCAGGCTACGAGGCAAAGGCACATCAAACTAACTGCTGCACAACTGCAAGACCAAATCATTCGGTGATTGGGGAAAATGTACGAGGAGGTTATAGCCACCAGTACCAGGCCAACTAATTCAGATCCACCACAGGGCAGTGCCATCACCATCGACTGTTTTTTGTCGTAGTGTAGACCTTGGAGAATCAGGTTCAGCATCGTGGAAATGGCTCCATTGGGGACGTTGTTGCACAAAACGGTTCCACAGTACAACCACGTATTCACATCCATAAACGTCTCTTTGACTTGGTACCACTTGATTTCGTTGGTTCCATAGCCTTGTTTGTTCTCGCGAATTCTCTCTAGTTGCCAGCGCTTCTCCTCTGCAGTGTAAAACCAGGCCTCGTTGGGTGAGTTGGGCATGTAGAAGAAGAAAACAATTCCCATGAACACGGTCATTGCACCCATTATCAGGTAAAGCAGCTTCCATCCGTGCATCGACAGGTGTTGTCGGTTTAATAGGCCAATTCCTAGCAGGTTGGAAAGCATGGTGCCGAACCCATTCATGGCAACCCAACACAAGGTACGAGAGTACTGCTGGTTCCGCTTGTAGTACTGGGAGGTCAACACGACGTATGCGGGCATTACTGCAGACTCCAATGCACCTAAAAGTGTTCGTAGTGCCAGGAACCCGGCCATGTTTTTGCAGGCGGCAGTGCACATCACGGTGATGCCCCAGGCAATAATTATGGCCCCGGTGGTTTTCGCAAGGGGGGTCTTCATCAGCAAGTAACTCATGGGGAAAACAAAGCATAGATAACCAAGGTAAAAGGCTGAGCCTGACCACGAATACCCGGAACCATGCATCATGTCCAAATCCTGTCGAAGATCCATGGTAGTCGCAGCCGAATTCATGGTTTTATCGGCAAACTGGATTCCGTAAACAAGTGCCATAAACGATGTAATGAATATATCGGCTTTAATCTGCAATCGACGCTCGATTCCGGGGGGGATTTGTATAGGTTCATCGGTTTCTTTCAACTGGTTGATATCAACTATAGTTGACTCGCCCACTTGTGTATCAATTGAGTTCTCGCTCGCAACGTATGGTTTCTTTTCTAGAGTGTCCATGATAAGTTTTTTTTTTGAGTTTCCTTTTTGGGTTACAATTCTTTATATAATGTATAGATTTCGCTGATCTCCGCCGATAAATATACCGCGGCCCCGGCTATACCCTAATATCTCCTTTATCTGATAAGGCGAAACGAGATAAGCGGATGTTGGGGTGAAATGCCCCAAGTGAGTCATTTTCGCACAGACTTTTTAAACCCCTCGAAATTTATTCAGGCAACGTAACGGGTAGCTTCAATGAGTGGTTTGTTGAGTCCTCAGCCTCATAAATTGAGAATATAATTTGATACGTTGTCACTAAAGAAAGTTTTGTAAAAAGAAGTGTTTACTACTGCATATTTAATATCCGTATATATCTACAGTATTGTTATTATTTTTTTAATGGATTTTGATTCTCTAAAAACACATTTTTTTCGGAAATTGCCGGTCCGGCGGATCTAGAAAAATTACTTTCTTAAGTAATATTGGAGCTTTTAAGGTACCCCCTCTTCTTAACAACAAAGAAAATGGCAAAAAAAATCAGGAAAGGTTCAATGGGACCCAAAAACGTATGCTGCAGCCATGAAAATGGCTGATGCAGAACATTGGCACCAAGCCTGTTTGCATCAGCTTAAATTGCTCTCAGACAGAGGGGCTTTTCGCTACGTTAAACCGTATAAAATCACCCCCGGTGCTATCATTTTAAAGAGTCGCTGGGTATTTGACCGTGTGAGGGTAAATAATGGGCCTGTGGAGTACAAGCTCACCTGGTGCTTGGGGGCTCAGCACAGAGAGCAAATATTGACGTCATTAAACGGCCTGCGCCTACGATGAAACTTGACGATTTGCGGGCTTTGCTTGCTATGTGTGTAATTAAAGGCTGGGAAATTGAGCAGATAAAGTTGGAATCTGCTTTCACCTACGCTTACTTGGATATCGATCAGTTTGCTGAACCCCCCGAAGGCTTTATTGAAAACCCCGGCGAGAAACTGTGGGTTTCAAAGGCTATGTATGGGCTGAGGCAATCACCGTATCTTTGGCGCAAATACTTCTATGCAATTATGGAGAAAATGGGCTTTATTGAACAGTCGGACGGTGTGTTTTTTCGTATGGTGTCAAGACGGCCTATAATTATCGCAATTAACGTTGACCAGATACTGGTGCTCAGTTCCTCTTCATCGCGTATTAAGAAGACTGCTTATATTCTCTCTGATTATTTTGATCTCAAATTGGTGGGAACACCACAATCGTTTATGGGGATTGAGATTGAGTATCATAAGAATGGCATAAATCTCCACTGCACGAGGTTGGTCTCCGAGCTTCTGGAGAGAACCAACGATATTCACCTGGGAGCGTATTTCGATGTCCCAGTTATCCAAAAAAATTGCTTGCGTTCCGTTAATTACAAAAATAAAGAAGGTGGTGGAGAGGAGTCGATGTCGGAAGACATGTCTGAACTTCTAAATGACGAAGAACGGGTTGCGTTTACTAAAGCTGTTGCCTCACTCGGGTATATTACTAGTAGATGCCGACCAGATCTCTCGTTTGTTGTCTTACAGCTGCGGACCAAGACTTGTAATCCAAGATATGTCCATTGGAGAATGCTCCGACATGCACTTCAGTACCTTAATATGACTTGGCTAAGTGTTTTGAGCTATACGCATCCCTCCACTTCTTTCAATCGTATTAGAGGCCACGTTTGCTCCAACTTCGCTGGTGCAGATGACTCTGAGGTCAGCTACGATCAGGCAATTTTTCTATGGAAGGCTTCTAACTGCACTATTTCGTGGTCAGCACTACGTATTAAGTCGCGTAGTAAAACCCCCGAAATTTTGGAGGTAAAGGCTACAACTGCAGCTTTGGAGACCGGAGCATACTTGGGTGAGCTCATGTGGAAAACTGGGGCTATGAATTCAAACCAAGTTGTTTTGAGTACTTTATCCAAGATTTCAACTAATATTAAGTCACTTGCTTCGAAACCGGCATACAAAATGACTGTTAAAAAATACGCTGCTATTTGTAAAAAGGCGAAAGTGGAGGTCTCCAAGCCCGCTAAGTCTTTGTTTATACTTCCCACCTCTGCGGGTTTAAGTGAATACGAAAAATTAAGAACGCAGTTGGGTCTTTTAGAACTGTTTTAAAACTTATATTATTTTGTTTAGGAATTCGTAGTAGCTGGTTCCTTTCTGGGCCCATTTGGACTCATCAGGGGTTCCAGCAAAAACTGCCGCCAATTGCTGAGCCCGCTCGGCACTTGAAGGCTGAACATTCTGTTGGCTTTCTTCGAGCAGCTCAATAACGCTTAATATCCGCTGTTTCACCTCCTGCAGCCTAGCGAGTTCTTCAAACACAGGCGACTGTCGCGTACTCTGGGCCAGATCAGAAACAGAGGCGAGTTTTTCTGATTGTTGCTCATTAAAGCTATTAATGTCGGTTTTCAGCAAGTCAATCTCGTGAGGCAGTCGTTTCTCTGATTTTTGAAGTGTCTTAAGCACCGTCGAAAGCTGGTCGTTGAGCTCCCAAACTTCCTCGTCTAATGATGCAGATAATTGCACTGCAGCCAAATGCTGGCTTTGTACAGTCTGTTTCGCGTCTATGGCTTTATTGATGGCATCGGTTGGACTGTAGTCTTCCATGGCCGTGCTGTGCTTACATATTCAGCCTATGCACCGGTTAAATACTCAGATATTTAAGTAAACTAAAGCAATTCATCCTGGGGCTTTTTGTCGAGCTGTTGCTTGGCTTTTAAAGCCAGATCAAGGTGCCACTTATCCAGTCTCTGCTTGGAATCGTATGCAAACATGGCTTGTTCAAACTTGGAAATGTCGTGCTGATCAAACGAAATCACCAACTCTTTAAGGAGCCTGAACTCCAGGGTTCCGCTAAAAGCACGATCCCATCGAATATACTTCGTAGCAACGGCATTTTTAATCCCAATTAAGTCTCCTGCGGCCAGGTAACACAAACCGCTCTTTAAAAAGTACTTTTTCAACTTGTAGCGTTCACTGTGCAGTCCAACGTTATCGGCACAGTCCTGAGCGGCTTTTTCGTAGTTTTGAATGGCAAACATGTAGTCTTCGGGGACTTTGGCTGCCTGGACAGCTGCATCAGCAGCCCCAATTCGAGCTGCGGCTGCAGGACCGGCCTCGTTCTGCGAATCATATATAAGAATGGCCTTTTGCCACGATTTGAGAGAAAAATCGTATTTTCCAAGCTCTTCATACATCTGTGCTAGTTCAGTGCACACCAGGGCCGCTCGCTTCTGGGGACCGTGTTTAAGGAAAACCACGATAGCTGAGGAATAGCACTTAGCAGCCATTTCAGGCTCGTTTCCCTGTTTCCATGCTTTTGCAGCCTCAATGTTAATCGATGCAGAGGAATAAACTGTTGAGGAAAGTTTACTGGCACTTTGGAAGCAATTAGCAGCCTCAATGAACTCACGAAACTCCAAAAATAAAGTCGCGGCCTGAATATACAATTTCTCAGCTTCCTCTTGGTTTTGCTGTCGCTTAGTACTGCTTCCAAGCTTTCCAAATGGTGAGTTGGCTTTGCTCTCGAATTTACGAGCTTTAGCCCGGAGGTCCAATGCTTCTTCCATTGTCTTTAGATTCAGGGTTGGTTGCTTTGCTCGACCGTTGATGAGGTGCATGCAACACCGGTTAGGTACTATCAATTCCCTTCGACATTCGCTGAGAAACTATTTACTTTGGTATGAAACTTTTATTATTTCAGTTTTTTTTCAAAATTTTTCTTTTCTTTCTTTTTCAATTACGTAGTTTGTTTAACTTACATATATATGTAAAAATGAAATTTCAATTTGGGGTTTGGTAATGGATTCATCGAAAGATTCAGTTTTGTACCTCATAGATGCGTCAATTGGTATGGAAAAAGACGGAATTCTCGCGAGTGCGTTATTTTCAACGTGTGAGGCTATTCGTATAACTGCCAAAGAGGGTATTTCTCAGTACGATGCCGGTGTAATCGTATACAATGTAGACACCGAGAGTGGTGCAAAAACACTGCTTGAATTGGGTCAGCCCAGCATTGACGAGCTGAAGAAACTGATCAGAATCGTTAATATGGAAGAAAATGATGCGTTTAAAAGCCGAGAGGCCTCTGGAAACAGTTTTGTTTCAGCAATTCGTGAGGCAAAGGTCGCCATGAACCGACTTCACACCAAATCATATCGAAGGATTGTGATTATCACTAATGATGACGATCCATTTAGAGGTGACTTTAATTCTATAAATATGACGGTAAACCTAATTTCCGATCTAGTTTCTTTACCGTCAGTGGTGGTTCCGGTATTCATTAATCCTTCTGAGGAAAAACAGTTCGACACAACAAAATTTTGGGAGCAAATAAAGTACCTCCCGGTTTCAGAGGAAGTTGACTATGAGGAAATGAAACCAATTGATTATGAAAACCTAAACAGTCGTAAAAACGAGCTTGTTCTGTCTCGTTCACGACAAAAATTCACCACATTCAAGGGTGAGTTAAAGTTGAACGCATTGAGTATTGGGGTGAATGGATATGCCATAGTTAGACCGCACTCTTCTCAACCATCACCATTGAATGTGGGTACTGCTGTTAATGATAAAGGACAGCCTGTATACGAGATGTTGACATCCATCACTACCTACGCAAAGTCTAGTTCAGGAACCGAGATAGATAAAAACACACAATTCTCCAAGAAGATAAAACTATCTTCTTCAATGAATGACAGTGAGTGGTCAATTGACATTAACCAAACAGAGCTTGATGAGATTAGAGAGTTGAACAGTGACGCATTACCCACAATAAGCATTAAAAGATTTGTACCTCTTGAAAAAGCAACAAGAATATTATTTGGCCACGGGTTTGTAGGCCACTCGCTTTTTATTGTACCTAGCGATCGCAAATTTCGGAACTCAAACTCTGCATTCTCCTCCCTTCACCGCAGTATGTCAAGAAAGAAGGTAGTAGCTTTGGCTTTGTACGCCCCTAACCATCAGTCTCTACAACTTGGTCTAATATATGCTTTTAATCCCAACCATACGCAAGTTCCTGCCCCAAATACCGACAATGGGCTTTACTTCGTGCCTCTGCCATTCATAGACGATTTACGCACGCTACCGGAGTCGCCCCAAAGGTATGAAATTCCCACTGAGAAAAACCTAAATTTACTAGATTCATGCTCCAATACTCTGATTATGAAGTTTAGACTGGGGTCTGAATTCGACTCTAAGAAATTCCCGAATCCACAGTATTCCCAATTCACCTATATACTGGAGCATTTGGCACTAAGCTTGCCCATGAGCCACAGCGAAGCTAGTGGCGTACCTGTATTAAATGAACCAAAGGATACAACCTGTCCACGCTACGCCAAGATTTCCCAGTTCAGCTCCAAAATAAAACCATCTCTGAATTGGGTTTTGAGCCAATTTTCATCTGCGGAGCCCCTTAAAAGAGTAAACAATAGCAATGAGAGCCCCTTAAAACGAATTAAAACCGAGGAAGTTTCAATTGAGACTATTAAAGAGGCCTTCAAAAATGAAAGCTTAGACAAGTGGACTGTGGCCAACCTCAAGGCTGGAGCCCGTGAACTGGCTGACCCCAACGACAAAATCCCAATCAGAAAAAGTGAACTTTTAGAATATATCAAGCATCGAGTCTAAACACCATCACGTTTTTTAAAGTTACTAAAACCCACAACAACCGAAAAACATAGGGCCGGTTTAGCCTTTAACCAAAATCATATGTACATATATTTCATTGATAATTCTAGCTATGAGATACCAACGATCTACACCCAAAGGCTTAGAATCCGTAGATCGTATCTTATTAAACCTAATAAATAGAGGGGTATTTGGGGCAAAGGGTGAACGGCGGGGCTAACATGGTCCCAGTTTCGGTTATGACAAGTAAATATGATTTTGAAGCCATATACAGGATATTCGAATCCTCACTAACTACGAGAATTGGAATTTTTTTTTTCTAACTTAGAAAATTTCTCTATCAATTGGTAGAACATGCCAATAAATTTGAGTTTCGCCCTGCATCTAATAATAATACTTTATTACACCCAACATGGCTCAGTAACCCTTGAACCGTGTAATTATTGTGGAACCCAAAAAACTATAAAGACGTAAAAATAAGTAAACCACAATTCGCTCAAGTAATTGATAATATTTAATATGATAGGGAAGATTGAACTAGTAGGCCAGGAAAAAGTCTTTACAACATCAGATGCGTTCTCTGCCGACCTAATTCTTAAGAGAAGCAGGTTAGACATATCCCTCGAGGAACTGATCAACTGTGTTGAAATGCGGCTCGTATGTGAAGGGTGCTTCTCTGTTGACTCTGATTCAAGTAAAGTCAGGTACTTTGAATCAGAGCCATTGCTCGCGCACTGTGTACACAAATGTGCTGCAAGGGTGGCTTTCCGGGCTGGTCTAAGGTTTCCTGATCCAGGCTCTGATCTACCTAGCACTGTTGTGTATAACGAAGATTCAGACTCAATTAAATGGTTTGTATGTGCTACTGTATACAGAAACAACGGATTGACTCCGCTGATCTCCAAACGGCAAGTCACATTTGTTCAATCAGATGATTTACCACCAATACTAAATTTGGTGGATAATGAACACATTGAGAAAATAAATGATACTCAATTAGATCTCCTGATTACACATTCTGCTGCTGGACTCCCTCAGGTACCTCTGGCCGCCGGAATTAGCATCCTATTGAAAGCACAACCCCATGTTTTTTCTATTAGTCGATTGAGAGTATTCCTAGGCGAAAACACCACCATTGAAATGAAAGGGCTAGTGAAGGCACACCCCACACGTCGATGGCTCCTGACAGACCATCAATTCACCAAGAGACTGATGCTGGACCAACCCAAATTTTACCTTGACAAGTATACTTCAGACCTTCGCGTTGGATTTTCCAATATTCCACCCTCATTTAGAACTGAGAACATGATACACTCGTTTACATTAAACGTCGAATTGACGGTTATGTGGGCAGACAGGTACTCTAAGCGGTTTACATCAGTTAGTCCAGTCACTGTTTTACCACGAGTTTTGGGCGCAGTATTTGTGCCATTGACCAACTCCAAAGACTGTTTAACTATCCACTATGACACAGCCGAGATTACAGACTCTTCAGAAGACGAATCAATCGTTTCGTTTAGTGACGATACCCAAGAAGTGGGTGTTAAAGACAAGACACAATCAATTGATACTACCGTGCCGGTAATCTCGTTTTATATTTAACAATTATATTTAACAATTATATTTAACAATTATATTTATTTTATTTTGGTCCTGTTTGGTTTGACATTTTTTTTTTGAAATTTAATTATTTTTGGGGTAGGGGCACCTAAAAAAATTAATTTATGGTTCTGAAAAGTGTACCAGGGGACAGCGTTCCTGTCTACCAAATCTCAGGCTCGAACACTTCACGTTCACTACCTGATTGGCTAGTTAAGAAACGCAAACAATCCTTAAAGAAGGACCCCGAATACCACTCTCGTATTGAACTGATCCAGGATTTCCAATTCGAAGAGGCGTCTAATAAGATAAAAGTGACCCGAGATGGTAACTTTGCAATGGCTACAGGCACATACAAGCCCCAAATCCATGTCTATGAGTTTCAGCAGATGAGTTTAAAGTTTGAGCGGCACACCGATGCGGAAAACGTGGACTTCGTGCTTATCAACGACGATTGGACAAAGTCGGTTCACCTGCAGAGTGACAGGACAATTGAGTTCCATGCACAAGGTGGTATCCACGAGCGCACAAGAATTCCCAAATTCGGCCGTAGCATTGAGTACAACCGGCAGAATTGTGAGATTTACGTTGCTGCCAGCAGCAGTGAGCTCTACCGACTGAATATTGACCAAGGACGATTCATGGCCCCCTTTGAATGCGAGAGCGAGGCACTGAATGTAGTGAAAGTTAACCCCGCCCATGGCTTGGTTGGGTGTGGCACTGAAAGCGGAACGGTTGAGTTCTGGGATCCTCGGTCCCGCAAGCCAGTGGGTATTCTAGGCGTTGGTGGTGAAGGCCACGGAATAGGCAGTGGAGTCACAGCACTATGCTTCCAAGAAGATGGTCTTGGGATGGCCTGCGGTACCCACGAAGGCATTACGAAGCTCTATGATCTTCGAATGTCGGACCCCCTGCTCGAGAAAGACCAAGGATACGGTTTCCCCATCCACAGTCTGGGATATTTAGACACGCAGGTCGTGCAAAACAAAATTTGGTCGTCAGACAAGCGAATTGTCAAGATCTGGGACCGCCAGAACGGTGAACCGTTTACCGCTCTAGAGCCCTCAGTGGACATTAACGACGTTGCCCACATCCCCGGTACCGGCATGTTCTTTTTGGCCAACGAAGGCATCCCCATGCATACCTACTACGTTCCAGGCATCGGACCGTCCCCCCGGTGGTGCTCATTTTTGGACAACATTACCGAGGAGCTCGAAGAGAAAGGAGTTTCGAGTGTTTACGAGAACTACAAGTTTGTTACCGCCAAAGAACTGCGGCAGCTTGGGCTGGACCATCTTGTGGGCACCAATGTTGTTCGTGCGTACATGCACGGATACTTCTTGGATATGAAACTGTACGAGAAAGCCAAACTCATCAGCAACCCATACGAGGCCCGCGATCTCCGGGAACGCGAGATCAGAAAACGGATCGAGGCCGAACGAGAGTCGCGTATTCGATCGAAGCCGCAAAGCACCAAGCGCAAAGTCAACCAGTCGTTTACTGAGAATGTTGACGACCGTTTCAAAGCCATGTTTGAAGATCCTGAATTCGAAATCGACGAGAACAGCTACGAGTATAAACTACTCCATGGTGGCCAGAGCAGCACCTCACGAGCCTCAAATACCTCGGTTCGTACCGGCCCTCGCGGGTTAACTGCGGTTGAGCAGGCCGAATTAGACGGTAGTGAGAACAGTGATGATGAGGACGGAAACGAGGACGATGATGCCATCACCACGGCAAAGAAGTCTTTGCGGAAGATGCAGAAGGAAAAACGGAAGGCACGCCGTGCCCAAGTCGAAATGACTGCGGTGGACATGCAGAACCGTAACGACCTGACGCTCGGGGAGCAGCTCGAGAAACGGGCACCTAGAACCCAGGACTCCACTCCAACGGTTGTAAACAACACGGAACTGACGTTTGTGCCGAAAAGCAAACCCAAACCAAAGCGTACACAGCACGATTCTGGCAGATCAACGTCTCGTGGTGACGGTACGCTTCGGAAAGCCAGCAAAAACACGTTCCGAGGGATGTAGATTAATATGCGTTTATTTTACGTATTTAATTTTTTTTTTTTTCACCCAAAAAAAGTTCCAAAAGTTAAAAAACTATATATTTTTCACGCGAAAAATCGTATATGCACGAGTGCCGCACGCGTACAGCCGTTGCTCATCGTTCCACGTACGACTCGTATTGTTCCAAATCACGTGTGGAACCACATTTGAGGGTATATGAAGAGGTGCCAGGTAACCACATTAATGGCACCCAACACCAAGAAACAGAAAACAACGATGGCTGGCAACACTAAGTACCTTATTTTGGTTCGTCACGGCGAGAGCGAGTGGAACGAGAAGAACCTCTTCACCGGTTGGGTTGATGCTAAGCTCAACGCTAAGGGCCGCACGGAGGCTGCTCACGCCGGTGAGCTCCTCGGCCAGTTCGAGCACAAGCCCGACGTGCTCTACACCTCCAAGTTGAGCCGTGCTATTCAGACCGCCAACCTTGCTCTCGAGAAGGCCGACCGTCTGTGGATTCCTGTTCACCGTTCGTGGCGTCTCAACGAGCGTCACTACGGTGCTCTCCAGGGTAAGAACAAGAAGGAGATTGCTGAGGAGTTCGGCAACGAGAAGTTCATGACCTGGCGCCGTTCTTTCGACGTTCCTCCCCCTAAGATCGACGACAACTCCCAGTTCTCTCAGGTCAAGGAGGAGCGTTACAAGGACCTCCCTCGTGACGAGATTCCCCGTACTGAGTCGCTCAAGCTCGTCATTGACCGTCTTCTCCCTTACTGGACTGACGTCATTGCTCCTCAGCTCCTTGACGGCAAGACTGTACTCATTGCTGCCCACGGTAACTCCCTCCGTGGTTTGGTCAAGCACCTCGAGGGTATCAGCGACGACGACATTGCTGGTTTGAACATCCCTACCGGTATTCCCCTCGTCTTCGAGCTTGACGACAACCTCAAGCCCATCAAGCCCAGCTACTACCTCGACCCCGAGGCTGCTGCCGCTGGTGCCGCTGCTGTTGCCAACCAGGGCAAATAAATACATTAGTTAGTTGATTCTTTTTCGGAGATGTCATAGATAGGCAATGCTAACATAATGGCTACTCAGTTTCTATATAGGAAATTAATCGTTGTTATCTCTAAATTAATCATTATATCAGTATCCTTCAGCAAGACGTCAGCTTAGTGGCAATGGCAAATTACTTATGGACACTTTTTTTCTTTTTCTTTTCCTTTTTTTTTTTCTTTTCCTTTTTTTTTTTCTTTTACTTTTTTTTTTTCTTTTACTTATATTTATATATTATAAACTTCGTTAATATATCCAAAATCGTTACTCATATCAATTAAGGCTTGTACCGGCGGAGCAGAAACGAGTTGATCATAACCGAGACGCTACTCAGTGCCATTGCCAAAGAGGCCCATACCGGATCGAGCCGTTGGTGGGTGTACGGGTACAAGGCACCTGCAGCTACCGGAATTGCCACACAGTTATAAACTGCAGCCCAGAAGAAATTGGCTCGGACCTTGGCTATGACCGCTCGCGAAATATTGATCAAAGTGGGCAGGCCTCTCAAGTCCTCCCTAAGAAGCACAAATTGAGAAGAAGAGAGGGCAATGTCAGCTCCACGGCCAAGTGCAACACCAACATCGCTGGTAGCCAGTGCCGGTGCGTCGTTAACTCCATCGCCTATCATCCCTACAATTGTGCGTCCACCAATCTGCTGGAGTTCACGGACCTTGTCACTCTTTTGCTGCGGCAGAACCTCGGCAATTACCCGTTCGTGGTCGATTCCCACCGCACGAGCAACCGCACTTGCAGTTATTTTGTTGTCACCGGAGACCATCCAGCACTGCACACCCATTTTCTGCAGTTCGTGCACAACCTGACGACTTTCGGGACGGATCTGGTCCGCGGCAGCGAGCATCAATTGGATTCCAACCCCGCAAATAGCCAGCAATATGACACTCTTGCCCTCGGTCTTCCACTTGTGCAACAGAAGCTGCTGCTCGTGGGTTACGGTGCACTCACCGAGCTCAGAAACAATACGCTCATTGCCGAGAACCGCTAATTTACCTTCGAATTCACCGGCTGTGACCTTGGCTCTGACTCCACGACCTCGGTCGCTGATCTGCTCAATGGCATCGCACCGACTGGCAGCGACCCGACGGCCTTTAGAGTACTCCACAACCGCCTCGGCCAACGGGTGGACACTGTCTTGCTCGAGTTTGCTCGCGAGCTGGACTGCCTCGTCACTCTCGGCCCCCCAGGTATCTGTGATCCGCATGTCTCCACCTTTGGTGATGGTACCGGTTTTGTCAAAACAAACAATCTGCAGGTTTGCAGCCTCCTGGAAGGCCTCACCACCACCTCTAGCCAACACACCATATTTAGCAGATAACCCACTGCCGATATAGAGTGCAGTGGGTGCAGCCAGACCGATTCCACACGGACAAGCAACCACAAACGTTGCGATGGCGAACTGCATACTCCACTGTACGGAACCGCTAACGAGGTACCAAACCACCCAAACAAGGAGAGCGAGGTACACTACAAGTGGAACAAAAACCGAGGTGAACTGCTCTACGTACCGCTCAATTGGGGCTCGCTGCATCTGGCCGTGACGGACAGCCTCCACAATGTCGTCGAGGAGAGTGCCAGTGCCGGCGGCAGTCACCTCAACCTCAGCAACATGGCGTCCCACATTCAAACTACCGGCATACACCTCACCTCCGCGGGATTTAGGGACCGGCAGCGACTCACCGGTGAGCATGCTTTCGTCGAACTCGCTGGTTTCTGACACCAGTGTTCCATCAACGGCACACCGTTGCCCAGGAGCCACCACAACATGGTCCCCAATCTCAACCAAGTCAACCGTGACCTCTGAACTCGGTTCGTTAGGGGTGCCCTTCAAAACCACCTGGTCAGGTCGTACACTGGAAATAAGCGAAACCGCCGAGGCGGTCTTGATCTTGGAGTAGACATCAAGGTACCGACCCACCAGCAGAAAGAACGACAAAAAAATCACGGAGTCGAAGTAGGTTGCACTGCCGCCTCCGACCATTTCAACTACGCTGGCCCAGTAGGAGATCGATGTGCCCAACGACATCAGCAAATTCATGCTGCCAAAGTGCAGCAGCCTTTTCCTTAATGGCCGATTGGATTTAACCACGCTGGAAAGTTCCTTAACTGCTTTGCTGTGGAACATGCTGGCTCCAAAGAAGTAGGCTGGGGTGGCCAGCAGAAACATCAACCAGTCGTTCATCAGGTGCGGAAAAACCATCATTACTGTGGCTGGAATTGCCAACACCGAGCTGAGTAGAAGCCGCTTGGTAATTGCCCGCTTCTCCTTTAACTGGTTTTCAGCTGCCAACTCCTCTAAACTCTTTGGCTTGACCACCTGAAAGTGCAGCTCCGGGTTGGAGACGTCAAGCTCACGTAGAATTGCTCGGATGGTAAGCTTTGGGAGGGATGGGAGATAAGTGAACTTCACGTATGGCTGTTTCACCGACACTGGATCAACAATGTCCACTGCATCACCGTAGGTCTGCAGCACATCCATGACCCGCTGGGGACACCGTTCGCAGAAAATACCCCCGACCATCAGCGTTACTGTTCGCGATTTTGGTTTAGACTGGGCACTGTGTACCTCGCGGAACCCGTTTACAATCGAGCAGTCGTAGCCCAAATCGTTGACACACGTTTCCACCTCAGCTGGAATATCAGCGGTGTTTTTGGTAACTGTAATCTCGGCTCTGCCATCAATTGCCTCGACTTTGGCCTCCACAACGTAAGGGAGGGTCTCTAGAGCGTGCTTGACCGAGTTGGAGCACGAGGCACAGGTCATACCACCAATAACGGCATCCAACCGGTACTCACGCACTCCATCCTCGGCCAGCGGCAGAACTTCGGTCAATTGAGCATCAAAACCCGAGTCGTTGATGGCCTCTAAAGCTTTGGGCACTAAATCCCTCTTGGGAAGCAGGACGTAGGCAGCACCCTGAATCGCATTTGCCGACACGTCAATGGTCTCAGGAACCTGTTCACGAACAGCACTGACGATTGAGTTGGAGCAGCTGGCACACGTCATCCCCGACACTGCAAACACAGCTCGTACCGCGTTGGTGTTAGAGCACTGTGAGCAGATTGCAGCATGCTGCAGAGCCCGATCACCTATGGATTCCAGATCGGCAGTCTGTGGAGCACTTCGACGAGCCCAAGGCATCCAGCGAGTGCCGCTTTTCCTGGCATCATTGCATTTAACATCGAATCCCCTGGCATGCAGCCTTCGGGCAGCCGACGCACTGTCGAACTCACCATCGGTGTCTACCTGTACAATATTGCGGTCAGATATGAACTTGACCGAGGCTGCAGGGTCCTGTTCATGAATTACATCCGTGATATCCTGCTCGCAAGAGCTGCAGTGTATGTTCTCCACAACGAACGAATTTCGCATGTTGGGTTGGGACTTTTAGGGTAATCCCAACCCTGAACAACCTTGACAGCCAATAACCGAACCTTTCAACCTTCCAACCACACCAGATGTCAGTTCCGGCCTTCAAAGACTTGACGAAGCAGTCCAACACCATCCTTTCCAAGGATTTCTACCACCTTGCTCCCTTGAGCCTCGAGGCCCGCACCGTGGCCCCGAATGGTGTCTCTTTTGCTGTTGATGGCATGAGCAGCCAGAAGAACAACACTCTTGCTGGTAAGCTCGAGACTCGCTACGCCGACAAGAAGACCGGTGTGGCCCTCACCCAAGGCTGGCTGACCTCTAACGTGCTCAGCACCAAGGTCGAGGTTGCCAACGCGTTCACCAAGGGCCTCAACGGCAGCATCGACACCACGTTCATGCCTGCCACCAACGAAAAGACCGCTAAGCTCAACCTCAACTACAGCCACCCCGGTGCTGCTGTTAATGTCGTTGCTGATGTGGTTAAGCGGTCTTTCACCGGAAATGCCGTGTTCGGCAAGAACGGCTTTGTTGCCGGTGCCGAGGCCGGCTACGACCTCAAGCGTAGTGCCTTGACCCGCCAGTCCTTCCAGCTCGGGTTCCTTGCTCCCACCTACGCTGCTGCTATTTCTGCCACCGACAAGTTCTCGCTTTACACGGTGTCGATCTACAACCAGGTCAACCTGGCCACTGAGCTCAGTGCTCGCACTGTTTGGCAGGTCAACTCGCCCACCGGCAGCACTGTTGCCTTGGAGGCTGCTGTTAAGCACAAGCTTGACCCTTCGTCGTTCGTCAAGGCCAAGCTCAACAACCTCGGTGTTGCCTGCTTCAGCTACAGCCAAGCTCTCCGTCCTGGTGTTACTTTGGGTGTTGGTTTGGAGGCCAACATCACCAAGATGAACGAGGCTTCGCACAAGGTCGGTCTCTCGCTCAAGTTCGCTGCTTAGACTTATAGATGTAAATTATTTCAAACCAGAATAGGAAAGGTTCAGCTTAGAAGGTACTGAACGAGACTTTAAATTAAAAAAAGTCGTCAATCACAATTAACCAGTATATGAAAGTTTCAGCGTACACAAGGTAGATCACCGACGGAGACTTTAAATTAATCGAATAAAAATCTATAAGTCATATCTATCGTCAATCATAAACATAATTTCATAAAACCAGCACAACCATGGACAAGTTTTATTAAACAAAAAATAAGTCATTATCTATCACAATTAACCAGTATATGAAAGTTTCAGCGTACTATAAGTAGATCAGTCATATCTATCGTAAATCAATTAACCAGTCAGCGTACAATAAGGTAGATCAGTCCTGCATCGATGGAGACTTTAAATTAATACAAAACAAAAAAAATAAGTCATTATCAATTAACCGTCATATGAAAGTTTCAGCTTGCAATAGTTATATCAGTCCCGCACCGAGGCTGTAAATTAAAAAAAAAAACATAATTATTTCTATAAAAGTCATCTATCGTAAATCATAACCAGTCAGCGTACTATAAGGTAGATCAGTCCTGCACCGACCGAGACTGCACCCACAGCCTTATATGCGAAATTCACTCCGTTTGCATGAGGATCACTGAACTCCTCCTTTTTGGGCTTCTCAGTTCTTTGGTTTTTCAGTGTATCAGCGTGTTTTCGGTACCGAGCATAGCGTGCGTGGCCCTCGGCATGCCGGTCGAAGTCGAAATGGGGCACGTTCCCACTTTGTTGAGGCCGGAGTGGGTCTAAAGTGGGGCTTTTGCGAGATTTGTGGGCGTGAGTAGCATTGTAGCTGTATGAGCTCGCCCCTGGTCTCCGGTGCGGAGCGGTGTATGCATAGTTTGACCCCTGTTCCCAGGACCGCCCCGAGTGGTACCCCTGGGGCCGTCGAACCGCATTTCCCAGCTGCAAATCAAACCTTTTCCGCTCCAATTCGTTCGACAAAATGGTGTAGGCGGCTGTGATCTGCTGGTACCGTTCAGGATCGGCATTCTTGTTTCGGTCCGGGTGGTACTTCCTCGAGAGCTCAAAAAACCTTTGCTTTATATCGTTTGCACTCGCAGACACACTGACCCCTAAAACCTCGTAGTGGTTCTGCACAAACAGTTGTGCAGAACTGCTGAACCTTCTCGCCTGCCGCATATAGGTTAGGAACTTAGTCAAGGTACCCATGGCGGTTGACCACCTGGACCAGCTGGCAGAAGACATTGATGCGGAATTAGAGGAGGCCAGCAGCAGCACCAGCAGCGACATTGAGATCATAGAGATAACCGAGCAGCCAGAACCGCTCGATGCGCCTCCGCCTCTGCCTGAAACCCCTAATGGCACTAACAAACTGAAAAAAATGCGGTGCCCAATCTGCCTAGAAACCCCGGAAATCGTGGCTGTGGCTCCGTGTGGGCACATCTACTGCCACGAATGCGTGTTCGAGGCCCTTTCCTCGGTTAGAAAGGCCACCATGGTCGAGGGACAGTGCAGTATCTGCCGAAAACGGGTGAGGTACGACGGTGTGCTCTACATGGAAATGAAGACCGGCTCCCAAAAAGAAACAAACAAGGAGACAAACCATTCAGCCTGATTATTTATTATGTACTTCTATAGAGATTTTAATCAATGTCTAGTAGTTCGAGGCCGAGCCCAAGCACGATTTGAGCTGGTCCATGTACCATTGGCACACACGCATGTCACCGTTGTTCTGGTCCATGCACTGGGTGAGGTTGCGAGCGTCGAACTCGCACTGCGAGCTCTGCTGCTGCTGCATGGGCTGCTGCTGCTGCTGGACCTGAGCCTGGTCATAGGCCTGGGGCTGGGAACCGCCACCGAAAATAGAGGACACACCGTTGGCGAGGGTGTGGCCCACAGCGGAACCCACAGCCACACCGGCAGCAGTCGAGGCCATTTGACCGAAAAGACCGGGCTGGCGCTGGCCAACCTGGGTCTGAACAGGAGCGTGCTGCTGAGGAGCACTCATTGTATGGGCCGAGCGTGATTGTTGGCGAGGAGCAGAGGAACGTCCACGAGAGCGAGGCATGTTGATGGTGAGAAGTGGCGAGTGAAGTAGAGTTATATATGGGATACTAGATATCGTTAGTCAGCCTCACTGCATAGAACCAGAGCGAACCTGCTTGGAACCAAAAAACGAAATCAAGCAAATTAGTCGAAACAATTCGAAAGTGTTAGAAACAAGCAAAATCAAACCCCTCTAAACTCCTCTAAACTATACCAAACCAACCACTGCTCACCACATACTTGGTGTTGGTGTTGAGGGTCAGGTAACCAATTAGAAGGCACCCAATAACCATGCTGAGGGCACTCCGACATCTTCCGCACCGCCCCCGCTGGGCCGGTTTTAACGTGTCGAAACGCTTTGAATCCTCGGTTTCCGACAGTTTGCAGGCCCGAAAAGCCCAGAAGGTCCCCTCGCACCTGAGTATGCCTATTGGCCAGCCCCTGGACGAGGAGTTCGGCAGAAGCACCATCACCGAAGACTTAGCCCTTAGAAACGAAAAAGAGCCCACAGAAAGCAAGATTAGACACTTCACCATCAACTTCGGCCCCCAGCATCCTGCTGCTCACGGAGTGCTCCGTCTTATTCTCGAGCTGAACGGAGAGGAGATTGTTCGCAGCGATCCGCACATTGGACTGCTCCACCGCGGTACCGAGAAGCTCTGCGAGTACAAAACATACAACCAGGCCCTTCCATACATGGACCGACTCGACTACTGCTCAATGACCGTTAACGAGAGCGTCTTTTCACTGGCCACCGAGAAGCTTTTGAACATCGAGGTCCCATTGCGGGCCCAGTACATCCGCACGCTCTACGGTGAGCTCACACGCGTGTCCAACCACTTGATGAGTGTTTTGTCCCACGCCATGGACGTCGGAGCCCTCACTCCCTTTTTGTGGGGAATGGAGGAGCGTGAGCGAATCATGGAATTTTACGAGCGTGTGGCCGGTGCACGCATGCATGTTGCCTATGTCCGTCCCGGAGGTGTTTCCAGAGACCTTCCGGCCGGTTTGCTCGATGATATCTACCGCTGGGCCACCCAGTTTGGTGACCGGATCGACGAGGTCGAGGAGATGCTGACCGACAACCGGATGTGGAAGCTGCGTACGGTGGATATTGGCACAGTTGGGGCCGAGGAAGCGCTGAACTACGGGCTTACTGGTGTTATGCTCCGAGGATCCGGTATTCCTTACGACATTCGCAAGTCCCAGCCGTATGATGCCTACGACAAGGTCGATTTCGAGATTGCAGTGGGCACCCGAGGCGACTGCTACGACCGGTACCTCGTGCGTATGGCCGAGTTCCGCCAGAGTTTGCGTATCATCGAGCAGTGCTGCAACCAAATGCCCGACGGACCCCACAAGGTCGAGGACTGGAAGATCAACCCACCCCCCCGGGGCCACATGAAGGAGAACATGGAGAGTCTGATCCACCACTTTTTGTACTACACTAAAGGTGTTGCGGTGCCTCCTGGCGAGACGTATACTGCTGTGGAGGCGCCGAAAGGAGAGATGGGAGTCTACATGGTCAGTGACGGCAGTGAGCGGCCGTACCGCATGCACGTAAGGGCTCCTGGTTTCACCAATCTCGGTGCTCTTGATCAGATTGCCCGCAACCACTTCCTTCCTGACCTTGTTGCCATTATTGGCACCATGGATCTTGTGTTCGGAGAGGTTGATAGATAGATGTTCAAGTAAGAACTAAGATAAATACTAGAGGAAGTAGATAAGTGTAACTTGAAAAGAAGAGAAGCATAAGCATTGAGTGAGATTAAAGGAAAATAGTAGATAAGCGGGTGCAAAGAGCAATTGAGAGGTTCAAGAGAAGGTTGAAGCAAGCTATAGATAAATTAAATACTTAGCTAGAGGAAGTAGATAAGTGAGTGTAACTTGCATGAAAAGAAGAGAATTAAATCAAATACTAGAGGTGTGTAGATATGTGGCAAGAAAAGAAGATAAATTAAATACTTAGCTAGAGGAAGTAGATATGTAAGGCATGAAAAGAAGAAGTATAAGAGTGAGATTAAGGAATAAATTAAATCCTTAATCGTCTAGAGAAGCGAGTGTAACTTGAGGGAAGAAAGAATTGAAACAGGCCATTGAGACCATTAGGATTAAATACTAGATAAGTGTGTGTAAAGAGCAATTGGTAACTTTATGCATTAAGAGAAGAGAAGAGTATAAGAAGCATTGAAAGAAATAAATTAAAGTGAGTGTGAACATCATGCATTAAGAGCCATCTGCACATTACTTGAGGAGATCGTCAAGGTATGCACTCGGAGGACGTACTTTTCGCGCCGGTTTCTGGTCGTAGAACCCAGAAGGAAGTTGCGGAACCATTTGCACTGGTTGGGTGTCCTGTACGGTTCCATGCAGCAGCACCTCCGTTGTGGGGCTGAAGAACTTCTTCATCAGATGAGCCTCGGTTGCACGGTCAGCCACGGATGCTGCCTGCAGCTTTCCTCGCCGGAACTTGGCTGGTTTCACGACTTCTTCATGAGTATCTTGTACTGGGTCTCTAAATGGCCCTCCATAACTTGGTTCTAGAGCATGGAACCGGGCCTCGTTGTGGGCTGCCGAGCGGTACGACACGTAGACCTCATAAGCGCGCCACGAAACCACCAACACAATGAACCCCAACAGAATACTGCCCACCGCAATGAACAGCGTGCCCTCCGGAAGACTCGTTTGCTTAATGAACGGGTTCCCCGTGGTGTCGGGGATGGTCGCGGTGAACGCCATGAGGGCAGGGAAACTTGTTAAGCCCGATGGCCTCCGACTCCGAGCTGGACCGGATGGACGAGGCTTTAGAGCAGTTCTCGAGCTCCGAATACTCCAATTCCCCGAGTTCGAGTGAGGAGGAGACGGATCCGCGGCTAGCCCGAGCAGCAGCGGTTGGACCGCGAGTTAAGCGGCTCAAAGTGCACCCCGAAGACCAGCTGGCGTTGAACGCCAATTCGTGGACAGACATGGAAGAGGAGCGGGAGTATATCTCCAAAACACACAAATCGACGTTTGACGATCTGATTTTGAGGCTGGAGGACACTCGTGATGTTGGGGACTCCGTAGACCTGGTTACCGGCACGATTCTACACGACACTGGCCACCTAACGGCACTCAAAGCGCAAAAAACGTTTTTAGTAGGCGATTTAGTAACCGACGAAGACATTGAGGAATTTGAAGACGAGGATCGCGGGCTTGCATTTGCGGTGTGCCAGAGGCCGTTAGTGCGACTTGACCGGGTGCTTCGATGGGCACCGTAAGGGAAGTGCATTAGCAGTGTCAGAATTGGGGAGGACTAGTGCAAGAGTAAGGCTGTGCAAGGCTAGTGAAACTAATGAGAACAGTAGTGAGAGTAGTAAAAGACTAGGGACTGTAAGACTAGTAGAATAATGTCACTAATGAGAACAGTACTGTAAGACTAGAGAGACTATATAGACTAGAGAATACTAGTGAAACTAATGAGAACAGTAATGACACTAGTGAATAATAGTGTAGAATATAATGAGAACTGTGAGACTAGAAGAGATCCAAGTGGAATTCTACTAGATCAAGCAGAATTGGCAGACAGTATAGCCAAATTTGAATTGGATTCGAGTGTGCCAATTGTAAGGTTAGTGTAAGACTAGTGAGACTAGAGATAGTGAGAACAGTACTAATGAGAGTACTAATGAGAGTACTAATGAGAGTACTCGTGAGAAAAGTAAAAGACTAGTGAGTACTGTAAGACTAGTGAGTACTGTAAGACTAGTGAGTACTGTAAGACTAGTGAGTACTGTAAGACTAGTGAGTACTGTAAGACTAGTGAGTACTGTAAGACTAGTGAGTACTGTAAGACTAGTGAGAACAGTACTGTAAGACTAGAGAATACTAGAGACTAGAAGAGATCAAGTGGAAGACTGTTATCAAGCCTAATTGGAATTGCCAGTATAGCCAAATTGGAATTGCCTTTGCAGTGTGTCAATTGCAAGGCTAGTATAAGACTAGAGAGATTAGTGTAAGGCTAGTGAATAATAGTAGAAGACAGTAAGACTAGGGAATACTAGTAATACTAGTGAGACTAGAGACCATACTAGAGACTATACTACAGACTAACTACAAACTAGTAGAAATTGAACTAGATCATAGCTGAACTGTTGTGGACTCTGGAACCGACCTAACCCCCACCCGTGACCCCACTCGAAGAAGTGAAAAATTCTGCACACTTCCATCAACGACACCTTAGATGTCTACCGTCACCCCCAACAACTTTTTTGGTGTTTTGGGCGAGGACTCCGCCGCTTCTGGCGCCGTCCACCTCCACGCCACCCCCAAGACTGCTGAGAGCACCTCCTCCCGCAAGTCGGACGTGAACCCCAAGGCGGACCCCAGCAAAGCCCGCAAGCGTGCTCCCGGCGCCCCCTCGAACGAGAAGGTCCTCAAAGACAACAAGGACGCCGGCCGTGCCAACAACCGCCGCGTCCCCGTCAAGGAAGGTGCTCCCTCCCACCATAGCCGCCGTGCCGAGCGTTCCGACCGAGCCCCCCGTTCCGGCAAGCGTGACACCGCCCGCCGCGAGCGTTCAGGCTGGGGCGACAACAACACCGATCCCGTCGACCAGGCTGCCGGTGCCGAGATCGCCCGCGAGGACAAGGACCACGACAAAGCGGAGGATGCCGGTGCTGCCGAGGATGCCGAGCCCCAGGAGCGCAAGCTCACGCTCGAGGAGTTCCAACAGCAGCAGCGCGAGCAGAACGCCGGCCTCAACACCCGCGGATCCGCCCGGCCCGCTAGCCAGGCTCCCGTCTTTGTGCCCGTTAGCCAGGTGCCCGAGTCCCGCAAGAAGACCGTTAATAAGGTCCGCAAGGAGGTCCAGACTCTTCCCCTTGACTCCTCGGTGTTCCCGACCCTCCAGCAGCAGGCAAACGGCGTTGTTGACCCCAGCCGCCCGGCCCGCGAGCGTGAGCCCCGCGAGTCCCGCGACCGCAAACCTGGCCGTAAACCCCAGGCCGGCCGTGGCAAGCCCGCTAAAGGCAAGCCCGGCAAGGACGGCAAGGACAAGCCCCGCCAGAAAGCCAAGAACGGGCCCTCGATCAACCTCGCCTCGCTGCCTAAACTCAACAACTAGCTCTAACGTAGCATACAGTTAACACACGACCGGAGTTGATCCACTCAACTGACTATGCCATAGGTGGGACTAATACGTATATTCACAGTTACCACTCAACGTAGTACAGTCACAGTTACCACTCAACGTAGCATACAGTCAGTTACCACTCAACGTAGCATACAGTCAGTTAACACTCAATACGTATACTAACAGTTTACAGTTTACAGTTTACTAACAGTCTACAACAGTCTACTACAGTCTACTACAGTTTACCACTCAATACGTACTAGCATATTCTAACAGTTTACAATCTACGTAGCATTCTAACAGTTTACCACTCAATACGTACTATGTAACATATTCTAACAGTTTACAATCTACGTAGCACTCTAACAGTTTACCACTCAATACGTACTATGTAACATATTCTAACAGTTTACTACAGTCTACCACTCAATACGTAGCATTCTAACAGTCACAGTTTACAGTCTACCAATACGTACTACGTATATTCTAACAGTCACAGTCTACCACTAATTCGACCGGAGCTGGATCAACCTGCCTAAACTCAACAACTGAGTTCCAATGCCATCAAAGCAACTAATACGTACTATGTATATTCTAACAGTCACAGTTACCACTCAATACGTATATTAACAGTTTACAGTCTACCACTCAATACGTATATTCTAACAGTTTACAGTCTACGTAGTATTCTAACAGTCACAGGTTACCACAGGTTACCACTCTCTAACAGTCTAACAGTTACAGTTTACACAGTCTACACCAATTCGACCGGAGCTGATCAACTCAACTCAGCACTATAACAGTTTACAGTCTACTACAGTTCACTACAGTTTACAGTCTACTACAGTCTACCACTCAATACGTAGTACAGTCTACAGTCACAGTCTACTCAATGCATGGTGGGTAGACACCTCAACAACAGCTATGCCTAGGATTAACTAATTCGACCGGAGCTGGACGAGTGCCGCAATGGCCTCCTGTTCCCGGGGACTCGTCTGCCGTAGCCGCATGGGGCCGATACTCTCCCAGTCCTCCTCGTCGGTGTGCTCGACCTCGCTGTCGCTGTCGTCGTCGCTGTCGCTGAACACGGCGGACCCGTCAATGGCCGCGAGGGGGGGGGACAGGGGGGGTTTGGTGGTGAGGTTATGACTGATGCTCTGGCGGTGTACACTCGACGGGCGGGCGGCCGCGCCGGCATGGGCACCGAGCGACTCCTTGCGGCCGGCTATGCTGCCGACGGCCCATCTGCCCCAGCCGACCTTCACGAACTCGGATTTGGGGCCGTCGAGCACGGCTATTATCAGCCTCCGCTGCTTGGACAGGCTGAGCTCGCCGAACCCGGGGATCGTCGAGGCGAGGTGCGACGTGATGTGCCGGATGGGGAGGGGGCCTTGGGTCGCGAGCAGCCGCTTGATCTTGTCGCCGGTGACGGCAGCGGCCGCGGCCACGGCAATGGGCGAGTGTGTGTTCAGCGGTTTCAGCGACTCGCTGTTGAACGACGGCTGCCGCGATTTCGTGCGGGGAACAACGCTCGACCGCGTTCGTGGCTTGACTTTCCGGTTCGGGGGCGTCTGTGTTGGGGAGCTAGTATGTTGCAGGGGCTGCACGGGCGGGGCCGGCTGCGAGGCGTCAATTTGGGGAGTTATGGAGGAATGCGTTGATTGGGGGGGTAAACTGTCGGGGACGGGCTTCGGGGGGGGCGTTACGCCGGGACTGGACGCGGCCGAGGTCGACGAGGACTGGCTGCTTGAGTTAAGGTCCATTTGAATTGTTTGCAGGGGGGAGGTGGCGACAATTCACTCGGAGGGATGTATTGGCGCGTGCAAATGCCAAATTTGGGGGGGGGTGTGGTCTGGGGGGGGGAAGCAAATGAGCACTGGTTAATTACACTTGGTGTGACGAATTTCACTCGTGCGTTGCGGGCTGCACCTCTTAACCCATGCTCCTAACCCCGAATCATCGGAGTCTCCTCAATGGGCACGGGCCTCAACGTGCGTGACATTTACGTTGATGGGCGAAATCACTCAGATTTTGTTGTTGGTTGCTAGGTAGTGCGTAATGACCATTGAAATACCCGGATGTCCGTTTACTAAATGTTGCGGAGTGGGGGGGGGGGAGGGTGTTTAGAGAAACTCGCCGAGGCAAGAAGGGGCAAAGCAGTCAGTCACTCTGCATGTGCCCTTACCGTCAAGGCTATTAGCGTTTAGATCAAGGTATATATCCTAACTGAAATCGCATCTAGAATTTCGAACTAATTTACTATTAAAAGTTTAAAACCGTCAAATCTTGTCGCGGCGGCTGTGGGGCGATGGATTGACGAGTGGCCGGTTATGATTTCTGAGCTGTCAAGGGCGTTTGGGGAATGGGCCGGTTCGGGTCTATAGGTACGGGGCTAGGAAGATGAAAAATCAAGGTGGGTCCCGTACACGATAAGAGTGGATGAGGTATTTATGTGGGAAGACAAGGAGAGAGGGAAAATCGGTGAGAGAATTGGTGAATAGAATTAGTGAAGAGAATTGGTGAGGTGGGAAGAGAAGGAAGGAAGGAAGAGAGGAAAATTGGAGAAGGGGATTGGAGAAGGAGAAGGAGAAGTTAGTGAAGTATTGGTGAAATTGGGGAGTTGGAGAAGGAGAAGAGAAGGAGAAGTTGGAGAAGTTGGGGAGATTGGTGAAGGAGAAGTTAGTGAAAGTGGAGAAATTGAAGAAGGAGAAGGAGAAGGAGAAGTTAGAGTAATTAGAGTAATTAGAGAAGCTAGAGTAATTAGAGAAGGAGAAATTAGAGAAGGAGTAATTAGATAAAGAGAAATTGAAAGTGTATAAGGTGAAGAGTATAAGTCGGTTAAGATGGTAGAATGGTATATAAGTATAAGTGGTTAAGTATAAGTGGTTAAGTATAATTGGTTAAGTATAAAGTGAAATATAAGTGAAGTATAAAGTGAAGTATAAGGTGAAGTATCATTCAGTATCATTTAGTATTCAGTATCCTTCAGTATTCAGTATCCTTCAGCATCACTCAGTATAATTCAGTATCAGTATCATTCAAGGAATCCTAAATAATATTTTATGTTTATATGGCATTAAATTTAGTAGCCGAAAGCAGCAAGCTTCTGCGAAACCTCGGAGCTCGACTCGGCGGCCTTGGCGGCAGCAATCTTCTTCTGAAGAGCAAGCTTCTTGGCGTAGTAGGCATTGCCTTTGGCCTTGCGGCGGTCCTCGAGACGGGCAACGACGTCCTGGTAGCGCCAGCCAACCTCGTGGCTCAAGCGGCCAACAGTGCAGTACTTGCGGCCAGGCTGGAGACGGAGGACACGGAGGGCCTGGGGGACAACAACACGCTTCTTGGTGTCGTAGGGAGCAGGAACACCCTCGAAGACCTTGAGGCTTTCAAGAGCAGCCTTACCACGGGCGGTCTTGTGAGCAATCATACCACGGACAGCCTTGTAGAAGATACGGCTGGGGGCGCGGAAGTGGAAGGGGGCCTTGCGGGGGTTGTAACGGGTCGACTTACGGAGGTAAGCGAGGTACTTCAGCTTGTTACGGAAGAACTCACCGCTAATGTTGAGCTCCTCGGCACGCACAACGGTGATGCTCTGGCCATTAAGGATCTGCTTGGCAACAATAGATGCAAGACGACCAAGGAGGTGGCCCTTGGCGTCGATAACAATCTCCTTCTCAAAGGTGCTCATATTTTCTTGTCAGGGCTAGCGCGATCAGATTTCAAAGTCTAGCTAATTGCCAGGTCCCAGCATCCCAACCCATGCCACAAAATTGAGTGCACCACGTGGTGTGAATAACCATAAGCCCCAATTAGTAATGAAACCACAACCAAAACCAACAACCAACGAGAGCCATGTTTCTCTCTGATGTTTTTGGGCGTCGTTTTTATTTAAACTAAAGAACTTCATAACATACTACTTCCAAATACTACTTCCACATGGTTATTTCTTATATATATTAGTGGTATATACCAAAACTAACTAAACCCGGTTCTCCAGGTTCTTTAATATCGGCAGACTGCTCGACAAATCCGCCCGCGGTGGACTCGATTCTGGACCTGAGTTATCATTACCACCGCCTGTTTTGTTAGAGGAAACATTATTGGGCGTGGACTCGAGATTCATGTACTTCCACAGCGCGGGCGAGCTCTCGGGCGCGGTGGTGTGTGTGCTTTCCAGTTTGATTGCGGAGCCTATTTGAGGGAATTCGGCGTCTTTGTCTCCTTCATTATAATGAACCGATTTTGCGGGCGTTTTGAGCTCCTCACTTCGGTCCTGATGCTCGCTCGGTTTTTGTTTGGGGGGGAGATTAGTCGGCTGCTTCTTGGGCGAGTGTTCGGGGCTGTTGCCGTTGGTCGGCGACTGGCCAGGGTACTGGAACTGCGGTGGGAAGGACATAACGGGGATCATGGGCTGGGCAGACTGGCTTTGGCTGTTGCTTTGGGGGTAGAAGGGCACTGTGCCGAACGGATGCATGTACTGGTACCCAGGCATTTGCTGGAAGGTCCCGTCTGGAAGGGGGACAGCAATTGGGAAGCCTCTCTGATGCATATTGTTGAATGGAGGACCCATTGTGGGGAATTGGGGGGGCTGTTGTGTATTCTCGTGGGGGGCACCACCAGTTGTACCACCAGTTGTACCACCAGCAGGCTTGGAGTCAAGGTTGTTGTGGTCATTAGTGCTTCCACTCGCATTGCTGCTGTTACTGTTCATTGAACTCCTCCGATGCTTTTTCTGTTGTTGCTGCTGGAGGTACCTGAGCTCCCTTAAATCGTCCTGCCTGACTTGCTCAGCTTTTTGGATTTCTTTAATTTGCCGTCTTTCAAACTCCTCCATTCGTCGCTGGTGTTGGTACTCGGCTCTTAAATTCTCCAGAGTCATTCCTGACCGTGCCTGCTGCTCTGCATCAGTTTTTTTTTCACCGGAGTCGGATCCAGTGGATCCAGTGGGTCCAGCAGCAGCCGAACCAGCCGAACCAGCAGCACCAGAAGAAGCAGAATCGACAGTCGGTGCTACGGGAACCTCTCGGTGTATTTTGGCATGATTAGGTGGGGGAGGAGGAGAGTCGTCGTACGGTTTGCGGGGGAGGTATGCTCCTCGGTACTGCTTACCAGTAGTGGCTTTGCGAATTAACTCGTCTTTGTATGCTGCTGCAATATGCCACTTAGATCCTTTACCAGGCTCATTCTCTCTTCTAGCTACTTTCTGGAACGCTTTATTGAGTGAGAGGTTGTGGCGAATTGAGTTCTGCCAGCCGGGTTTAGACCGGCGGTAGAAGGCGTAGTGACCGGCAATCCACGCATAGATGTCTGCAAGGGTCATCATGTGTTCGGGGGTGGACAAAATTGCTTGTGAAATCATCGTGGCGTACGAAAACGGAGGCTTGATGTCTTTACAGTCGTCAGAACTGAGGTCGTAGTCGTAGTACTGAGACGTAGGCACCTGCGAGCGGGTCACCATGGTCACACCACGAGGATATGCGGAGGTATTGGCATCTTGCTTCGAGTCTAATGGCTGCGAATTGGGCGGGTTCTGAATACCAGAAATGCTGGCATCCATGTACTGCGGGGATGTGGCCTCCATACTGGCTTGGTATTGGGCGTTCTGCTTCTGGTATTCTAGGTGGGCTTGGTGTGCTTCTTTGGCCTTTTGTATAAATATCGGAGCCACACAAGGCTCCATATCAGGAAGAATAAACATCATCTGCACCCCTCCAATCTCGAGAATTTGACCGGATTTTAAGGTCGCGGTTTGATCTGCTTTAAGCAGACTACCGTCCAGTTTTAACCCGTTCCGGCCAATCGTTATCACTTCCCACTGGCGCTCGCGGAGATTATAGCTTATGCAGGCATGCTTGCGAGAAACAACTTTTGAGGGCGCCAAGTCGATATCTACCGGATCATTTGGGGCACCTGCATACCTACCAATGATCAGTTCAAGCTTTTGCACAAAATATGTCCAGTTCCGACCGGCTAGTTTGGCATAAGCCTGTACTTGCCGATCCGCAGTGAGTGCCGATGTGTAGATCTGGGATACTTCAGCACCACATTCGGGAATATTCAGGTTGGAAATAACCAGATCAATATCTACCTCGGGTGAGGGGGACCGTTTAATGGTGTTCACGTCCGGTTCACCGGCTTGCTCGTCAATTTGTTTACTGTCGTTTCGTGAAGCAGAGAGTTGAGAGGATTCAGAGCCGATTTCGTCTTTTGCACGCTTTGCAACCGGTAATTCTGCGTCTCTCTCCTCATTTACCTCACCGAGCCGCTTCTCTGGAGCCATTACTGTGGTAGTGTTTAGATATGCAGTTCGATGTAAACAAACACAATGGGTGACTAATGCACATGTTTATTGATAGGTGGGACTTTAGCGCTAATAGGTTCTACCTGACCCTGGCCCGGCTGGTGACCATTATACAAAATCCAGTTCCACCGTTGCACCATCATCTGTCGAATCAAGTTAACTATAAAAATCATTATTTTATTTATAATTATAAAAACAACTGCAGAAGTATTAACCACTAAATAAAAAGGGTATTTGTGACCGCTAAGACCACGATGCAGTAAATAGACCTGCTCAATTAAAGTTGGGCTTAGCGTTTACCCAGATAGGATTTCAAATAAGTCAATTTTAAACGTTGCTTTTCCTCAACCATCTTTATAATTAACAGGATTAATTCGATTGTGATCCGGTGCCAGGATATGAGCGCGTAAATTCTGGGAGGGTCCACAAACGGGTTCTTAAAAAGATAATTGGAGATATTACATGAACGTAAAACGTGGCTGTAAAAAAAACCAAATCTCTGCTAGATATAACACTAGAGAGTATTACAACGCTGATAACAGACTAAATTCCAAGTATTTCTGTATATAATTATTAGGATATTTTTAGAAACCGAGTTTCACCGCTCTGCGAGTTAATTAAAA
The DNA here is from genome assembly GCA_030584925.1 of Starmerella vitae. Lineage (NCBI taxonomy): Eukaryota > Fungi > Ascomycota > Dipodascomycetes > Dipodascales > Trichomonascaceae > Starmerella > Starmerella vitae. The sequence goes on along the minus strand of JAJMCB010000020.1, from coordinate 66,028 downwards.
AGCAAATCGTGACGGCTTCATGCACTGCAGCAGCCGCATGGAAAACTAACATAAAGAAAAAAAGTTCCCCTTGACCTAATTAGATTTTTTTAAGATTTTTTTTAGATTAGTTCTATAATTTGTTCCAGCGAAACAAAAACACTGATACACGCTTTAGAACAGTTAATATCTCAATCAAGTAGGAATGTTCACTTATATTCAACTTAATAGAAAATATTATTAGAAAAATCGTGCTTCCAGTGCTTAGCTTCACCCATAAAAAAATTTACATCATCGTATTTACCAAATCAATATGGAAACCTAATGGTTTCATAGAAAAAAACTATGGGAAATATATGTAGGGTCTGCCTGAAATTTCAATTTAAGGGCATGGAAAAATATTTTTTTTTTGCTCGTGCTTATGATAGAATGAGGAGAATCACAATACCGAATGCCCCTGAAAATCTCTCAAAATATTTTGAAAAGTACATATTTAATACATATATAACGGTACTAACGCCTTTAATTAATTAATATATCCAATAAAACTCATTCTAAAACCGTTTCCCCATCTTCATCGGTGTCCCTCTAAAAAAAAACGGCTCGGTAAAAAATTCTAATGTTCAGGTAGTCACAATGTACATACGTGTAAATGGCCTCAACCCAAACGGTATAGTGTACCATACCCTAGTATGATTGCATATTTCCATAGAATTGGAGGCCTTATGGCTGGCAATTGGGGGGACCTTAGGGCTTAACATGCATATGTTGCTGACGTAACCAGTAAAAATTTTCGTACATTTTTTCATACCCACTCGTTGGAAAAATTAATATATAAGCAGTGCCTCCGCCCCTCTAAAGTTTTACACGAAAGTTTTTTTCAGTATAGAAAATGGGCAAAGAGAAGACTCACATTAACATTGTTGTTATCGGCCACGTCGATGCTGGTAAGTCCACCACCACTGGTCACCTTATCTTCAAGTGCGGTGGTATTGACAGCCGTACTATCGAGAAGTTTGAGAAGGAGGCCGAGGAGCTCGGAAAGGGTTCTTTCAAGTACGCTTGGGTCCTTGACAAGCTGAAGTCTGAGCGTGAGCGTGGTATCACCATTGACATTGCTCTCTGGAAGTTCGAGACTCCTAAGTACAACGTCACCGTTATTGACGCCCCTGGTCACCGTGATTTCATCAAGAACATGATCACCGGTACCTCCCAGGCCGACTGCGCCATCTTGGTCATTGCATCTGGCCAGGGTGAGTTCGAGGCTGGTATCTCCAAGGACGGTCAGACCCGTGAGCACGCTCTTCTTGCCTTCACCCTTGGTGTCCGCCAGATGATCGTTGCCATCAACAAGATGGACTCCATCAAGTGGTCTGAGTCTCGTTTCGACGAGATCGTCAAGGAGGTTTCCAACTTCGTCAAGAAGGTCGGATGGAACCCCAAGGAGATCCCCTTCGTCCCGATCTCCGGCTGGAACGGCGACAACATGCTCGAGGCCTCCACCAACTGCCCTTGGTACAAGGGCTGGACTAAGGAGACCAAGAAGGGTTCTTACAAGGGTAAGACCCTCATCGAGGCCATTGACGCCATTGAGCCCCCTAGCCGTCCTACCGACAAGCCCCTCCGTCTTCCTCTCCAGGACGTCTACAAGATCGGTGGTATCGGTACTGTGCCCGTCGGTCGTGTCGAGACCGGTATCATCAAGGCTGGTATGGTCGTCACCTTCGCTCCTGCTAACGTGACCACTGAAGTCAAGTCTGTTGAGATGCACCACGAAGTCATCGCTGAGGGTCAGCCCGGTGACAACGTTGGTTTCAACGTCAAGAACGTCTCTGTCAAGGACATCCGTCGTGGTAACGTCTGCGGTGACTCCAAGAACGACCCTCCTCAGGGCTCTGCTTCTTTCGTTGCCCAGGTTATCATCTTCAACCACCCTGGTCAGATCGCTGCTGGTTACACTCCTGTCCTTGACTGCCACACGGCCCACATTGCCTGCAAGTTCGCTGAGCTTCAGACCAAGATTGACCGCCGTACTGGTAAGTCTCTTGAGGAGAACCCCAAGTCTATCAAGGCTGGTGATGCTGCCCTTGTCAAGATGATCCCCTCCAAGCCCATGTGCGTTGAGGCCTTCACTGAGTACCCTCCTCTCGGTCGTTTCGCCGTCCGTGACATGCGTGTCACTGTTGCCGTCGGTGTTGTCAAGTCCGTTGAGAAGACTTCTGGCTCCGGTAAGGTTACCAAGTCTGCTGCCAAGGCTACCAAGAAATAAGCTAGTTAACTCTATAATGTAGATAACTGTTAGTTCTAACCAAACATTATCGACTATTTTGAAAAATAGTATTATTAATCCGTGATTCGAGATCTAATTACACTTCTCGGTAGAGGTCCAGCTCTGCCTTTGTTCGGATTTGGGACTTTACCTTCTATTTAGTTTAACTTTTTCCTTCTGATTATATAACGTACTTGGGGTTTTTAAATACCATCCTACAATCGCAGTTGAAATCTTGCCGTTTACTGAATAATTTGTCTGATCGACGAAGGTATGCATACAACACGTGATAATATAAATGTCTCATTCTATATATGGACGGGCTCGTGTTATAAATACCCGCTAGAGGAATAACATGCGTTTATTTAGTGTAGAAATCCAGCCCTATTCAATATTCGGCACCAATACATATAGTTTTATCCCTCGGTATTAGATGCTTCAGCGCTAAAACATTTCGCCCAGCCTCTTGGCAATTTAAGGCTGTTAAGGGTAGCATTTAGTTTATATTTTTTATTGTCCCCCACACCCCCCCAACAGAACTCGTGTTTTATGATCAATGCTTACCCGATGACCCCTGAGTTATGGCCAACGTCTGTTTCATGCTCTTAGGTTACGACAAGTCCCAAGATCTTTATGCAGGTCAGCTGGGTTTTGTTTTTATACCTAGGGTCACATATTGATCGCCATGGGGGTTATGGCTAATTCTTGGCTACATTACTTTACTGCTTTTCCAGTTTCAAGGTTGTGACCCCTCCCACTTTTATTTTTCACATCTTGATTTACCTGTTACAGTAATAAATAATACAAGCGGGAATGTATCACGCCTTACAATTCTTCGATCTAGTGTTGTTTTTACCATATAATTTATTTTTACATTCATTTTATTAACTTATTTTTAATCCACAAAAACTAATTTTTTTTTTCTGTGGCGCATATCGGGAATATTGTCAACCGTAGATTTTTGTTATTATATTATTAACCCGATACATGTGGACCACATTGGCTTTATGCGGACGTGTATTTTGTGCAAGAAGCAATTTCTAGTCTTGCATTAAACACGATTTCTTGGCAGATTGTCATGTAGTCTCCTGTATGCGCTTAGCCCTGCCTTAGTTATCGTGTTTGTCTTGGCACTAATTAGCAAGGCTAGGGGTTGCCCATTACGAGGTCATTGCTTTTTGCGTGGTAAATTAGTTTTTGTTGAGTAATTGTGAAAGACTGGTTTTAGATTTTGATACCAAGAGTCTGTGTAACAGTAACGGAGGTCCGAATAATTTTATAAAATAGTTACTTGTTTATAAGCTATGTTTACCGGTATATCTCAACCTGTTTAGCCAAGAAGCTTGGCTAGTACTTGTAATCATGAAAGTGACGATCGAAGTGACAATTTTTCCTTTTCCTTTTTTTTTTTTTTTTTTTCTCCTCCTCTTGACCTCAGCGGCTGTCCATGTCTTCTTCGTCATCTGCATCTTAAACTGAAAATCACTCAAGGGTTGGTTAAGAATAGCATAGTTAAACCTTCAACGCAGTTATGTGCTATATTTATCTTTTACAAACGTGCACGTATTTATGTATATTAAAGTGTCTGTTCATGAATGGGAGCAAAAGTTCGTTTTCTTAAACCTTGGCTGCCAAATAATGGAGTATTGTTCCCCAAAACCACCTCGCGTAGCGAAAACCCCGGCGGCGAGTGGTTACGTCAGAAGGTTAAGAGGGTAACACCATATGCCGTACATATTCCCTCTACAGTTTAAATTAGGATTTTTCTGGGCGCATTTTGCATACCTGATTCGATTACTGCTCTGTAATTTATAAGTGCTGGTAGGATTGTGATAATGTAGGGAAACTACTTACATAGTGGATAATTGTATTCATAAAAAAGCCTTACCGATTTAACTTCTTAGCTGAGTTGGCTGGCCACAACTTAGTTGTTTCAACCAAGACAATTCCACGTGAGAAAAAAAAAAAACATTAGCCATTTTGCAAACACTCCGCGTTTACTCTTGGCTATAAAAACTTTAGGGGGTAAGGTAAGGGGTAAGGCTCAACAAGGAATGCATGCATCTGCATGTTTGGTGATAGATCCAAACTGCCCTAGCAAAACGGTACATAGGCCACAATTATAAGATAGCTTATTTCCCTATCTAGTATATTCGCCAGTTATTATTCTTCGCGGTGGTTATGCGGAATAGGCTGTCTCCCAAAGACTTGCCACCACCTGATGAACCGTTTAACATATCCCAATACACTGACAAACCAAATCAGAATGCGGGGACCGAAAGCTCTTCCGGAACTATACATAGATGCCAGTGGCGGGATTGCTCGGAAGTTTTTGACTCTGGAGAGCTACTCTACGAGCACCTATGCACCGTTCATATAACCAAGCGCCCGCGACGACATGCATCAAATTATAAAATAAGACGAACAGATACTAAGCTTTCCTGCCAGTGGGCTGACTGCAAGGTCTCTGTACAGAAAAGGGATCATTTAACATCCCATGTCAGGATTCACATAGACATAAAGCCTTTCGAGTGCCCCAGATGCTTTAAAAAGTTCAAGAGGCCGCAAGACCTTAAAAAGCACGCCAAAATCCATTCATCACGGGCTAAAACAGTACCAAGGAGTGCCGAAAGCACACAGAATTCCTTAAAAACTGATTCATCTCTCAATTCCATTGCATCTTCGTCGGCTTCACACCCAGGGGCGCCATCACCAAGACTTAATAAACCCGATTATAGTAGATGGCGATTTGAGGAACATGAGAGATTAAACAGGAGTCATTTGGAAATGGAGACAAATGACTCGATTGAAAAGAAGGCTGGGGAAATAATAGAAGGTATTACATCCTACGAACCGTTGCCGTCGCTACGTGTCAAGCAGGCAGTTCCGATGGAATCAAAGTATGATACAGAGAATGTAGAAACTATTGATGGTAATCCATTAAGAGTTGTCTCTTCTTTATTAGAATCTGGCCAAAACATTGCATCGAGTTCGTATGATGCATCTGGTGACCACATGGCAGGAAATTACTCACAAGTTGATATGAATTCCATGAGAAAGTGGGAAGAATTAGACAAGGAGAAGTCGGAATACCTTGAAAACTATTCGTATGCTTCGAAGCCACACGTAAACCTGATTTCGCCTTATGAACATAGCCAAAATCCAAAGTTCTATGAACCGTCACTTTTTTACTCTCCCAACGGTTTAAACACGAGTAACATAGTCAGTGGAAGTGCTAACATGCAAAATGACATATATAGGCACCCAGAAACCCATGAGGTTAACCATGTCCATGAGCAAGCACGTTTTCATCCTCAGCAATACGATGCTGTCAGCTCTGAAAACCAAAATCAGCTTCTAAACGATGAAGCACTAGAGTTTCCGGATGATGGATTGCTCCATGACCCGGCTGTGGACGAAACACAGAACCAGGGACACCATCATTCACTTGGAGATCGGTACCACCGACATTACCGATATCGCTAAAATTTGTTTTTGTGTTTTTTTCCTGTAAAAATAGCTCACCACGTAATTTATTCATTCACACCCCTATTTACTTGCATTTTTCTGCACCATAGTCATTGTTATGCAGTAATGGGTGGAATATACTATTTTTAAACTGGTTAATTACCGTTTAGGCACTAACCTAACATGCCCACGATAATCACATACCAACACCATTGGGGTTTTTTAGGTAATAATCGGGTTGTTGATTTACAACTGTATATGTTTAACGTAAATATAAGAAGATATATTCGTTTGATCTTGAAAGTGCACATAATTAAAATACATACACTTGTAATACTCGCGGTTAAGGAACAGTAATCATGGGGTTCAAGCCATTATGTTTGGGCGGTAGATACCCAACACGATAACACGAAGGCGCAGTTAACCACCAGTCAACGATATTAATTTATTGCCAGGAGAGGGGGTGGATTGCCAGGGGTGGTATTGGGTAGGGTTCATGACGTCATGTAATACTAACTGAAAGTGGTACAAAACTACGCAGTAATTAAGAGGTTAAACAAGTCTGTTCCACTTTTTTTCGTTTTAATATTTTTTATCATTATAATTTGGCAGATAATTAACTATTCATCGCGGATCAGTACCTTTTAACCCCCCTAATCGGGTGTGTTTTCTGGTGCGCGTCTTTCACGCGTGATATTTTTACCTAACCATGTATTGCCCAGTGTGGCCAACCGCAGACGTTTTTGATTCGATCGAGAATTCCAAAGTCCCTTGAAAATATCTATAAAAGGACTCTAGATTGTCAATCGATAACGCGATATCAAAACCTCAATACATCGATACATTTTACATCGATACATTTTATACCTGTTTGCAATGAAATACATGTCTTATAGCGAAGTGTTTCTAACTCTTTTGTTTGCTCAGGGAACCACTGCATCTATTATGTCGGGAACTGGCCTAAGCAGTGCTGAAGGAACTGGGACCTACAAGGTTGCTGTAACCGAAACAAGCAACTTTGTTCCGTTTTCCACCGACTCAGCCCGTGCTTCTGGGGTAGACTTCGGCACCATCCAAGTCAGGGACTCTTCCAATCTGCTTCTTACTGATGACAGCAGCCAATCAGTTTCTCAAACTTACGATATTATCGGCCCTTCTTCAGTAGGAACTGCAGGTACAAACCAAACTACTGCTACGATTCCCACCCAAATTGTTGTACCGCCTAACAACGGAGCCGTTAGAACCAACACATCCTCTGATTTTATTCCTTTCTCAACTAATGCTGGCATTAGTTATTCAGCATCGACGTCTCAGGAGTCTGGCATGGCAGCATTCAGTACTCTATCACGTTCTTCTTCTTCTTCTTCTTCTTCTTCTTCTTCTTCTTCTTCTTCTTCTTCTTCTTCTTCTTCTTCTTCCAATTCAACTTCATTATCAACTTCTTCCTCATCATCATCTTCATCATCTACTTCCAAGGTTGCAAATGCTGGTTCAAAATTGCAACTCCATGTTTCTGCTCTTATGTTTTTGGGCGTCGTTTTTATTTAAACTAGATCATAGCTTCCATAACATACTGCTACCACATGATGATTTCTCTAACCTATATATTAATACCTCAGTGACATTATTTGAGCTGGTATATAAGTATAAGGTTCTATACAAGTCGTTTTTCTCAATACTGGTGTGTCATTGTGGAAGGCCCTGATCTCCCAGTTATACACCTCTCTCTTTGGAAATTGAAGATAAACTAACTCCACAGATGAATTCAATACAAATATTCTACAAATTTGGCGGTCTGTACACAAAGTTGAAACGCGTGCAGAAGCCTGGCCCTGGTGAAACCGCAACCCACTACTACAAAACAAAAAGAACGTGAAACAAATCATCCATTCTTTAGATCCACCACACTGTAAATCACTCATACAACTACACATGTATGAAACCCCATTAAGAACCAATAACAGGGTCCAACGCCGGTCAAATCCCGGACTGTCTTCTTCTGGATCATTCTCTAATTACAGCTCGGGAAATGTGAGTAGTAATGGCAGTAGCATTAGTTCCGGAAGCAACTACGCCAATGGAAGCTCCATTTCAAGCAGTGGATATGGTTCTAGTGGTGGACCACCGCCGCTTTCTGTCCCACCACCGCCCCCACCACCATTATCCCTGGGTGGAAACCCCAAAATTGCGAGCGGAGTGGGAATCAACGTAAACACCAGCTCATCATCCATAAATCTCCACCGTCGGGACCATAACGGTATTTCCAGCCCATTATCTCCCATTTCGTCGCCAACTCTCCCCACTCTGACCTCACATGCCTCGAGTGCCTCTTTGTTGCCCCAAACACCCCAACAACGCATGCTTCTCCGCAAACCGATGTCTATGCAAACTCTCAGCACTGTTCGTTCCAGTACTAGGCTTGGAATGACCCCCCGATCCAACGGAGCGAGTGCTGCCGAGACCTACAAAGGCACAATTCATGTTGGTGTCCGCGAAAGACCTATTTCACCAACTTCACAGCCCTCAGGTTGGTTCCTTAATCCTGAAATGGATGTTGTGGAGCACGAGAGTGCTGGAAACTTCAGGTTTGATAAAGTGTACAACGGAAATGCATCGAACTCCTCCGTTTTCGAGGAGTCTGTTGAGCACCTCATTGAGCAAGTTACCAATGGATTCAATGCCACTGTTTTTGCCTACGGTACCACTGGATCTGGTAAAACGTATACAATGCAGGGCACTGAGGGGGATCCCGGAGTTATTCCCCAGAGTGTGGCTCGTTTGTTCGAAAGGGTCTCTGATGAAGCCGTGGTTAAGCTTTCATACTTTGAAATCTACAATGAACGAGTTTATGACCTGCTTTCTGCGGATGGAACCAAGCCTACTGAGGTGATGCTTCGTGATGGTGCCAATGGTGAGCCAAAGGTGATTGGCCAGCGTGAGGTTGACACCAGATCCGCTTCCGAGCTTCTCAACTGGGTTGCTTCGGGTGACCAGCTCCGTCGAACGTCCTCTACGCAGTATAACGAACACTCCTCTCGTTCACACGCGGTGGTTCGTATCCAAGTGGTACAGAACTCCATACAGAGCATTCTCTATCTATGTGATCTTGCAGGAAGCGAAAGAGCAGTTGTACAAAGTGAACGACGCAAAGAGGGAAGCTACATCAACAAGTCACTTTTGACTTTAAGTACAGTTATCTCCATTCTTTCCCAGGGTGGTAGTTCACATGTTCCTTACCGAGACTCAAAGCTCACCAGGCTTCTCCAACCGTCTTTGTCGGGTACCGCATTGGTCACCATGCTGTGTACTATCCACACTGCCTCTGGAAGTGCTGCAGAGACCTTAAATTCCATTCGGTTTGCAGCAAAGGCCAAAAATATCACCGTACTGGCTAGGCGTAACAGTGTCTTTGATGAGGGATTTGGGTCCGGAGGAGCAGCCAGTGCACGGCTTGTTGAACAACTTCAGATGGAAAACGATTCATTACGAAGAGAAAATGACAAGTTACGCACGGAACGGGAGGATCTGCAGGACAGACTCGACGTTCTTAATGCCGCAGGTAACCCGGATGCCGAGGAATCGCTTGAGGCCGTTATGGGGATCAACCTACCTGCTGATGGAAGTACTAGTAGCGGAGGCTCGTCACTCATGAGTCGCCAGCGTTCTGAAAGCAGTACTGAGTTTTACAAGCTGGAAAACGAGAAGTTGCATCAGAAAATCACTCACTTGGTTAGCGAGATATCTGACCTTGACACTAAGTTGTCGACTTTAGAAGACACAGTTGACATTCCCCCATACCAAGATGAAATCAACGAGCTAAAGGAACGAATTGTGGACAAAGACCATTTAATCAAATGCTTGTCGCAAATAAATGATGCTCACAAAAAGGTAGAATCCTGGGGATCAACTTCTGCTGATGGGTCCTTGAGCTCAATAGCTATTGAAGACTTAAGGATCTAAAGACTTTAAGATCTGAGATAGCAAAGAAGGAGAGTGGCCTAGCAAAAAAAACAACACTTGCCAAATCCCAATTTTCTATATAAAATATAAAAAACGAACAAACAAAAAGTTAGAAAAAAATCTCTCGCGAGTAAAAAAACTACATGATCCTATATACAGAAGAACCCAGTCTTAACAATCTGAGCTGCTGCATCTTAGAGCGTTGTTTAAGCCAAACGCTCCTCGAATTTCAGATCGTTAACGGGTCCTAGGCCAACAAGGGCACGGATGAGGTTCTCCAAAGCGGCACGCTGCTTGTTAAGGCGGTTAACAGGCTCAGCACCAGGTCTGGTGAGAGGAGCCTTGAGCCAGTAGGAGAGGAACGACAACACGGAGTGAAGCTTCTCGTACTCACCAGAACTGGAACCTGCCTCTTTGTACGAAACACGCGACAAGAACTCGGTCATAACGACCAAGTCAATGATCAGCGGAGTCGCAAGCAAAGAGTCCTCACAAACATTGTGGATGGAAACAGTGTTGTGTCCACCCAACATGAGCTCGGAATAGTACTCATCCATGGCAACCTTAGAGTCGCCGACGGCAGGAAGGTACTTGATCACAATGATGTGATCAACCTTGTCGCCAGTCTCCTTGTTGTAAAGCAAGTGGTTGCTCTTGATCATATCATCAACAACAGAAGCCTTGGAGATCTCCTTCGAACGGAACTGCTTGGGAGCACTGAGGTTGTAACCGTCGTTGTTACCCAAGTGGTTGTACGAAGCAATCGAAAGAGGCTTGATACCTGCATCCACAAGATACTGAGCAAGGACAGACTTAATCTTAGTCTGACCACTCTTAAAGTCATCGCCAGCAATAAAGGCATTGTTCTTCTCGGCAAGCTCGATGCAGCCAGGAACAAAGGTGTTCTGAGGGGAGCCGTTGATGTAAGGCACCTTCTCAAGAATACACGCGACAGCAAAGATAGTTGAAGGAGCAACCTCCTCGTGAGAGGTGCGGATGCTGTTCAACAGGTTCTCAGCAGTGTCGTTGACGCCCTTAGAGATCTCGGCATAACGCTCAGTGTTGGCGGTCCAAAGAACAATAACGCGGTCAAGCTTGTTCTTAGCTTTAAACTCACGAATATCCTTGCGGATGTGCTCGACATGAGCCCACTTGTCAGTACCGGGGATCACATTGTCAGCACGGTCGCCTTGGTTAGCAGCAATGAAATCCGGGTAGTAAATACTCGGAAGTGGCTGGTACTGCTCAAGAGGACCATAAAGCTGACGCTGAAGATCATAGTCAAGAACCTTGGCACGCTTCATCGACTCAGCAATGTTGCTCTTGGAGATATCCCAACCGCCAATAACCAAGTCGTTGGGGTGGAGCATCGGAGCGACCTCGTTGAAGGGGGCGAAAACGTCATTGCCTTGCTCGTCAATACCAAGGAAAAGAGTACTGGACTGAGTAACCGAACCGTAGTAGTTGGGCTTTACAGTACCGTTCTTGGTTTGGAAAGACACGTTGTCACGGTTAGCGTGGATAGCAGCGGTCAATGTTGAACCGTTGTTTCCACCCCAACCAACAAGCATGAGACCAGTACGGGGGACCTTGGTATCGAGCTTGAACTCGTAGTCAACCGAGGTTGGAGTGACGGTGTACTTACCGCTCTCGTTCTTGACGGTGGCATTCTCATAGGTGTACTTGGAGAAAATAGCGTCATCTTTGGCAGTGACGCGGTCGGAGTTGACAGTAACGCTGGTGAAACCTGATTTAGTGGAAGGCATAGTTGATTGATAAAAGTAGTTTTTTTGAGGGATTTTTTTTTGTGTTTTTGGGAAAGTTTTAATTTTTTTTTGGGTTTTTTTAGTTATTTCTTTTTGGATTTTTTTGTTTTACAGGGAAGATTTAGTCTTAACTGTAAGAAAGCACGATATTATTCCACCTGAGCCAGCAGCAGCTGAGGAAGAACTTCGGTGAGGGTTGTGTTTGCTCGGAAGGAAGTTGGCGAACGTTTTTACTAACTGAAAGACTGGAGCACGCTTTTTTACTTAAAAGCGTAGTACAATCTTTGAAGATAAAACTTTGGGGTGAAGAAGAAATCTAGTAGGTGATTTGGGAGGATTTATATACATAAGCATGTAGGGTAGCGTACCGTAAAGGGTTAATAGTATGTCCGAGGGATTTCGCGTTGAGAGGTCAAGATCCAATAAACAAAATGTATAGGGTTTAGGCCTTGCGTTTTGCTAGATTTCTAAAAAAGTAATTTACACTACGCAGGTTTTTAATTTACTAAAATTTCCATAATCTGAAATTCCCTCGATCCGGGCTTGCCCAACAAGGTAAAGTTTGCGAACATCCTTCACTGGACCGGAGCTAAAATAAAACGTCAGAATTGGGTTGGGTCACTTGCGATTGAATTACATCATCAGGCTGCCTCATTCCGGTTGATCGCCTAGCTCCACCCCATTTACAAATGACACGTATCTGCCCTATCTTTGCTAACTCAAAAACAATAATAGCATCGAAAAGGTCCTCGATGGAGGCTGTAGATCGCAGGCGTTATATTTGTTAGTCTAGGCAATTAGTACTTTTTAGAACTATATACTTCTTGTTACACCAGTCATTGTTGCACGTACTATAATTTATACATATACTACAGGTACCTCAAATCATCTTAGTTACCACCGCGGAGACGGAGGACAAGGTGCAAAGTCGACTCCTTTTGAATGTTGTAGTCCGAAAGAGTACGACCGTCGTCCAATTGCTTGCCTGCAAAGATGAGACGTTGCTGGTCAGGAGGAATGCCTTCCTTGTCGCTAATCTTGCTCTTCACAGCCTCAATGGTGTCGTTAGATTCAACTTCAAGGGTGATGGTCTTACCAGTAAGAGTCTTGATGAAAATCTGCATTTTTTTAAGTCAATTGAGATGGTGGCGGATGATTTATTAATGGGCGGGGCACGGTTTAAATACTCTCAGGAGACCTGGCTACTACCCTATTTCCATATTACGCAAGCCGAGAGGAGGCATGTGTGGGGGACAGTGGCGAGGGTTTATGAGGCCAGACATAGCAACGATTGAGCTTGAAACCGCAGCTGTAACGAGGTACTTCTGAAAGTCAAGTATTGCTACACAGGGTCTATTTCTAACTTATAAATCTGAAACATATAACTTATTTAAGGTAATATCTGAAATTTAATAATTTGAAGGCGCATATGCGCGTACTCAGGTCCTGGGTGGGGTCACAGTTGGGTGATTTGTTTTGGCCTCAAATAGAGCACGGGGTCATTTTCTGGGCTAGGTCAGCCATAAGTAGACCACATCATGCAAACTACTCCACAATTTAGGGTACGGAATGCAAGTTAAACGAGAAAGCGACTGAGTATACGGTAAATCTTTTCACAATACCTGCTGTTAAATCAGTTAATCAATTTAGACTCAGCTGTTAACAAATCACCAATTCGCAGCCATGGATCTATGCTTTCGGAGTGTCTAGTAGCGTGCCGGCCGAAGTATATGCGGCCTTCGCTTCTGCGATGTTTATTAAGCTGCATATACGGAAAATTGTCACTTTTTCCTTCTGAAGTAATACACACCATATTGCATCTACGGCAATTCCCGTTTAAGTCAATCTTGTACTGCGGATTGGTTAGTTTACCCCAAGTTTCCTCAGCCCATGCCTGGCTTGAGCTTAGCACCAAATTGGCTCGGAACACGTCAATGTTTTCTATTTTTAATGACTTGGCGCTTTCCGAATTGACAATTAAAAGAGGGCTAGAATTGGCAAAATTATGGCTGTGATTTGCTTTTGAGGCATTTTCTTTGGTGGTCGCGATAGTGGCAGGCTTGTTTAGAATTTGACTGAAAAAATGTATAATGCGTGGATCCTTGTTTTCCAGAAGTTCATTATGATGTGATGTATTACTCCAACTGCTGGGTAAACGAGGAACATCGATGGTGAGTGGTGGGTGGCCACTGTTTCTGTACTCAATGTGGTACAAACCGTTCTTAAATGAGGGCTGGATCAGTACCATTTGTGGATATTTCTTCATAGTGCAAATCTCGTGGGTAATGCAGTCCACAATGCAGAACTCTCTATCAAACTCTAAGCCGGTTGAAAGCAGGCGAACGGCTTGTAGTTTCATAGGACCGCACGACTTGATTGGGTATGTAATAAGCTGTTCAATGTAAGCTTGGTTACTGGCGGCAAATTTATCATTATTGTCACTCATTACCGGCTTGGTTGATTTCACCATCTCTTCAATGAAGTCACATAGTAGGTCAGCCTCTTGGTAGGTTGAAGCAGCTCCAAAGCTGGCTCTCACGGCTCCGGTGTGGATTCCGTCAATAAAACTTGTGCTATCGTTACAAATCTTCCCGTGGTGTCTATGATTAGAGATGATTTTTTGGTCATCGAGCCCATTTGAATTGGAAATGAATGAGCCTATATTGCACATTGTCCCAGCTCGTAAGTGAATATCTCTGGCTAGAGCAGCTTCTAAAACTTCATTGTGACCCATTCCGTGTATATTAAACGTGATTATGGGGCTTTTATCAGCCGCATACAGAGTGATGTTACTGATTGAGGACAGCCTGCTTTTACAGTGCAAAACCAAGCGGTTAACATGATCACTAATATTCTGAAATCTACCAAATAACCTTTTGTATTCGGATATAGCTGCTTTCAAGCTCAAAATGGTATGGAATGGTATCGTTCCATCTTCGAGTGACTCAGAGTAACGGTGTGATTTTGGAACTGCGTAGGATATATTCGGAGTTACGAGATCAACTGTGCCCCCTCCGTAGTATTTGCGTTTTGCTAAAAATGAGGATACTTCAGCAGACTTGCGGATGATTAGTGCTCCTAAGTCAGGATATCCGAATATTTTGTAAAACGAGAGAACTGCAAAGTCGCACTCAATATTTTGCAGGTCAGGCATTCTGGTACTACAGTATGATGCAATATCTAATAAAACCAGCCCACCCTTAGCGTGTGTTTGATGGATCCATGGCTTATCCACATACTGCCTGCCGTCAAAATTTGATTGTAACGGGTATGCAACCATGAACTGAGACGCATTAACTTCTGGTAATTCACCTTTAAAAGATAAGCTTGATTTAGACAGCTCTCTAAGACCAAGAATAGAGGTATGCGAATCTTGATTGTAATAAAGTGCATACTCATCAAGACATTCACCCACCAACTTGATACCTGCAGTGGCATTGGCACAGAATACAAGCTCATGTGTTTCAGAATCAACATTCATCAGTCTTAAAACATTATCTCTGACTTCGTTTACGAGATCAAGAGTTTTTGAACCCCACATACCGCGACTGTGAGGGTTTCCCAACGGTTGTTCACAAACCAGCTCGGTTCCTTTAAACGGGATTGTTTTAGGGAACAAAGGTGCAGCAGCATTATCAAGATATGCCCGAGGAAGATGTGGGTATAGCTCTCTAATGTCATTTAAGCTGTAATTGTACCCTTCCATTAAGTGATAAGGTGGAGAAGCGTTATCATTTCCAGGGTTTTTTTGCCCGAGAACACCCACCCTTACTCCTTATCAGTTGGATTCCTCGTGAGATTTCCAAATCAACTGCACTACCAATTTGTTTTCTCAGGCTTCTTTGCTCCCCAATCAAATATATAAAAAGTATAAAATATTATTATATTGCTCATACGTCCTTTTAGAGCCTAGTGTCACGTGGGTATATTTACTCAGTGAATTTGTCATTAATAATAAATACACAGACGAATTACATTGTAAACAACAGGAAAAGTCGGACTAGTTGTATGACTGTAACATCTGGGAACACGTCATTAAACAGTCCTCAGAAGTCTGTGGCTATCGGGAGAGGTAATAATCGTGTCAGTGCCTCTAATGCTGGCACCCCTCACCAAATACGGCGAAGACAGGTTGCTAGAAGCCCCAAAATCAACTCTGCAATGAAATACGCTCGCCAATCCAGCAGTGCCTTTGAATTATCACCAATTAAAAATATTGAGAGGAAAGAGGATGATGGATGGCAAGACATTGAACCAGTTACACCCTCAGGATCTCCTTCATCAAAGCCCAAACAGCCCCTGAGAGCCAGTTTGGGGCAAGATACACTCAAATGGCCAGAGTTAAAACCTCATTCAGTGTCTGCTTTTGGTGAGATGGATACTACTAAGGAAAATGTGAACCCCCCCCAGAGTAGCACTAGCTTTATTGGTTTCACCCCCTCACAAGTAGGAGCAAAGCTGATGAAGTCGATTGGTGACACTGGAAAGAGACTCCGTCCCAGTTCGTGGGAAAAAGATAATGCACCAGTAACACCAAAACGTAAAAGTCCTAAAAAGTTCACTGGCCAATACACCCCCGTGTCTGACAACAAGCATACGATTAAGTCAGATTTCCTTGCTTCAATGAGAGAGTTCTGGCTTGACCCTGGAACTCCAGGACTGATTGCATTGTATTTGCAAGTTGGTTTCAATATGGCTATGCTCAGCACCCTTCTCTATGGTATGTTGGTGTTCTATCAAACGATCAAGAATGACGTCAATCTCAAAGTCGAGGAGTACTCCATAAACCTTTTGGAAGAAATCGCTATCTGTACCCAGGAATACATCAGGAATGGCTGTGACCCTTCGAAGCGAGTTCCGGCCCTTGAAGCCAAATGCCAGGAGTGGGACAGATGCATGAAACGTGATCATAAGGAAATCGGAAGAGCAAAAGTTAGTGCTGAGACATTTGGAATGATAATTGAGGCATTTTTAAAGCCAATTGGCTTAAAGAGCATGTTATTCTTGATTGGAGTGTTTGCAGGATCCTTCCTTCTAGTTAACCTGGTGTTTTCATCTAGAATTGGACCTAGGTTCTCTATGCATGGCCAGCAAATGCCAATGAACCAGCAGCATTACTCTCAATCAGTTCCATTTCAACACCCAGCCCAACAGTCCTTTTCATATATTTCTGGGTTTGATACCACTCCAAGAGGTAGGAAATCGCCTATTCACCCGGCTTTACAGTCCTCACCTCTCCGACAAATGTCTCCATTGCGACAGATGCCTTCCATGCGACAGTCTCCTTTGAGGCAGTCGTCTCCGATGCGCCAACCGTATAACTATGAATATTAATATGTATTTACTCTCTAAAAACTAAGTCAAGTAAGCTGTTCATGCCTAATGATATCCTTTTGAGTAAATTGTCTTGGCCATTCACGAGGTTGTATAGAGACCTGCGTAAGTGCGTGTTGTGGCTAAGTGCTTCGGATAAATTTGGAGATTTCGAAGATCCGTTAAGTGCTGGAAAGACGTTGCCAAAGCACTCGTGCTCCAGTGGCCTAGTGTTTGAGTCTCCTTGCCAAAGACCTGCTTGTGAGTAGTCCAATTGATCGATGTAAAACCACAGTAGTTTTTCAAGTCTCGTATGAGCACTAATAATATGTTGCTCAAGGGCTACCACTGAGTGAATCCAATTTGGTATTGGGTTCTTTGAGGGTGCAATGTCTAAACTTATACCGGAAGGTACAAACGCGTTTTCAAACCGGTCAGTGAATTCAACACACACGTTTACTGCTGGTGTATCTTGCGTTAATGTTCCTTTGAAATTTAGTATTATTGATCGATACTCGTCAATTATCATGTTTCCTGCCGACCATTCGTACTGATTTTCACTCACTTGTTTAATCTCAGAAGTATCCATTTGCGAAGCATAATTGAACGAGACGTCTGTGAAGCTATTAGGAACTGAAAACTTCACCTTAACGTCGTAGAGAGCACCACAACGGTTCCGAATATGAGAAGTAAAAAGTGTAGTAGACAAGTCGTTTAGCGAGTCTAAGTAAACGTAGTTGCCCTGGTAGAAATTTTTGAAGCGAATAGCTGTACCAACACTGTGTCTGTCGCCAATGCCTATTACAGTTAGTCTCATATTCCATTCATTAGGGAGAAGTGGAAGATGGCCCATATCCAGGTTGCTACTGTAAAATATCGTAAGATTGCTTGGAATCTGATTTCTTCTTTTCCCTCTTGTATTTACCAAATTCATTAGCTCCCCCAAGCACATGCCATCGATGGCATAATTATGCTGGGAGAGGTACAGCGCAAATTTCGAATTGAACAACTCTTTCCATCCCCACCACTCGCGGTCCTCAAACTCAGTGATATGGCAAATTCCTTGGTCATTGTAGATAACCACAGACAGTAGCTCGGAAGGGCGCATTGCTTCAACATGGCTGCGTAAAGTTAATAAGGTTTCTTTAAAGCAAAAAACTGAAACCGGGATGCAGATAGTTGTGTTTAGTGAATTACTCGGTAGGATAGTATTGTTGTCCAATGTGTACTGAACCATTTCTTGAAACCTCTTGAAACCCACTCGGTCCAATGGATACTCCTTCTGCCTTTCTCTCAAGGCCTCGTCTATAATGTACCACGTTGCTGTATTGTGTGAAAATAGTGTAATTGGGTGGTCTGGTTTAGTGTTATTGGGATTTATTAAAACGATCCGTGGCTCTTGAGCGTACTGGGTGATGTCCTTAATACCCAGTTCAAGATTGAGCACCGCAACAACCACAAACGGGACAGTATTAGCAATAACCAAAGCATTTTCAAATAGATAAACTTTAACTTCATTCCAATTTTCACTTTCATAAAGGAATGCATCACATTCCAGCCTGAGACTACCATAATTAGCCTTTACCAGGTCTGGAGAGTACTTTAATGCATCACCAAGACATTTAGAAGAATAACTCATGTGTTTAAAATCATTTTCATCCAGTTTATAAACCGCTTTAGCGTTCTTTAAATTCCGGAGAGGCGCGCCAATGGTAACAATCACTTTATTGCCCAAACCTGGGGTTGAAGACGGAATCATCGAGATCATCGCATCCATAGGTCCAACTTGGTGGGTGTTATCATCATAAAACTTCTCCAAAGAACACTTATAACTACAACTCTCCGGCATATTAACTGACGAAAGCACATCAGGGTGAAAGTAAGGAACATTAAGGGCTGTATCCGAACTGGACAACCGTTCTAAAATATTGGTTCTGTTAGCAGTCTTTATTTCATCATTTTCAGGTAAGACTATAGGGATGTAACCCGATTGTTCTTGCTCTTGGGGCAGATCTATATTTGGATCGCCAAACGGTTCAGAAAACGTGTCTGAACAAGGTGAATTTGGCAATGAACAGACGCTATCTAAGGAAGGTACTGAGTTTGGAGTTGCTGCTAAAATGGGCAGAAATTGACTCTTTGGTGTTCTCGGAGCTTCCTGTTCACTTTTTTTTGTGGACACAAAAGCATCCATAAATGAGAAGACGTCATAACCAACGGCAGAATCACTCATTGAATAGCTATAATTTTTTTTTTTTTTTTGACTTAGCTACAGCCAGAGCTTTTCTTTTTATAATTATGCACAAGCACCTTACCAGCTAATTATTAAATGGTTAGACCATGTAACCCCTGGCCCAGGGTCATGAAATATTCATGCACTGTCAAAAGAACTTTTGGTACAAAATAACTCAATCAATACGATCAGGAATCGTCTCAAATTTTAGATTCTTATATTTTATTACATTAAGTTGTGGTCACACCTATTTATAGCTCAAAAACCCAACTAAATACATCTATATATCACAATTTACTATTTGATTACTAAAACATCATAGCGAATAGGGCAGAAAGCACGGCTGTTCCGTGCCCAGTACATACAAAAGCTATGCTTTTTTACCCTGATGGATATTCCTGATGTTAGGTGAAACTGTTGCTCGTTTAGGACTAATTATACTTATTCCGTATAAAAATAAACTATACCTAATTTAGAAAGCAGCAATAGAAAGCTTGGAAGCGAAGTAGTACCCGTAGTAGAAGACACCGAGGATCAACCCGAGGTTAAGCACCATGCTTACACCGTGGATTTTGGCAAACTTCTTGTTAAGAGCCTTCATATCCTCACTTGCAGTGGGATCCTTGTAGCCTTTACCCTCCTTTTCCATCTGGGCCTCTCTTGCCACAACGATGCGGTGTGTCTTTGGCATCACCACGGTTAAGTTACCGGCAGCACCAATAATCGAGGCAGCCAAAGCAGTCTTGGCACAGGCAGTGAGCTTCAACGGAATCGATCCAAGCAAGACTAATGACAACACAGTTTGGATAAAAAAGTAACCAGGGAAAATCTTATGCTGGAGTTTGCTGAACATCTCCACAGGAATGGCACGGTAGGCGGTGATCCCTGCAAAAAACGACTGGTAGCAGGTCGTTCCGAACAAGCCACCGTATGCGAAGAAATGGGTCAAGAGTTTAGCACTTACCATTGGTTAAATGAGGTAGAGTTTAGGACGGTTTTTAAGGTCCCCTTACCACGTACTTGATACGACCTCTAATCACACTGCATAAGTCTAGCCTTTATTTATTATTTACTTACGTTCATTAGCTCTGCTTTCGAGCTGCTCAAATTTCGATTTTGAGGACTGAATATTTGCGATTACCATATTAGAATCAACGCAGCCCTTTGGCAAAATCGCCATTAAAATCGTGTTGGCTGTCAGTGGTTCGAGCACGGCTACGCAGTTGCTGCTGGCTATGCTTATGCTTTGCAATTGAGTCTTTAGCTTAGAGACCGACTGCCTGTAAGACTTAATAATATTGCTGATCTTCTCAAATCGTTTTGGATCGGCCTGACTTGACACATTACTACTGGCATGGGCTACCAACAACGAGGTGGTCTTTTCAAACAGTACAACCTCCTGGGTATCTGAAGCACTGGCAAGAACCTCTAATTCACGCTGAAGCTCACCCATATTAGACATAAGTGACCCCACAATGGCGGACCAGGCTTTATACAGACTCTCATCCCAGATTGACGTTGCGAAACCGGTGGGGGTGAACTGGTACTCACTGGCATGCTCATGCAACGTCTTCATGGTGGCATTAAACACCTGTTCTCGGCGATCTAATCGCACTAAATCCATCTTATGCAGCAAAACATAGACTTTTGCCTGGGGGGAGAACTCTCTAAGGTTGTCCAGGCACCTCTGAAACGTCTCCATGTCTTTGGGGACCTCCTTGGACCCGATATCAAATACGTATATAAGAACCTCGACCATGTTGAATATGTGGTCTCTTTGTGTAGTCAAATAGTTCTCAATAAACGAGTTCTGGCCACCACAGTCCCAGAGATTGAGAGTGATGTTCCCAAGGAAGCGGAGCTGCGAGTGCTCCACGTCGATTGTGGCTCCCAATCGATGTGTGTCAAAGGCAGTGTAATTAGAAAAGATAATACTCCGCATGGAGCTCTTGCCACTGCCGCTGCGGCCTATCAAAAGCAGCTTCTTCCGATTTGGCGCCATACCCTAAATGTTAGACAAGAACGAACTAAGTAACGCACAGTTTTTTAATGGTTAAACAACGATCACAATGTGTGCTGCTAAAAAAAGTGCCACAAAAGGAACCAGCAGTAATTGTAAATAATGAAAGTTATTTAGGTGTGGGAAGCACAAGAAGTATAGACAAATAAACACCAGGGAAGATAAAACCAGTAGTAGCCAATCAAGCTAATGCCTGAAAAGTTCAGAAAACTAACACAATAAAATAAACTTTGGAGCCCACCACTTATTGGATACATTATCGGTCCATTATGGGTCCATTATCGGTCCCTTTTATTTTTGACGCTGTTTCGCGATCTGCCCTAACCTATATTTCATGCTGTCGTTCGAGGACATTAAAGCGGTAGTTCAGGTTAAATACCTTCGTACCCCGATCTACGAGCGGAAGTATGAAGGTGAGGACATCGAACGGTGCTGGCAGCTGCTAAAGATGACTTCACGGTCATTTGCAGCGGTAATCGAGGAGCTTCATCCTGAGCTCCGGAACCCCATGATGATCTTTTATTTGGTGCTTCGGGGACTCGACACAATCGAGGACGACACGCAGCTCGACCACAAAATTAAGCTCCCCCTGCTGAAGACCTTTGCTACTGATGTTCTCCCCCGCAAAGACTGGACCTTCACTCAAAGTTCCGAAACTGAAAAAGACCGGGTGGTTTTGTTTGAGTTCGACAAGATTTTGAGGGTGTACCACAACCTACGCCTTCCCTACCAGGAGATTATTGCCGATATCACCCGCAAGATGGGCCTTGGCATGGCTGAGTACGCCAGTATGGAGTCTCAAATGGACATGAACGGGTTGAAGACCATTAAGGACTACGACCTGTACTGCCACCACGTTGCTGGCATTGTGGGCGAAGGAATCACCAGGATGGCTCTGATTTCCAAGTTTGGCGACTCCAAACTCTCTGAACGTCCCGAGCTGTTCGAGAGCATGGGCCAGTTTCTGCAGAAAACCAACATCATTAGGGACTATCGCGAGGACTACGACGATGGTCGCTCCTTTTGGCCCCAGGAGGTGTGGAAAAATTACGCTGCCAATCTCGGTGAGTTCCGCACCAACCACAAAGCCGGAATGCACTGTGTTTCGCACCTCACCCTGCTTTCTTTGCGGTGCGTTATTGACTGTCTGGAGTACCTCAACCTCATCAAGGAGCCAACTTTATTCCGCTTCTGTGCAATCCCCCAGGTTATGAGCATTGCTACACTCGAGCTTGTGTTCAACAACCCCGAAGTCTTTAGTCGCAACGTGAAGATCTCGAAAGGTTTGGCGTGCCAGCTGATCTTAGCAGCCAACAACATGACCGCCGTTAACGCGATCTTTAAGGACTTCGTGCTGCGGATCCACTCGCGTAACCTCCCCGAGGACCCGAACTTCTTCACCATTGAGCAGGAATGTGCCCGCATTGTTCAATACATCAACACTAATGATGCTAAAAACTTGCAACTAAATACAGAGCCCAAGTCTGGAGTGTACTTTTTGGGACTGGTTGAGCTCACCGATACTGAACTCGAATCGGCCAAGATCCTCGCCTTCTGTGGAGCATTCGGCATTGGTGTTGCTGCTCTCATGCTCGGAATTGCCTGCTATTTCGGTGCCAGGTACCCGAATCCGTTAAACCTGTTGCTGAGAAACTGACCCACTAAATACAGTGATCCGCACACCACGGTTGTTTGGCCCGAATCAGTAGTTGGCCACCCGCAAGTAACTTTATGTGTATGTTTAATAGCCTCATTAGCAATTTCCATAACCGGTAAGCTCTTTATCCACGGCATGTTTTCCACGGGCTCGAACTCCACGCAGTATACCGAGTCAGTGGGCCTTAAAAGCTCGTTTAGGATGGGCCCGCAAGGCTTGCTGAAAGCCATTACCCAGTCTACCGGCTTGTTTAACGTATCAATGTACCTCCGTAGCTGCTTAGCACCCTCAACGTTGTGGGCACCATCAACCAACGTCCTTGAGTTGACATACTGCATGCGGCCCAGCCACTTGGCACTCGAGATTCCCAATTTGATCTTGGATTCTGGTATTCCCAGAATGTTTGCCACTGATTCAGCTACGCTTTGGTTCTGCAGGGTGGCAGTTTGTGCTCTTGGTGAGAGTGTAAGTGGTGAATTCAATTTACTTGCAACCCCCCTTACGACCTCAATGACCTCCATTGCATTAGAACTATCAATTACACACGGTTTCCCTGGCTTAATTATCCCTGCTTTGTGCCTGGCAATGCCCACCAACGAGGACCCCAACAGAGACTCGTGGTCAACACCGATCTTGGTCAGAACCGAGCACACCGGATCCACCACATTGGTTGCATCGAGCAAACCACCCAAACCAACCTCTACCACCCCGAAATCTACCCTGTTTGCAGCAAACTCGTTGAATGCAAGGGCAGTGGAAAGCTCAAAGGGGGTAGCGTGTATACCGTTTGCAACGGAAAACCGGGAGATATCCCTATATTTCTCGTCCCAGTTGTTAATCTGGTGCTCATTGATATTGATCATATCGGCTGGGGTGATTAAATGCGGGCTAGTGAACTTCCCCGTTGAGTAGCCTGCACAGGACAGAATGTGCTCGATGTACGTGCACACCGAGCCCTTGCCGTTAGTTCCTCCTACATGGATAACCTTGAACTTAGCCTCCGGATTGTTTAATTTGGAAAGTAATTGCGTAACTCTTTGCAGCCCGAGATTTATGCTCATATCATATATATATATTTTTTGGCAGTGGGCAAGGATTTGAACCTCAACCAAATGTCGCTGTCACAGGTCCAAACACAGTTGGAAAAGCGGATCCGCAACCTGTTCCGCACCAACACGAAGGGCGAAACCAGCGAGTTACGTCAAGGACTTGTCTCCCAGTATGCATTTGAGCGCAAAGAAGCGATTGAACGCACGATCCACGCGATGACACTCGGCAAAGACGTGAGCTGGCTTTTCCCCGATATTTTGAAGAACATTGCCACTCACGACTTGGATCAGAAAAAACTGGTGTATCTTTACCTTATGAACTACGCGAAATCGCACCCTGAGCTCGTTGTTCTGGCCGTGAACACGTTTGTCCAGGACACCGAGGACCCCAATCCGCTGGTTAGAGCACTGGCCATCCGCACTATGGGGTGCATTCGCGTGGACAAAATGGTCGACTTTTTGCCCATCACGCTGGAAAAGACGCTTGGAGACGAGAATCCGTACGTTAGAAAGACTGCTGCCATCACTGTGGCCAAACTGTTTGACTTGGACCCCGAACTGTGTGTTGAACGCGGATTTCTCGACAAACTCAGGGACCTGCTCGATGACAGCAACCCCATGGTCATTGCCAACGCGGTCAGTGCTCTGCAAGAGATCCAAGCTCGGGACCCCACCAGCAACGCCTTCAAAATCACCAGTGACATGCTCGACAAAATGCTCAGTGCCCTCAACGAGTGTACTGAGTGGGGCCGAATCGCCATCCTTACTGCATTCAGCGAGTACCACACCTCTGACCGAGAGGAGGCCGAGCACATCTGCGAACGCGTGGTCCCCCAGTTCCAGCACGCCAACCCGAGCGTGGTGCTGATGGCCATTAGAGTGGTTATTGTTCATTTATCGGCTTTGACCGACGAGCGTCAGAAAACGTTGAAAAAGAAGATGACTTCGCCGCTTATCACGCTGCTGGCCACCCCACCGGAGCTCCAGTACGTCGCATTGCGGAACATAAGGCTGATTTTAGAGCAGTTCCCGCAGATTCTCCACCGCGAGATCAAAGTGTTTTACTGCAAGTACAATGATCCGCTGTACCTGAAGCTGGAGAAGATCGAGATTCTCGTCAAGCTGGTTACCGAGCAGCGGGCCAGCCAGGTGATTGCCGAGTTGAAGGAGTACTGTGCCGAGGTTGATGTGGTGTTTGCTAGACGTGCTGTGCGTGCACTTGGCCAGGTTGCTGTGGCCGTGCAGGAAAAAAGCGAACTGGTTGTGGACACGCTGCTCGACTTGCTAGACCGGAAGGTCCCGTACATCACCCAGGAGGTGATTGTGGTGATGCGAGACGTGCTTAGGCGATACCCACAGTTCCAGGATGCCATTCCGAAGCTCTGCGACTCGCTGGATGAGATCGACGAACCCGAGTCGCGAGCTGCAATTGTGTGGATTTTGGGCGAGTTCGCCGACCAGATCCCGCCAATCAAGTCGCTGATCACTCCAATTGCCAACAACTTCATGGAGGAGCCCACTCCGGTGCAGCTGCAGCTGCTGACTGCCTGTGTGAAGTTCTACATCAAGCGTCCGGACGAGGGCAAAGAGGTCATCCACAACATGTTGCAGACTGCAACCCAAAAGAGCGACAATGCTGATATCCGTGACCGTGCGTACATCTACTGGCGTGTGTTGTCTTCTGACCAGAGCCTGGCTTCGCAGGTCGTTCTGGCCAACCGGCCCACCGCGGTGGACCGCAACCAGGCGGTGCCAAAACAGCTCCTTAAGGAGTTGATGCCCCAGCTCTCCACATTGGCATCAGTTTACTACAAGAGCCCAGTTGCACTGAGTGGCGAGGGCAAGTACAGTGCGGACGAGGTGCACCGCAGGGCCCAGGAGGAGAAGCCCGAGCAGATATTGAAGGCCGACAACTTGCTGGATTTGGACGACGATGTCGAGGAGACCGACGGTGTGAGCACTACACAAAAGCAGGACAACATTCTGTCCGAGATTTTCATGGAGAGCGGGCCCCAACTAACGTCTGCTGCCACCAAGGACATTCTCTCACTGTTCACAGTGACTGATAAACCAAATACCGGCGAGTTTGAAGAGCACAAAACAGATTCCGATTTGATTGGATTTTAAATACTATGTATCCTTAAACCATAAATAAACCTTCCCGGAAGCGTTTCCGCCAGCAATCCAGTTCTCCGTGCGGTGGAACTGTGAGACTGCAGGCACCGCAGTTAAGTGGTCGGCATCGAGGTGGGCGAGCTGCTGACCCGAGCCAGCAAACACATCTGCGTACCGTTTCATATTTCCAATAACAAACTTCTGCACCCCGTCTTTAGGCCGTTCCTGCCACCGAGCCTTTAAAATCGACACCCACCGACCGGTTTGACAGTTGTGGGCGATCTTGACTGTGGGTGTGAGTTCCTCATTGTTACCTATTGTGCTCAAATCAAAGACATTAATCGTGTTGTCGTACCCGTTGCACACAATCTGCCCACTGGTGTTCCAGGAAGAGGCACTGATGCTCAACCGGCTGGGGTACGTGCCACAAAGCATCGCACCGGGGGCCTCATAGCCTTCCTCGACATCCAATTGGTACGGGTGACGCAGGTCCCAGACTTTTAGAGTCCGGTCGAGCGAGGCAGTGGCCACGTAACTGGTACCAAGTGGATTTACACTGAACCCACCGATCTTCTTGTCACTTAGAACCAATGCGGGCTGGCTGGCCTTAGTTCGCAGATCATGCACTCCAAAATGCCCGTCCAGGGTCGAATAATAGAGTTTGGAGTTGTCCACAATGGCAAAATCCGAGATGCCAGCCTCAATATCTTCATACACAAACGCCTCGACGCTTTTCTGGGCCTGTAAATCAAGCACCCGCACCGAGCCATCGTACGAGCCAGTATAAACTTTCTCGGGATCATCTGGTGGGGCGTAAATGGTGGCAATGCCTTTGGTGTGGAACTGGAAGCTGAGGAGCCCCTCGTCCTCTGGCAGACTGGCGTCCCACAACCCGAAGTTCCCGAGCTTGTCGCCCGCAAAAATGACCTTTTTACTGGCTGTTGGGTGGAATGCGATGCTGGAGCACCGTTCTGGAACTACACGAATGTCGCGTGCATCCGCGTCCAGCCCGCTCAGCTCTGATCTCAACAAATCGAGGCTCTCGTCACTCAGTTTGGTTTCGGGAGCAAACAAATCAGCAGCTGAGTATCCTTTACCAAGACCATGCATGATTTCCACGGCTTGGTCCCACTCACCGCGTTCCATGCACTGTTTAACCTGTAATTCTCCTTCCTTGCGGGTGATCGGCTCTGGTTTCACTTCGGGGGGAGCATGGCTGGCCGAATCGAGCAGCAGAAATTTCTTGTCCTCGTCGCTTATCCCATGACGTCTCAAATTCCTTCTTCTAGGCTCTCGTTCTGCTCTTTGGCGTTCTACTCTTTGGCGTTTCGCGTCGCGATTGGACGTGCCCAATGCCACCCTCCTAGACTCCTTCTTAGCCTCCTTTTTGACCTCAGGAAAAGCAAGATCGGCTGCTTCCTTTAGCTGGAATTCCCGAAGCGCTTTTTGGTTTCTAGCAATGTTTTCCAACCGCTTTTTCTCGAGCTCGCTCACCATCCCTAACCTAATCACTAATTAGTTCTAAATTAATGAAAAATTCAGATCCGTTGGGACGCGACTGTTTTTCGTGCACGTTAACTTCCGCCGCAGTGCTTCTAGGCGGGGGGTCCGTCCTTGCTTCCGGTCTGGTGTTTTATAATGCACAGGGGCTGTCTCATACCTACACCCGGAACGTGAGGGTAATTGGCGGTTTATTGATCCCGCTAGGCCTTATCAGGGCTTATCAGGCCTACAAAGCGTACTAAAAAGCCTATAAACTCGATGCTTAATATTTAATTTGTATGCAAATGCGTAACCTACAACGTCTGTAGCTGGGCTGCCCACTGACGAAGCGGGTTCATCTGTGCGGAGCGGGCCTGCACGTAGAATGGTGTTTGGTTGAGCTGCCTAACCGTGATCCGGTCCTCTTTTATTTTCTGCAGACACTGGCTGACGTACTGCTTGAATGTGCTCGAGAAATGACTAGGGGGCTCCGGCACTGGGTCCTGCACAATGCTCTGGAGCAGCTCGAAGATCGGCGGTGGGTTGGCACCATCGGGTGAGGTGAAGGGGAACTCGCCTTTGGCCAATTCCACCAACGTCAGTCCGAGCGACCACACGTCACCAGCATCGGTGTACTCGTCGCCCTGGATCCGCTCTGGACTCATGTACATCGAGGTTCCCACGAAGGTCTGGGCTATGGAGTTGATGAGCACACCACTCACACCAAAATCACACAACTTGATGTCTCCGTTGCGGTTCACAAGGATGTTAGAGGGCTTGATGTCGCGGTGGGTGATGTGCAGCTGCTTCAGGTACACCAGTCCGTCTACCACCGCTGCATTTACAAACGCAACCACATTTTCGGAAAATGCACCGTGGGTTTTGTAGATTTTGTCCAGCGAGCCACAGTCCATGAACTCCATGCACACCACCAACTGGTTCTCTTTCACGTACTGGCCATAGTACCGCACAATAAAGTCGCTGTCGCACATCTTCAGCGTCTCCAACTCGGTGACTATGTGCTTGCGGACCTGGGGTGTGCTCTCCATGTAAATTGTCTTCTTGGCCATGTAGATTCCACTGGGTTTGTGAAGAACTTTACAGACAGTTCCTCCGTTGCCTCGACCCAACTGACCGAGTTTCTCAAGGTCCTCGCTGCGAATTCGGTGCACATCCACCACCTTGCCGACGCTTGGCTGCTGGGAAAAACGTTTCAAACGGGTAGACGCTTCGTTTGATGCAAGCCCGAGTTCGCTGATTAGCGGCAAAGGAGGAGGATCCACGGGGTTGGGCTCGAGAGCAGCAGGTGTTAACTGCAATTTCTTGAAGTTGCGTCTTCCAAAAGATTTACCTTCCAGCATGCTTATTTATTTTTGAGTGGTGGGTGGCCTCCCAATTATAAATAATTCAAATGTTCCAAATGCTGTGCTGGGGGGGTGAGGGAAGTGTAGGAAGGTACTGGCCCTTACCCCATCTTTTTTCCAAGCCTGAAACCCGGCTGAAGGGGGGATGGGGCGAGGTGAGCCATACATATTTCACGAAACTTCATCGCCCCCACACTGAAAAATTGAATTGAACCGAACTGAATTAAAATATGATAATTTCCTTAGCAGTAGCTATTTTTTAATATTCTACTCAATATACACGAATATTCCATATCCTACAAATAAGAGGCCTGGAATGTGTACCGTCACGTGGGGGATCTGAGTCCTCTGTTTGACTTGTCACCTATCTTTTTATAACCCACTCCCATTTATTCAAAACTCCACCAACTATGAGTGTTGACGACGTAGCTCGCCAACTTGAGCAGACGAAACTGGAGAAGCCACAATCTGACTCCAAACCTAAAGCCAAGAGTGATAAAAAAGATTCATACGATGATCTCAAAAAGACTTTGTCACTGCCGAAAAAAGACGAGAGACCCCAGACTGAGGACATTGTAGGCAAGAAAGGCTTGTTGTTCGAGGATATGCAGCTCGGCCGCAAGCTTCTGATGGGTATATTTGAAGCAGGCTTTGAGAAGCCCAGTCCAATCCAGGAGGAGTCTATTCCGGCTGCTTTGACCGGAAAGCATATTCTTGCCCGAGCCAAGAACGGAACCGGAAAGACCGCGGCTTTCACGATCCCGATTCTGCAAAAAATCAATCCCAATGTCCACGCTATCCAAGCGGTTATTCTTCTGCCCACTCGTGAGCTCGCTCTTCAGACCTCGCAGGTTGTTAGGACCCTTGGAAAACACCTTAACCTCAATGTGATGGTCACAACGGGTGGAACCTCGTTGAAGGACGACATTCTACGACTGCATGACCCTGTGCATATCCTTGTAGCCACTCCAGGACGAGTGTTGGACCTGACCCAGCGGAAAGTCGCTGATCTGAGCAAAGTTTCCATTTTGGCCCTTGATGAGGCCGATAAACTGCTCAGTGCCGAGTTTGCTGAAGTTACTGAGCGGTTAGTCCACAAGCTGGACCCGAAGGTCCAGATTCTGCTGCTTTCTGCGACATTTCCAGTGGGTGTACGGGCATTCCAACAGCGGTTCATGGCTGATGCCAAGATTATTAACCTTATGGACGAGCTTACATTGAAGGGAATTACCCAGTACTATGCGTTTGTGGACGAGAACCAGAAACTTAGGTGTTTGAACACCCTCTTCTCCAAACTGCAGATCAACCAGAGCATCATTTTCTGCAACTCCACCTCTCGAGTCGAGCTTCTTGCTCGCAAGATCACCGAGCTGGGCTATTCATGCTACTACTCACACGCTAAAATGCCACAGAGCGAGCGTAACAACGTTTTTCACGAATTCCGTAACGGAGGCACCCGTAACCTCGTGTGCTCGGATCTTCTCACTAGAGGAATCGATATTCAGGCAGTTAACGTTGTGATTAATTTCGATTTCCCAAAGACTGCGGAGACATACCTCCACCGTATCGGCCGCAGTGGTCGGTTTGGCCACCTCGGTCTGGCCATCAACCTCATCAGCTACGAAGACAGGTTCAATTTGTACAACATCGAGCAGCAACTCGGCACTGAGATCAAACCAATTCCTCAAAATATCGATATTCAATTGTATGCTCATGGCGAACCGAGCCACCAAGTCAGGCAGGTCGAGTCGAGGGAACCGGCTACCCGGGCCCCGACACAGGCTGAAATAGCACCTCAACATGCCAGCAAACCGACGAACCAGAAAGTGCGATCGGCACCTCAACCTACTCAACCGGCACAGGCTCAACGAACTCAACAGGCACAGACTCAACCAATTCAACAGGCACAGACTCAACCTACTCAACACGCTCAACCTACTCAACCTACTCAAGCAGGCCAAGCAGGCCAGCCAGATCAGGCTGGACAGGAACAGTGGAGCCAGTATGGCTACCCTTACATGTACCAAAGCATGACTCCTCAGCAGCTTGCCGCTTACCAGCAATACCAGCAGTACATGCAGTACTACATGCCTCAAGATCAGTCTGGGCAGCCTCAGCAACCCGCACCGGCTGGTCAGCAGCCTCAGCAGCAGCAGCCCCCCCATCAAGGGCAGGATTCTCAGTACTACTACGGAATGCCGTATTACGGGTACTCTTATCCCAATCAGCAAGCGTATTCTAAGCCTAAATAAGATATATTTATTGCTATATGGCTAATTCAGGCACATACTACCGCGGCAGGCACATCCGCTTATTCAGTAGGGCAATTGAAAATTAATCCACGAATCTTTAATAAGATATTACGATTACCCTAAACAATTTTACCTAATTTTTTTTTTTTTTTTTTTTCAAGCAGCTAAATAAATACCCACGCACCCTTCCCTCACCTCTTTTTTTTTTCAGAACACCTTCTGTCAAGTTAAAGATGTCTGCCGCTCGAGAGAAGCAGAACACCGAGAAGGTTCTGAACGAAATGTTCCAGAACCTCATGATCTCGACCGACGAGAACCGCGTTTCGTTGTCGGAATCGCTTGCCAAGTTCGTCAACTCCGAGAACGAGGAGAAGGACATCCCTGTTGCTCTTTTCGAGCAGCTCAAGGGTGCCCTCCAGGACAAGGCCATTGAGAAGCGTATTGCCTCCCTCGAGGCCATCCGTTCCATTGCTGCCTCCAACCCCACCGTTGACACCGAGCCTTTGCTTGTTGCCCTCACCAGTGAGGTCCTGTTGCTCGCCGGTGACAAGAAGAAGGAGGTTCAGGAGCGTGCTCGTGATGCTGCTGTTGCCATTGCTGCATCTGTCACCCCCGTTGCCATCAAGATTGTGCTCCCTCACCTCACCGACCGCATCTCGAAGACCAACAAGTGGACCGAGAAGGTCGCTGCCTTGCAGGCCGTTTCCAAGCTTGTCCACGTTGCTCGTGACCAGATTGCCCTTCGTATGCCTGAGTTGATCCCCGTCCTTTCTGAGGCCATGTGGGACACCAAGAAGGAGGTCAAGGCCCAGGCCCACAGCACCATCACCACTGCCACTGAGACCATCGACAACAAGGATATCATCAAGTTCATCCCTGCTTTGATCAAGTGTATTGCTGACCCCAAGGAGGTGCCCGAGACCGTCCACTTGCTCGGTGCCACCACCTTCGTTTCCGAGGTCACCATGGCCACTCTCTCCATCATGGTTCCTCTTCTCTCTCGTGGTTTGAACGAGCGTGAGACCCCCATCAAGCGTAAGGCTGCTGTCATCATCGACAACATGTGCAAGCTTGTCGACGACCCCCAGGTTGTTGCTCCTTTCTTGGACAAG
The DNA here is from genome assembly GCA_030584925.1 of Starmerella vitae. Lineage (NCBI taxonomy): Eukaryota > Fungi > Ascomycota > Dipodascomycetes > Dipodascales > Trichomonascaceae > Starmerella > Starmerella vitae. Next base: position 33,989 of record JAJMCB010000020.1, on the reverse strand, counting down.
CTTTACCCTGCTCTTAAGCACAACCTCGCTAACATCGCCGACCCTGAGGCCCGTAACGTTACCGAGCGTGCCATCAAGACTCTTCAGCGTGTTGCTTTGATCCAGGACGACAAGCTTCCTGAGATCTCCACTGCTGGTGACGTCAAGGTCAACCTTGCTATCGTCGAGGAGCTCATCAAGGACCAGAAGCTCGACAAGCACTTCGCTCCTACTATCGAGTACATTGCTGCCATCTCGGGTGACCTCATTGACGAGCGCAAGACCGAGCCCAGCACTTGGCTCGAGAGCCTCCGTCCTTTCTTCATGATCTTCCTTCCTTCCACCAAGGTCGAGGAGGTCATTGAGCAGCTCCGTGCCAAGGCCGTTGCCAACATCCCCGAGGGTGCCCAGTTCGACGAGGAGGACGAGACCGGAGAGGATCTCTGTAACTGCGAGTTCTCGCTCGCTTACGGTGCCAAGATCCTTCTTAACCGCACTCAGCTCCGCTTGAAGCGTAACCGTCGTTACGGTTTGTGTGGTCCCAACGGTGCCGGTAAGAGTACGCTTATGCGTGCCATTGCCGAGGGCCAGGTTGAGGGATTCCCCAACGACGAGTTGAAGACCGTTTACGTCGAGCACGACATCGACGGTACTCACTCCGACACCAACGTTCTTGAGTACGTGCTCGCCACTGCTGGTGAGGAGGTCGTTGGCCCTAAGGCCGAGGTCCAGGTCAAGCTCAACGAGTTCGGCTTCACTGACGAGATGTGCGCCATGCCCATCACCTCCCTCTCTGGTGGTTGGAAGATGAAGCTCGCCCTTGCCACTGCTGTGCTCCGCAAGGCCGACATTCTTTTGCTTGATGAGCCCACTAACCACTTGGATACCGTCAACGTTGCCTGGTTGGTTAACTACCTCAACACCTGTGGTATCACCTCCATCATTGTCTCCCACGACACCGGTTTCCTCGACAAGGTCACCCAGTACATTATCAACTACCAGAACTTCAAGTTGCACAAGTACATCGGTAACCTTACCGAGTTCGTCAAGAAGTACCCTCCGGCCAAGTCCTACTTCGAGCTTGGTGCCTCCGAGGTCAACTTCTCGTTCCCCGAGCCCGGTTTCCTCGAGGGTGTCAAGACCAAGCAGAAGGCCATTGTCAAGGTTTCCAACGTCAGCTTCCAGTATCCGGGTACCGTCAAGCCCCAGATCTCGGACATCTCGTTCCAGTGCTCTCTTTCGTCCCGTATTGCCGTCATTGGCCCCAACGGTGCCGGTAAGAGTACCTTGATCAACGTCCTTACTGGTGAGCTTATCCCCACTTCCGGTGAGGTCTACACTCACGAGAACTGCCGTATTGCCTACGTCAAGCAGCACGCTTTCGCCCACATCGACAACCACTTGGACAAGACCCCTAGCGAGTACATCCAGTGGCGTTTCCAGACCGGTGAGGACCGTGAGACCATGGACCGTGCTTCCCGTCAGGTCGACGAGAACGATGAGCAGGCCATGAACAAGATCTACAAGATCGAGGGTACTCCTCGTCGTGTTGCTGAGGTCTTGGCCCGTCGTAAGTTCAAGAACACCTACGAGTATGAGTGTTCGTTCTTCCTCGGTGACAACATCGGCCTCAAGAGCGAGCGCTGGTCTAAGATGTCTTCGATGGACAACGCTTGGATTCCCCGTAGCGAGCTCATGGAGTCTCACGCCAAGGCTGTTGCCGAGGTCGACATGAAGGAGGCCCTTGCTTCCGGTCAGTTCCGTCCTCTTGTCCGTAAGGAGATCGAGGAGCACTGCGAGCTTCTCGGTTTGGACCCTGAGCTTGTTTCTCACTCTCGTATCCGCGGTCTCTCTGGTGGTCAGAAGGTCAAGCTTGTCCTTGCCGCCTGTACTTGGCAGCGCCCTCACTTGATTGTGTTGGATGAGCCTACCAACTATTTGGACCGTGACTCTCTCGGAGCTCTTTCTCGCGCCATCAAGAAGTTCGAGGGTGGTGTCGTCATCATCACTCACTCCGCCGAGTTCACCAAGGACATCACTGATGAGGTCTGGGCTGTCCTCGACGGTAAGATGACTCCTTCCGGCCACAACTGGGTCTCTGGTCAGGGCTCTGGTCCCCGTATCGGCCCTAAGGACGATGAGGGTGACAAGTTCGACGCTCTTGGAAACAAGATCGAGGCTCCCAAGAAGGCCAAGAAGTTGTCTGCTTCTGAACTTCGTAAGAAGAAGAAGGAGAGAATGAAGAAGAGAAAGGAGAACCCCGACTACGTCTCTTCTGACGACGAGTTTTAAGTATTAAATAAATTAATCTTTGAATTGAATTGAATTGAATTTAACCGAATTGAAATTAGGTAATGGACAGGATTCTGGAGGTTTTAGGCACGAAGGACCGGATTTTGGTCACTTTGGCCGGAATTCCCGGGTCGGGCAAGTCAACGTTGGCTTTGAAGCTAGTCAATGAGCTCCAGGCTGCTGGTATTAGTGCTGCGGTAGTGGGGATGGACGGGTACCACTACACTCGGGCCGACTTGGCCACCCGCATTGGGGTGGAAAGGGCTATCAAGTTCCGTGGTGCCCCATACACGTTTGATGCACCAGCAGTTCTAAACCTCGCCAAAAGCCTGGCCACAGACACCCACGAGATCCGGTTCCCTACGTTTGACCATGCATTGAAGGACCCGGTACCCAATGCCGGTGTGGTGCCTGAAAACACAAGGGTGGTTATCCTCGAAGGACTCTACGTTCAACTAAAAGATAAATACTGGTGCGATATATCAAAATGGGCCACGGATACCTGGTTCATCAACACCGACTTCAATGTTGCCAGAGACCGTCTGGCCAAAAGACACCTTTCAAGTGGAATTGTAAACAGTTTAGAGGAAGGTTACGCCCGAGCTGACGAGAATGATCTCGTAAATGGCCGCTACATTTTAGAAAACTCGGTGCCTGCGAAGTACATTGTTAATTAATTAGTTAGTTGAATTAGGTGCCGCATAAAGTTCCACTGGGCCCATCTCACCTCGTCGTCAAACGGTGTGTGCCAGTAATTAACCGAAACGTTGACTCCAGCGTTTAAAATCTCGATTTGATGGTACCACAGTGCCGGCAGAAACAAAACATCCCCCGGTTCCAGATCCACCACAAACTGCCACCTTAACGGCGATTTGCTCGGGTCTACGGTGGGAAACAAAGTTGTGGCGTACTCCGGTGACGTAGGCTTGTCCTTCACCAGCTGCATGTTGCTGTTGTATGTTGCTGAAACCAGCACCTTTTCTTCGACCTCGGCAATGCACTGGGGAGGTATTAGGTAGACTCGTTTTTTCCCGCTCAATTGCACGTAAATATTATCGAAATTATCGCTGTGTAGCCTAGAGACGGTTTTGTGCCCTCCAATCCACAGGTTCGCTGCCTGTTGTTCGCCCAGAAAACGGCTTCCGTGCTTTAACCGTCGAGGTAGGCCACACTTGTGCGACAATGACTCCAAATTATCGTCTTGGCTCTGGAAATAATAGTGTTTTTCAGTTTCTGGGGCTTTTAGCTTGTTTAGCAGCCAGTTAACGGTTTGGCGGGTGATGTGTGGTTTGGCAAACATACCGTTTATGGGGGCATCCGCCATTCCGTGCGGAGTAACTGCAATGTCAACCTGCTCACTTTTAAGCGCCTCGAGCACTTGATCCACCTTTGGCATCCCCAAAAATTTTCCGTGGTGCTTGAAAAGACCGGGATTGTTTAACGCACACAATTCATCAATTTCCTTACCAAATTCTCCATCACGCTCAATCTTTAGTTGCTCCCATTTGAGGCCTTCCATGGCCGACTTGTCATTTAGCAGCTCGTTTATGCTTGGTTTCATTTAAAATATATTTTATGGCCGGTAATGCCATAACCCTCATTTAACTTACTCATCGACCAAATGCTGCGGCTCCAAAGACTGGCCATAAAGGCTCGGCTGGCCCATACTCTGGCCTTTGTGGAGCACCGTAACGCACAGATTGCTCCTGGATCGCTTAGTGCCCTTACAGCTGCCCGCGAGCTCGGGTTCCCGACCACTGCTCTGCTGGTAGGTGGCAACTCGGCCAACGAGGCTGCTCCTCACGTTGCCAAACTGGATGGAGTCTCCAAGGTGCTTGTATTCAACGGTACCGACCATTTAGTGAGTGAACCCGTTGCCGATCTGCTTGCGAAGATCGTGAAGTCGGAGAATGCCACCCACCTTATGGCTGCCTCCACTGCCGTGGGGAAGGATATCATCCCGAGAGTCGCCGGAATTCTCGACACTCAGCCAATCACCGACATTATCAAAGTTAACGGCCCTAACGAGTTTGTTCGGCCAGTTTATGCGGGGAACGCTTTGGAGACAGTGTCTACTGAACAGCCTTTGAAGCTGATTACCGTGCGAACCTCGGCTTTTGCGGCTGCTGCTGCCTCTGAAAATTCCGCTGAGACCAAGGTTGAAGGTCTGCCTGAGTTCAGTAGCCCGCAAGCCGAGTTTGTTAAGGAGGAACTCGTCACCAGCGAACGGCCTGAACTCGCTGCTGCTGCCCGTATTGTTAGCGGTGGACGCGGATTGCGGTCTAAAGAGGAGTTCGAGAGCATTATTTTACCGCTGGCCGACAAGCTCGGTGCTGCTGTGGGTGCCTCACGGGCTGCCGTTGATGCTGGGTTCTGCGACAACTCGCTTCAGGTGGGCCAAACGGGGAAGGTCGTTGCCCCTGACTTCTACATTGCTGTGGGGATCAGTGGTGCTATTCAACACCTGGCGGGTATGAAGGACGCTAAGGTGATTGCATGCATCGACAAGAACGAGGACGCACCTATTTTCCAGGTTGCTGATGTGGGATTGGTGGCAGATCTGTTTACTGCTGTCCCGGAAATCACTAGTAAGTACTAGTTTTGTAGAGTATTAATTATTTTTATGTTTTTATGTTTCTCAGTTTCAGTTCCAGTTAGTTATTCTAACCCTTAATGTCCGTTGTGGTAGAAGAGGCTCCAAGACCGGTGCTGCCTAGACGGCTGCCGACCCAGTGGTACTTCGCATACTACGTTCCCTCCTTGGAATGGATTCGCCAGTACAAATTGAGTGCACTTCCGGGCGATATATGCTCTGGCCTCACGCTGGCCTCGTTTCAGATCCCAATTTCTCTCAGCTACGCAACTACACTGGCTAATATAGATGCAATTTGCGGATTATACGGATTGATTATCCCTCCAGTCGTGTATGCACTTTTAGGAACCATTCCGGTGATGGTGGTTGCTCCTGAAGGGCCGATCTCGTTGATCCTTGGGAAACTAACTGGACCGTATCTCACCGATCCGCCCACCGGTGGCAGATCAGAGTTGGACACTAAACAGATCAGTGCATTGGTTTCTGGAACCTGTGGAGCGGTGATTCTGTTCCTTGGTCTCGCTCGTACGGGGTTTCTGACTTCGGTTCTGTCGCAGAGCCTGCTTAGGGGGTTCATTACTGGCGTTGGCACCGTCATGCTGGCCGACCAGCTGCCTGCAATGCTTGGAATGAGAACAATTATGCACCGCGAGCTTGGTTCGGATGCTTCCAGCTTCGCCAAGGCGGTGTACACCTGGCAGAATATACACCGAGCTCGGCCAGCCGAAACCACGTTTGCATTTTCAGCCCTGGCTGCACTCTTGCTGTTTAAGTTTCTCAAACGGAAATTGATAAAGCACGGGTTCAAAAAAGCGATTCTCATTCCGGATATTCTCATGGTCGTAATGACCTCTACGGCCGCTTGCAAGTTCGGGAAGTACTACCGCCAGGAAAACGGTGGGCTGAGCGTTATTGGCAGTGTTTCAGCAGATAACTTGGAATTGCTGTGGATGCTAAGGCCTAAGTACTGGGCAGACTTTAAACTGAATTTCCAGTCGGGCTTTTTTATTGGCATCCTCGGTCTGCTTGAAAGCACGGTTGCGGCCAGACTGTTGGGCAACACAAGACAGAGTGGCGGAGCCAACCGGGAAATGGTGGCTTTGGGTGCTGCCAACCTGGCTGGGGCTGTTTTTGGATCGCTGCCAGCTTTTGGCGGTTACGGCAGGTCCAAAATTAACATGCTCTCGGGTGGCACCACCCAACTTGCTGCCGTGATCAGCGCCCTTATCACTCTTTTGTGCACGTACAAACTCATGGGACTCGTTTTTTATCTCCCAAGGTGCACTTTGTCGGCAGTTATTGCTGCGATTGGCATCAGCTTGATTGAGGAGGTTCCACCGGAGCTCAAGTTTTTCTGGCGGGTGAGGTCCTACAGTGATTTGGGCACAATGTTCCTGTCACTCATAACCACTTTCTTCTGGTCAGTAGAGGCGGGTGTGACGGTTGGTGCTGCGGTGGCATTCATTCGGGTTGTACACCATGCCACTCGTCCACGGATCCAGGTCCTGGCTCGCGACCGCTCAACTGGGAAGTTTGTTAATGCTGCCGAGCTTCTGAACGAGGCTTTGGTTTCTGACAGTAGTGTGCTGGTGGTGAAGATCCCGGAACCGCTTACATTCGCAAATAGTAACTTGCTGGAGGATATGCTTCAGCGGGTCGAGCGTCATGGAACCACGAGTGTGCATCCAGGACAACCGCCTACCCGGCAAGAAGACGTGATGACGATTGTATTCCACCTGAAGGGCATGACTGGATGCGACGCGGGCGCCGCAGCCACGTTCCGGGAGATCGTTGGCGGGTACCTCAATCGCGGAATTCGGGTCATTTTCACCGAGATTGTGGCCAGCCAAGACCTGCAGCGAATGCTTTCCCGATCGGGGATTATAGAAATGCTGGACAAGCAGCCGTACCCGGAATCCATATACCCAACCGTGCACGATGCCATTGCTGCTTTGGAACCAATTAACTAATTAATTAATTATTTAAACTTACTGTAACCTTCCTGAACGATCTTTTCAATCTCATCAGGATCCGAGGTGATGGACGTGAGGTTCTCGTACCCGTTGTAGGTAACCAAAACGTCGTCCTCAATTCGCACCCCACCCACGGGCTTGTACTTCTCCAAAACTTCAAAATCGATCATGTCATGACCAGAGCCACTAAGAGCTTCCACCAAATGGTCGTTGAAGTAGCAACCAGGCTCCACTGTGACCACCATTCCGGCCAGTAACTTGCGCCGGATTCGGAGATACCTGAGCTTGGGGTCGGGATCGCTGTAGTTGGGGTTTCCACCAGTGTCGTGAGTATCCATCCCCAGCATGTGCCCAAGTCCGTGGGGCAGAAAAGCAGCTGAGACCCCAGACTGGAAGATCTGCGAAGGAAGGAACCCACTCTTGAAGATACCGAGTTTAAGAAACCCGTTTATAAGAATACAGTGGGCCAGAATGTGGAGATCAGCCCATTCCACACCAGGACGAATTCTCGCCATCGTTTCTCGCTGCATCTCCAGCACCAAATCGTAGATTTCTCGGGCCTCTTTGCTCCACTTGCCCGATATGGGGAAGCACCTGGTGACGTCAGAGGCGTAGCACTCGTATTCAGCACCGGCATCAAGCAGAACTATCTGCCTGCCGGCCAGTTCCTCGTCGTTCTTGACGTAGTGCAGAGTACTGGCATTTGTACCGGAACAGCATATCGGGTCGTAGGCCTCGTACTTGCTGCCTTCACGAATAGCGTGGTAGGCAAATTCCGCATGAATGTGCCTCTCATTAGTCTCAATTGGGAGCGCTGACATCACTGCGAGGTGGCACTTGTCACTGATCCGGTTGGCCTTTTTAATGAGGTTCACTTCAAACTCGTCTTTAGTGGCTCGGGACTCATCGAAGGCCTCCTTCAATTTCAAGTCAACTTTCACCGCGGGGAGGTCCGTGTATTCCTCGATGGAGTGGGTCTCGTGCTTGATTTTGAGACTAGACATGTAGCGAACGTCGTCCACGTCGTAAAGTGCTTTTGCATCGTCGATCGAAAGCGGCAAACCGCTCCACATCACACTGTCCTCGTCAATATTGGGCAAATAAAGTACGAGTTTTGCTTTCCTATGCTCAAAAACACACAAAGCGTCTTTTAAATCGTGGGCACCAGTGATGTAGTTGAAATATCGGTTCTGCCTAAACCGCACTTCCTGGTCACTGTGGGGCCACAATTGAGACTTCTGGGCCTGAACCAGGATGTCGAAGTTGACCGAGATCCGGAACATCGACTCGTACATCTCCACTACCTTTTCGGCATGGGATTTCGCGGGATACATCTGGGTAAGTGTTTATCTATAATACCATAGCCCTTAATCGTATATAACCACTTTTGCATTTGTGTGGCAGTTCTTGTTTAGCTATTCACTTTTAGCTTTGTCTATACTTTTTTCGTACTCCTCAAACTCATTGAAGACACTGTACTGCACATCCTTGATCAACAGTAAACGACAGGGGTACAGTGAGACCGCCCACCTAACCAACCCAAGCTTTCTACAAAGGTTTCCAAGCTGCAGCCAACAGAAGCCCAAAATGCTCCCAACCAGAAACCCAATTATGACTTGGGGACCGGTGTGGTAGTACAGATAGTACCTCGAGTAGGCAACAAACATAGAAACTGCCATCACCCCAGTGATTCGCACCAAGCGGTAGAGGGGTGATAGTGCAGGTGCATTTAAGGTGTGCACGGTAATGATCATTGCAAAGTACCCCATGTATTGGGAGTGAGCCGAAGGCATGCCGAAGGAGTCTGCGGGGATGTTGCTCACGGGGCTCATTGGCCTCGGCTGCTTCACATAAACTTTGATGATGCCATTCAGAATCTCACATGCAATCTGCCCAAGTCCGATCCACATATCATCGGCGGTTCTACGACACATAAACACGGTGAGCAGTGCCACACACACAAAAACGGGGACAAGCGAGGCCATCGCGGATACCAAACCTAAATAGTCGCCAGGTTTATAAAGTACGGTTGTGAACTCGGGGGCAACACCCATATAGCTGCCCCACTCCACTACTTTGGACGACCGGCCCATTTCTATTTCGCTGAAATAGGAGGACATGTACCTTGAATTCCCAACCCACCTCCACCAATAATTAATGGTTACTTAATTAGACTACTTCAGTAATTCTGTCCTCCTCATCCTCAATTTCAGCTTCTTTTGGCTCACCGCGCATAACCATGTTCACAAACTTCACACACGCTTCAGAAATGTCATTGTTAGTGGTGGTCTTGTGCAACTCACGGATGACATAGTATACATTTCTGGATCTCATTGCATCACGGCCATCCTGGGTGCTACTGAGAAGTAATAAACACTCCAACAACGTCATTTGAATATCTTCACTCGGTTCTCTAATTGATCTGAGTTCTTGGTGCTCTTTCTTCACCGTTGGGGGGAGCTTCTCGTAGTCCTCGGGGTCAATCTCTTCAGGGCCAATAAGTGCACTCATAATCGTTTCAATGAGAAGAGTGTCATTGGCGAGCGAGCTGTGGGTGTTGGCTGAGAACAGTACGTTTTTTATCGCGGCCGAGAGCCCGGCCCGGCGGTTTTGGGATGATCCGAGCGTGCTTTCATGCACTATTAGCTGTGGAAACAGAAATGGAAGAGATTTAGCGACTTTCATGCCATCCTGACGAGCAAACTCGCTGAACACAAACATCACGAAATCGAAATCTTCGTCAATGATGTTAGCGGGTTTAGAAATGGTTAATGCCAGTGCTGCAAGGTGACTGGGAGGGAATGACTCCAAAGTTTCTAGCTCTCGACTAAGATTCGTCAATAGCATGCAGGCGTACTTTACGTAGGGCTGCTTAGGTGCTGTAACGACGAGACGGAAGTATTTGTCCAATGCAGGTTTGTCTGCAGCAAGCTCAGACCGAATCGATTCGGAATCAGAGAGATTTATCAATGCTATCAAGGCATTTTGTACGACTTCCACGTCTTTAGACTCCAAACTGAGTTTTTTGATTGCTCTAAGGCCTTGGTAGTCGTTGTCAGTGAAAATGGAGGCTTGGCCAGCTGTTGCAGGAGTAAACTGCAAGGCATATTCCAGAGCCACTTTAGAAACCTTAGGATCTGGAGAGCACAGAAATGTAACAAGTTCCTTGGTGCTCATCTGATACTGATCTGCTTACGGTATTTTTTTCAACTAGTTAAAAACCCTTAATTAAACACCTAGCTAGGGTTCTAGATCCTTTGAGGAAATGCTTGTTGGTATTACTCGGTGGGTGAGCACTGGGAGCCACTGGGAGCCTAGTATAATGCCAAAAAGAAGTGATATTACTTTTATTTTATAATGTTACATATCCTAGTTCCTGATAATTTCGGGGGATAGTGCGGGAAAATTCACTGTCAGATACAATTCCCTGCAGATATGCAAACGTCAATAGCTGAACGAGTTCAATTATATATCGTGATACAGAAACACTTATTTTTTCCTTGGAGCAATTTGGATACACAAGAGTATACTGGAGTCTTGGTAGTCGGTGGCTATTCAGACCTTATCAGTACGGACCTTGCCCTAATTATTTCGATCGTCTCTTCCTGATAAAATAAAACTAATCTTATGCTTCTTAATACTCTGTCAATTCTAGACGTAGTATACAGCTTTGAACAGCACGTTACGCTTGATGAACCTACGGGATTCGAAGTGGTACGCAGATTGGTGCCTTATTCAGATATCGACAAAATACCTTTATCAACATTTGAGTTACTCCGTGAGGCATGAGATAACGCGTGGGTGAAGAGTCCCGATAATGTTCTTGATAAAATTCTCTCTGAAAACTCAGAAAAGGTTAAAGCAGACTTCAATCCTTTGAAAACCAGTCGAAAAGAATGGTTTTCTGTGTATTCTCACCCAAGCTTCCCCAATTATGAGCTACGTATTAAGGAACCCGATTAAGAGCTTAATATTGATACTGTACAACAGTACTCTGGGTATATTGATGTTTTAGATGAAGACAAGCACTTTTTCTTTTGGCTGTTCGAATCTCGGGGCAATCCCAAAAAGGATCCAGTTCTTCTTTGGTTAAATGGCGGTCCTGGATGCTCTTCATCTACTGGCCAGTTCTTTGAGCTAGGGCCATCATTTATCACCGCAAATATGACCTTGGAATACAACCCATATTCGTGGAACGAAGCAGCCACTGTCATATTCTTGGACCAGCCAGTTAATGTTGGCTATTCTTATAGTAGTAAGTCTGTTGCTGAATCAGGTGTTGCAGGTGAAGATGTCTACAGCTTTTTGGAGATACTCTTTGATGCGTTACCTCAATACGCTGGCTTACCCTTTCACATAAGTGGTGAAAGTTATGCGGGAAAGTACTTGCCTTCTATTGGTAAGGCCATTTTAAACCATCCAAATCGCACTTTCAACCTTACATCTGCTCTTATCGGGAACCCACTCACTGACCCTGCGATTCAGTCATTCAGCTACGCTGCTATGTTGTGCGGTGATGGAGGCTTCCCCAGCTTATACGACGATGAACGCTGCAACAATCTCTTTGAATTAGTTCCTGGATGCGAGCAATTGATTTATGCTTGCTATAATTCCAATTACAGTAGCCTTGTTTGTAATGGGGCAGAATATTACTGCTCACAACTTTTTGACGGATTTGAGGAGACCAAACGCAATCCATACGATCTTTCACAACAATGTGGCGCTGATTGCTATCCTGAAATGGAAAGCATTAAAAATTACATGCGACTACCACATGTTATAAGGGCAGTCGGCTCTGATGTTGATGATTTCGAAGCATGCTCCACCAATGTGGGCATGGAATTCTTCAATCACCAGGATTATTATAAAAGTAAAGTTCCTGATGTGGTGGATATGCTTAATGCCGGAATTGATGTTTTGTTTTATGATGGAGCGTTAGATTTTGTGTGCTCATGGCCTGGGGTTTATCGGCTGGTGGAAAGACTTCGGTACAAATATCATGCCGAGTTTAACGCTGCTCCTGTCAAGGTATGGCATGTTGGTGGTATTCCAGCTGGTGAGACGAAATCGGCAGGAAACTTGCATTGGATGAAGGTGTACGAAGCTGGGCATATGGTACCTCATGATAAAGGAAAGGAATCTCTTGCCATGGTGAAAGAATGGCTTCAGAACAGAAAATTTAGCGATTCATGATTCGGTTTACCGTTCATGAGTATCCTTCACTTATATATGTAACCATACATGCTTAAGTTTCAGGATAAATGATTTGATACTCACCCGTTATACAAAGTAGTTTTTTTTTAGATTGTTGTTATGCACAAAAAAAGGTGTGTAATTATAGTACGCCCTGTAATCAATTTGATCCGTTCCGAGAAATCCGGTTCCTGGTGACGTCATTTACCCTAATTTTATCATGAAGCATTAAACAGAGACAGTGTTTTTTGGTTAATATCGTGCAGAATATAAGCAAAACTAAAACCTATTGTGGAACTTCAACTTATAGCTATTTTTTTTAAACGTTTCAAGGGTGAACTAAAATCTTTCATACGGAGTTGTGACGATAAGCATTAAGTTCGCACTCTTTTGTAAAAAAATGCGATAGCTACAAGAACTAGAAGTATTAATTCTAAAACAAAAAATAAATAAAATTTCCTATGACTATGATACATCTTGAGTTAAAGTTGCATGAAAAGCGCTGAGTAGCGCTAAAAATAAAACACGAGATTGAAGTCAAACTCAGTCTAAATATAGAATGATTTAAAGCAAGCAAAAAGCTTGCCATTTTTTTGAATATATTTATTAATTCATTAGCATATTTGATAGTGTGGATGTAGTCGCTGGTTATAATTAATTTATAATTCTGTTGTTACCATGAATTGCTTCGGAATGTCGGGAAATATGGGTCGATGACGTAGTTTCGGCACTTACTAAATATTGGGGGATATGAGGAATATTAGGGTAGGGCGGAAAAAGTTGTTAAACATTGGAGCTAACTAGCGTATGAGAACGATTATACAGCTGCGACATTTTGTTCCTTACCCTATTTTCCACCTTTGTCTCCCAAATAAATCCAAGTTCTGAGTAGGATTGTATGCAAGATCTTGGATGGTAGGTATTGCTGCAGAAGGCTTAGTGTTTACTCCCGATATTTACTTCTATATTATTTAATATTCGAATGTTTATAATGCTACAAGCAAATGAAATTAAGTGGTAATCATAAGAATTTGAAAATTGTTTTTATCTAGCTCTAAGCTTGCTAATGTGGCGGGTGTTTCACGGAGACATGTGCGGTACAAAAAATTAGGGATAGGGCTGACAGACCCTAATCAAACTTCCCAGCATTCTTCAGCTGATCTATACTTTTACAGTATATATTTTGGACAACACCAGCTTTCAATTTGGGACAGTGTCATTGTGAATTTCGTGCTTTGGTGTGGTTATCATTAGAATATAGCCATTTTCCACCGACAAAGCTCGAATTTTACTGCACCAGACTTCCCGGGTACTAAAGTGCTTTTGCGCAAGTATTCTTGAAAGTAGGCCTCTTAATTGGCATTTAACCTTGCTATTTTGAGACGTAACTGTTTTCATGGAGTTTGTTTCAAGACCTCAATTACCCGAGAGCGGCTCGCCTTCTATTCGCCGGTCCACCAAGGAACCTGACATTCAAGGAAGTCCGACATTTTCTTGGAAGAAACTATGGAATGTAGACAAATTGAAGGCGGAAAAACCTAAACAGCCCATTTTTCCTGTTGAATTGATGCCGAATGACCTGCAATCGCCACTAAATGAGGCTAATGTAATCGATGGCCAAGATACAGATATGATGCCTGTAGAATTCGAGAATGAGAATGATATGAGTAGTTTAGACTCTTTTCCTCTGGTTGAATCTACTGAGGCTACGTCGTCCTTTTCTCACTTCTCCAGCAACTCATCAGTCTCAGGTCTTTTTAAGTCTCCTAAGAGCACTAGTGAGAGTGCGGGAACTATGAAGAAAGAGAAGCGTCATAATAAAACGGGATCAGGATATTTCAAATGGTCCGATAGTAAGAACAAATCGAGTAAGAAAGAGTACATGAAGTTGCTAACTCAATGCCTGAAGTTCAAACAACGGAATAACGCTGTGAAGGCCAATTATCTTAGACTGACACTATTACCATTTTTGAGGCAAAATAATGTTGACCTTTTACCTGCAAATAATCAAATTGACCTTCCAGTAAAGGTATTTGCAACTTGGTGGACAGAGCTTTTGGAGGTTTTAAAGTCAAACTTCAAGAACATATCTGGCGTTGATAAAGATGCTTTTTATGAAGCAGTTTCATCGTTAATATCCCGTCCTGAGTGGCTAAACTTTCAGGATAAGCCAATTTACCAGCAGTTGCTACAGCAGACATTTGTTCATGTCATCTATAGATGTGCCACATCCCACAACCTCTCCATTTCACAAGCTGCATTTACTGGAAAAGTTATCGCATATGCATATTCACATGTACCACATGTTAGCACCTACCTTATCAATCTTCTGCGGATTACTGCTTCGTCAGTGAAACGGCTGGGATCCGTCACTTTAGAAGCTACCACGCCAGCCTTGAATTCAATGAAGTACCCTGAATTCAACCAACATCTTGTTGATGCCAGGAGGAAACCTTCTACTGCAGGCCTGATGCAAAAAATGTCTTGGTTTCCATTTGAGAGTTGTAAAAGCTGGGCTAGATTCTTCTTGATTGACTCTCCCTTGTTCTCAAGTTTCTTTAAGCATCTCTGCACACTACAGACACAGTACCTTCCAATTATCAATAACGATGATATCGTTGATTTCAGTGACGAAACCAAAAATTTTGTTTCACATAGCGAAGCTGCGTTGCTTACTTGCCCCGGAATGCGTCTTATTCTTGCCAGCATCGTGACACATCTTGATAGAGTTTTAGTTGAGTCAAACAGGTCAGTTAATCCGCGAACTCGATCGTTTAGCTCTTCTTCTCAACAGGATGCCTTGGAAATGGCCAATTCTCGATCACCTAACGATATGCCCTCTTCTGTCCAGTTTAATTCGCAAAACAAGACCCGTGGAGACCACATGAAGATTTTTGTTGCTATCAGGGAACTTCTCCATGCTGAGGAACTGACAATTCCTTATGTTTTAGCCTTCTCCCGTACATTTGACCGTGTTTTCCGTGCATTTGCCGTGAATGTTAAAATGTACAATATTGACGGTTGTGTTACTGTTTGTGATGTTGTGGAGGAGTGGATCTCTTCAGTTTTTGCCGTTAAATCTACTAAATCATATCCTGCATTGATGACGTTTAAATCATTCGCAATTGATTGGAACTTCTGGTTTTCTATTGCTAAGTGCATGCTTAAAACAGAAAACATTCACACTGAAATACGTGCTATAAGTTTCTTATACAACGTCTGGCCTTATGTTCCTAACAACGACAGTGGAGTCAGTAGCAGTGCTAGCAGCACCGATGCCCTTATTAGCGGTGGTTTGCATCCCACTGAACGGAAGAGCTCAATGACCTTGTTAACAGATTGGATACTGAGCACAGAGATTTGGCTTCAATTATTTTGCCATTGGAGCCCTTTGGTCCGATCCTACTATCACCGACTACTTTGCTATCGCATTGCTTCGGTTGGAGAGGATAGCGGGTCTTGGTTTTTGGAGGCTGAGTCGGCACAGTATATTGCTGAGTCCCGAAAAACACTACAGAGGCAACTAGCTCAAACTTATTTGTGGTGTGAAATTCTTAGCGAGAATACTAGAATGAAACCGGAAACAGCCCCCTCTTTACCAATGCCTCGTATGAGGGTGGGTGTACGCAAAGTGGGCACAACGAAATCTAACTATAATGCCAAGTCAGAAACAAACGTCAACAGAATCTTTCCATTTGATGTTTTTGATACATTTGCGTATTGGCAACGTGATGCTTCCTTGGACGATAACGACAATGTTGCAACACCTCCAAGCTCATTTAAATCTGTTCCTTCAGATACTGATATGAGTCCAGTAGTTAAGAACAACCTTGCTAGGTCGCTTTCCGGGGAACTCACACAGCTGTGGCCTACGTTACCATCAGAAGAAGAAACCCAGAGTATACGTTCTGTTAGTAGCCAGTCCCACAAACCTTGTGAAACATCCGATTTAAAAACCTCGCAAACTGATGCTAAAACGAAAAACTCACCAGCATCTCTTACCAGGTCGGAATCTTCTCCGCAAATGGGAATGAAGAATTCACCTCTTCAGAAACATTGGTCAAACTTAAGGAAACTCATCAAAGGGAAACAGAATGAATCGTCTCAATCTCCTCAAAGTCAACCGTCTAATAACTCTTATGGCGATAAACAACATAAGAATTTGAGACCTGCATTTGATTTTGAAGAAACCTCTAGCAGCACAAGCAGTAAATGTACCATCTCTACTCCTGCAAAAGAATCACCCGCTAAGAAATCATCTGAGAAGCATATCAATGTCACCCCTGTTGAACTTACTCAACAACGACCTGAGGTTATAAGGCCATCTCATCGGTTCATAATGATTCCAACAAATATGCGCCCCCCGCTAGTAAATGAGATTTCGCATCCGAAGCTTCCATTCAGTTCTGAAATCAACATTGATAATTCCTCATTTGATTGCAGTACCCGAAAACAAGCGAAAGATCTCTCTATTTGGAATTATTCCGGCAGATCACTTGCTGAGTGGAATATGGAGGTATCATGCTTTGAAGGATACGCAAGACTACAAGAGAAGACCTTCCACGAAACTCTGGAGATGTTTACCATGCCGTCATTAGCAGCCGAAATTCCTTGGCGTACTGTTGGCTTAAATTAGAGAAAAGAAAAGAAAAGAAAAGAAAAGAAAAGAAAAGAAAACTTAGCATCACACTCATTAAATACTCGCTCATTGTAATCTAGAATAAATACAAATAAATTCATTAGAAATTCCACCAGCTAGGCAGACATGCGTCAATTTGGTTCTTACTCGACCACATCCTGAGCTCCTTCATACGGTTGGTAAACCCTTAGTCAGCCAGTCCACAACCTTTTGTTTACGCGAGGACAGGGGCACGTTAAACTTCTGTATCAACCCCGACCGAGCGTTTAAACTAAGCAGTATTATGATACAGAGTAGCTTCGGTGAGGAAACAGCAGATTTGGATCTTGATAATATACCCACTCTTGCTACCGAGAAATCGGAGTGGAATTTTTCTGATTCTGAACCTGAGGTTGACAACGAGCCTCCTTTACCCGATACATCCATTTATTCCTCTGGTATAAAAGAGACTTCTCAGAAAAATGTGCTCACTCCCAGTAAAACAACCGAAAATGAGCATTCGGTTTTACCATCACGAGCCGGAACTGCAGCATCAACTCCAGGAACCGACCCTGAAGGAGCCAGAGCAAGGAGACGTACACGAGGTATTTCTTTGCTTTCTCTTCCAATTGGACAAAGCGTCCCAAATTCAACTCCTCCAAAGAGTTTGAATTTGACTTCACCATTATCTAGAGATATTGCATCGCCCGGAATTGGGTCTCCATTAGAGCATGTCTCTACGCCGATGACACGTCCACGACAAAATACAGTAAGTTCTGAGTCTAGTTCATCTAGCAGCATAGCATCCACTGCACTAACCAGTGATAACCAACTCAGCGAACAAATCAAACAGCTGGTCATTAAAGAAGAAAAAGTCAACGAACTTAAAGATAAAATCGCCAGCCTTCGACTGGATCTTAGGGAGGCTGAAATAGATCTTTCAAAACATCGCAATTCAATGAAAGAGCTCGCATCGCAAGTTTACGCTAACCAAAAAACCATGAGCAGTATTGACGAGCATAATAATGATGTGCTAGAGATCGGAAAAAGAGCCTTAGATGGACTAAATAACCAGTTGTGGTCATTTTTAGGTGATGTCAGAAGTGCCACTATGGGGACTGTTGAATTTGAAAACGATCAAAAGCAGTTGAACCGTCAGCCCAGTAGACATAGCTTACCACCTGCTAGTAAAGCCGCTGAACCACAGTTATGCTCTCCGGAGCCTATTAGAACACCCGAGGCAGCTCCAAGGAGATTAAGTCCCAAGAGATCTATTCAAAATTTTATCAAGAATAGATCTCCTTCCCCAATTCGAAGACCCCTATCTCCAGAAAGACAACAGGAGCTTTTGGAGCAGGAGGGCCTTCGCACCTCGCAGAGGCTGCGCGAATCCGATCGTCTCAGTAAAAAACTGTCACAAATAGACTTGAGACCGCCTTCTTCACCTCATAAACGAGACTAATATGCATTTAAAATTATATAAAAATAATAAAGCCAGTAGGGGCTTCCATACAAATAGACTACTACCCTGCCCTGAAAAATATATTAGCCGTTCAAAAAAACATGGCCAAACGAAAAGATACACGGCTTGTCAAAAGGGCAACCCCGTTAAAATCTAAAGAAAGACCTAAAAAAGGACAAAAGCTAAAAGATGAAACGTCAATTCTGGAATTGAATAAGAAAACCGACATATATGAGATACACAGTCAGTCCAAACAAACAAGACCTGAAAAGGTAAAAGAAAATAACAAAATACTTAAGGAATTAGAGGATCTGGCCCACAAGAGTGTTCTTCAGAAGAAAGATCGCATAAAGGAGGGCACTAATACCTCTCAACTTGTTGGCCTCCTATCGGGCATATCTAGCATCAATGTGTCTCAAGAACAGGAGAAGGCATCGCCGAACGAAATACCAAAGCCAGTCGTCCCCGATAAAAGTGAACAGGGAAATGAGCTACTGGACATCGATGTTTAACCGAAAAATCAAATACACATAATTTAAATAATATCTGGCTGACCTATCGTCTATTTGGGTCTTGCAATGCACTCCGCATCTGTTTGGATGTGTTTTTCGTCAGAAGTTCTAATGTATTGCCTATCTCTGTCAATGCATCGCCAGGTGGAGTCGAATTTGACAAGGCGGTAAAACACTGAAGCATTTGTGAGATAGTTTCTGAGTCTGGAATGACCTCCGGATTGGCTACGGTAACCTGGCGCCATTCGTTTAACTGTACATTTATCTGAGGAAGTATTGGCACAATTGCCAGGTCTCGATACACAGTAAGCACTCGTTTGCGAATATTCGGTTTCTGTAACTTGCGGATGCTGGCATTGTTCTTGTTAAATGCTGATGATCTGTGCCCAATTAATGGCATCCAATACTCGCTTGAAGAACGCGCGTTAGTGAAGATTTGACCCATTCCATCAAGTTCTAGTTGAAGTGGTAAGAAAATGGCCTCCAGAGCTATCAATGTCTTGGTATAAAAATATTGCCAGGACTCTGCAAGGCTAGATAAACTGGGCTCATGAGGAAGAATAGATGAGGATCTGATTCCTGTGTGTAGGAGTTCATCTACACGGTTGAGTAATTCAATACCGGTACCGCCTTGTTCATGGTGGGCCGTAAAGTGCATGAAAACAAGGATATTCACATCCTCCACAGGGATGCGAAGAGCTTCTTCGCGCTTGAATACAGGCTGTATTCGTTGATTTAGTAATGCCCATGAACTTGTTAAAAATGCTGAAGCTTCTTCTGGTGTTTTGAATGAATGCTGGGCAGATATACCACTCGTTGCCACCGGAGTAATACTATTGGGCTGATTAAACGTATAGACTGTGCCCTCACTGGCAAGAGTTGAATTTGATGCAGAAGAGCTAAGCACAGCAGCTGGGGAGTCTCTTTTACGGAAGCTCAGATGATGATGATGCAAATGGTAGTGGGATTTTTGGTCGTGTCCGAACGGGAACTCTCCACTCAAAGGAGAGTTTGCTTGCTGCCCAATGGCCGCAATTCGATCGAGTTCCCTAGTCGAACCACCCCTGGACATCGGTGACATGTCATTAAACGATGAACGAGCCGCTTGAATACTCAGATCAGTCTTGATTTTTAATGATTTCAAATCAGTTTTACTCTGCTTGAACATCTTTGATTTCAAACCGCTGCTTCCTCCATTGCTGCTTCCTCCACTAGCACTGTTATTTCCTACTCCACTCCGGGTAGTGTCATTCCCATTGTGTCCAGTACCGGCAGATGTTACGGCAGCAGGACTTCCAATGATTGCACTAGGATCAAATGGGTGGAAATCAGGCGTATCTACAAAAACAGACTCCCGATGAGCGTCCTTACTTTGTTCCTTCAGGTCTCGCTGTTGCTTGTATTTAGACGTGTGCACCCCAACAGACGCAGCAGTGGAGGTTAATTTCGCACCAAAAATCGCTAGATTGTGCTTGCTTTTAGATTTGAAAGGCTTCTGCTTCTCCGTGGCGGAGGGAGGCTCCCAACTCGACATTGAACTGGGTATTTTAGACAACGAAGGGGGTTGCAATGGTGAGTCTAACAACGAAGCAGCAATGCTCGCTCGTCTTGAATACATACCACCGGATTCCTCGCTTCCATTCTCTATGGATGGCTCACTACCCATGGTTTTTGGATACTGTTCCGAATGAGATGTACAGATGGGTTATGTGTGGTAAGGTATATACTAATTCTCAACTAAACCTCGTGCATGTTCAAGCGTAAAAATGTGGCACTAAATAGAGCAGTACCAGGGAGATCAGACACTGTACAAATAAAACAACACCCTGGTATCCGTCCATCTCTTGTAAATTCAAAACCATGTATATCTTCTAGCAGTAGGAGCCTAGACAGAGCACTTGGCCACGGTGGTGTGCCATTAGGAACCGTAACCATGGTTGAGGAACATGGAACAACGGATTTTGCCTCTGCCTTGTTAAAATCTCTTTGTTCTCTCTCAGTTGCTGAGTCTCGAGAAGGTCACAGCTCAAAAGTTATTTGCGTTGGAATACCCGAATGGCTGAGAGCTCTGCCTAGTATATCAACCAAATCTAGACCTAGACCCAAGGCCAATACGGACAAAAAGGGTATGAAAATAGCGTGGAGGTATGCGAAGTACGCCAACGAAGATGTCGTGGAGGCTGCCTCTTTTTACTGCAAGGACGTAGATTTTAAAACTACAATGGTCCCTGCTGCTCAGAGCACGGAGGCAACATACATCCTAGGAAACTCGTTAACTGAAATGATTCATAAATTGACTTCTGAATTGAAGAATATACCTAAAGGTACGCTGGTCCGTGTAGTTGTCCCTTCCTTCTTGCATCCAGCAATCTATCCACCAACTGCAAGTACACCCCAGGCTCTTTACGCGTTCTTTGCTAACTTAAAAAGAGTTATACAATTGCACAATGCAGTGGCATTTATCACAGTGCCACTACAATTATATCCGAGAACACAGTCAGTCATAGCCGGAATCGAGCTTTTATGCGATAGTTGTATTGAACTAGAGCCTTTTGAATCGGGCGACGACAATGCACAAGGATTCCTACACATTAACAGGATCGCATTTTTGAGTGATCGGGGAGAAATGGTCGAACAAAGGCGAGAACTATCGTTTAAACTCGGCAGGTACCAGTTTGAAGTCGAGCCATATGCAATACCAGTAGAAATTCAGGAATCCCTGGACGATAAAGAAAGCTGGTAAATTCGATATAGATAATTTATATACACACTTAGCGTGTCGTGGGTACGGGCATAAAAACAGTAAATTTCATGCGACCTGATTTCAAGTCAATAGCAATAGAACTTTTGCTAGTTGCTGGGATCTTAATTTTCGCCAAGGGGTTTTTACCTCCAACTCGTACAAAACTTGGATTCTCTACCGAGATTCCTGATGTTCCACGTCAGTTCAACCGGATGGTATTCATGGTCGTGGACGCGATGCGGAGTGATTTCATGTTTTCAGAGAATTCAAAGATGAAAAGTGTACATCGTCTGTTAAATGAAGGTCATGGATACGCTTTTACTGCATTTTCCGAACCTCCGACTGTAACTCTACCCCGTCTAAAGGGAATAACTACCGGATCACCTCCGAACTTTTTAGATGCAGTAATAAATATTGCTGAATCTGATTCAGCTTCCACACTGCAAAATATGGACTCTTGGGTCTTTCAGCTGCACAACCAGAGCAAATCTATATACATGTTTGGTGACAACACCTGGCTGAAACTTTTCCCTAACACTTTCACAAAGGAAGAAGGCACGGACTCATTTTATGTGGCTGATTTCACCGAGGTGGACTACAATGTGACTCGTCACTTAAGTAGCGAACTGAAAAGTGATGAATGGGATGTTTTGATTCTACATTACCTCGGTTTAGACCACATCGGACACAAGGGTGGACCAAATAGTCCTCACATGAAAGACAAGCAGATAGAGATGGATTCTGTTGTGTCACAAATCTATGATAGTTTGAATGATGAAACTCTATTGGTAGTGTTGGGTGATCATGGTATGAACGACGTGGGGAATCACGGTGGGGCCTCGTCAGGGGAAACCTCCGCTGCTTTGGGTTTCTTCTCAAAAACATTCAATAAGCCCGTATCAGCTCCTCTCAAAATGAACGATGATTATACTTATTATGATCGGATATTCCAGGTGGACATTGTTCCTTCATTGGCAATGCTACTCGGGTTTCCGATTCCCAAAAATTCACTAGGTGTTTTCATTGAGCAGTTCTTGCCATTATGGAGTACTGAAGAGCAGCAAAAAATTATGGAGTATAATTGTGACCACTTAGGAATTTCAGGCTCTTGCACTTACGAAAATCTTAAAGAAACTCAAGAATACCTCAAGCGTACTTCATCAGAACATATTATGGGGTATATGTATGCTGGAATCGCAGTAATTGTATTGGCAACTTGCTTAAGTATAGCTCAGAGCTTTAAGTTTGTTTCAGGAAACTGTCCAAGGGGCTTTCTGTGGGTCTGGTGGCTTGTCATTCCCATTGCCTACATCATTTGTTTAACAGGAAGCTCCACTGTTGAGGAAGAACACTACTTTTGGTACTGGGTTCTAACTGGAATTCTCTGTCACACCTTTATTGTTTACGAAGCGAAGGTTTCTATTGCTATAATGCTTGCCTGTTTACGAGTTATTCGTGGCTGGAATAGTGCGGGACAGAAATGGGTGTCTACAATTGATGTAGCCAAAATACTGGCACATTATCCTTGGGTAATTACGACATCACTGGCTGTCAGCCTAATACTTATTGCATTGCTGCTAGTTAAACCTAGCAAAAAAGAAATTACAGCTTATATTGCTGTGTTTTTGTTTAAATATGGTGTTACGTTGTATCCATTGAACAGCACGCTTATGATATTCACTGCCAGAGCTGCATATCTTATTTCACTTTTTAATTCTGCCTTTAACCCGAGTGGTATTGTCTGTATATTCATCATGCAGACGAAAACAATTAATGTGCCTCTCTGGATATTTTTAATTATAGGATCCCGGCAGCTTCAAATCTTATTAAAAAAATCAACAGACCCTGTAACTTGTACATTAATTGTTTTGTGCTTTGAATTTGCGTGTTTCTACGCATTTGGAGGTTCTAATTCATTGGCTACTGTGGACCTTTCCAATGCGTATAATGGTGTTAGTGGCTACAATATTCCTTTAGTAGCTTTACTCACTTATTTGGGAAACTGGGCACCTTCTCTCTACTGGACTCTGATTTCACTCCCACCGAAATCAAGGTCGTTAAAAACACTTTTTTACTGCGCGTCATGTGTAGGTGCGACGATTGCCTGCTTGATGTTAAGAGAACACCTCTTTATATGGACAGTATTTTCACCAAAACTCTTGTATGTTGGTGCATGGCTTGTATTCCATGAACTCATAATGTCTTCTTTAGTTTTGGGTGTATCATATACCAGATCAATTCTGGGCACAGTGTCACCCCAGGTGTCCCCAACGATTTCTCCCCAAATGTCAAAATCATTGTGTTTACCAGTGTAATGAGCCGTATACATATATATCTTAAAAGTACATAAATTCACTTACCAGAACGTTTATATTGAATAAACTTTTGAAGCGTGTTAAAGGACGTAATTGCCATTTCATATCGAGCTGGGAGAGACTTTGGCACTGACTTGAGGATCCTTTTTAAACGCGGAGACAATTTCTCTAACTTGCCGTTAACACCAGCATCCTTGTACTCAATCTGATTAAAAGGTGAGTTATTATCGCCGAAGATATCGAATGTGGAATTTAAAACATCAGAAATTGTTTCGGGATCATTCGTGTGTTCAAGAACCGCTAAAATCATCTGTACTGTTTGAGAAACAACACCAAATCTATCGGCTAGGGGTTGATCAGCCTTCTTGATAGATAATAAAACTATCAATCGACGAGACAAATCTTCCCAAGTAGGATCATTTTGTTGAAGTAGTTTCTGAATTAACACAAAAGCTTGATCAGCAATAGGACGCAAATCAGGAACACTGACGGAATCATTTTCTAATAATAACGCAGATAATAGACCAAGAGCGGATGCAATCAACGGGGGTTCATTACTTGAAAAGCAACTCTTCATCGCTCTTTCTAAAATAGTATTGGCTAAGTCTGACCAATCCTCTCCAAATGAATTTAAAGACCAACCAATATTGTTTAACAAACTGACACAATACGGTGTATACTCACTAACTTCAATGAGCTGCAATACTTTAGGAATAGCCTTGTCAACCAGGAATGTTAAGGTAGACTCACGACTTGTTTGGGCAGCTAATGCTATAAGCTCAAGGCACAATTGAATAGCACTAGTTTCTAAATCAGGTACCTCATACAAGAACTGTACCAATTGCTCCAACCTAGTCATAAACACACTAAGGTCTTTTTCTTCAAAATCAAGGGTGCTGAGAAGCGTGTTAAACTCACTTCCCATGCCGAAAATTTTAATGCTCCAAGACGAATTCCTATGAGCAGCCTCTGCAATGGTTTTCATGCCATCAGCGTTTACCAACTCCAGCATCCTCGAAGGATTGGATTCAGATTGGTAATATACCATCTCATAAGAATCAACAAGCGATTGATCAGTTACTTTGTGGTGATCTTGAGTTATAAGGAAGCAAGCTAGTTTAACACAATCATCAATATCCTTGAATTCGCCAATTGCAATGATAAGTGCTGAAATAAGACCCATGACACCTGAAATCATCTTGGAGCAGTACTGATATTGTGTCTCATTTAGATCATCCGACTGCAAACTTATAAGTGTCTCGCTTGCCTTCCTATTCAAATACTGTGTGATTCCTTCTCTGATCATGAACACTGATTGATCGCGACCGTTTAACAGGGAAACAGTGCGAAGCACTTGGAAACCCAGGGCAACAATCTCAACATTGGAGTCTGAAAGAGTATTAGAAAAAATAATTTTGATTAGTCGCTCACGAAGAAGCATCTGTAGCATAGTTTCATTTTCAATTAGATCACAAATAGCATCAATCGCGGTTAACCGTTCATCTTCTTTCATCGATTGCAACGCGGATATTAATGGTAATACTTTACTTTGTCGAGCATCCTCATCTACAGTAACTGGTGCAGGAGCAGGTCTTGTCTGTTTCAGTAAGCTTTGCTTCTTGTGTTTACCCATTATCTAGTTTATAATTTTTTCGGCGACTATAAAGGGAAATTTTAGTCTGATTATTAATATTTATTCTGAGCGCCGAGTTGATTGAAAAATAATGGCATACTTTATTATAACATTCTTGTTGTCCGTAATATAACAATAAACTATCAGGAAGAAATAAATGGTTAAGAATTGAAGAGCAAATAAGTCTTTTACTGGTATTTATGCGGATACTGGCAGAAAATCCACAAGTGTATTTGAGGGACACTTTATGGTTTAGACATTGAAAAATAACAACGACTCTGCGCTTTAGCACACACAGTAAGGGATGTTTCTAAAACTACTGCAGAGGTCATACAGCACTGCTACCAAAGCTGCCACACCCATAAAGTCATACGTCCCAGCTGGAACACGTTTGAAAGGATGCAATGTACGTAAAGCTGGAGAAGACCCCATTGCACTTGCCGATGAAGAATACCCAGAGTGGCTTTGGACACTTCTGGATCCAGAAGCACAGAAAGCAAAACTAGAAGCAGATCCTATACTTGCGGCCAAAAAAGCTCGCAGGCAAGCCAATAGGCAAAAGATCAAAGAGAGTAACTTTTTGGCGAAGATGGTAAAATGAGTGCTGGGTTAAAAGTTAATTAGATTGTATATATGGATCCATATCTTTAGTTCTATCAGTTTTTCCTCTCCGAGTTTGTTAGATCGCCTGCTTCTTGCCTGGCCAATTCCAACTCTTTCTCAAACTTGGGGTTAAGGTTCCCATCTTTCTTAAGTTGTTCACTAATGAGTTAGTATTCCGTGTAATAAAAAAAACCTTGTGTTGATATACTTACAGTACTAGCGGCTGAAAGGTATAAATACCTGTAGCTACACCAACCATGATAGCAACTGCCGGCGTAATGTAGTCTTTCATAGCTTACAAAGTTAGACTGAGTTTTAGTATATAAATAAGGGCAAGGCAATATACATTTCTTATTCATGCCTGTGATGAAAATTGATAGGGACAACTGATTCTCATGAACGATAGAAATATCAAGGAATCTAGATAGTAAAATTTCTGAGGCACAATTATTTATTTTTGTTGGTTAAGTTAATATAACAATCTAAGAATATTTTTTGTAGCGGGTTAAATATTTCTCTCTAAACGCGTCATCGAGTTTAATCGGCCGTTCAGGTCCTTCTTCACCTGGTGCCCTTCTTTGGTAAACCAACAGCCAACGTTCCCATTTAGGAAACTTTTGTACAGCCATGTCTTTGAACTCTAAGTCTTTGTGCAAAGGAATCTCAGTTGTTTCAACTTCAGATTCCTCCAAAGGAAGCCAAAATGCAAATCTTCGGCCTGTGTTCAAACGATTAGCAGCGAAATCAAATAATTCCTTTAGCATAAGGCTCAAATCATAAGGTTTTTTAGTCGCAATATAGTCCGTTCTGAGATATGCCAATTCATTTTCTATAACAATCTTCTCCTTTCCAGCAAACCGCTCTGGTTTAGCAGCTCCACAAACAACAATACGTTCCCTAACTCCATAAGGGGGATCACAAATAATTGCATCGAATTTTAAACGCTGGTGGAGGGCATTATGCGTAAAATCCATCTCAAACGCATCTACAAAGTTTTTTGTTGTTCCATATTGAGCAAAATTAATGGGGTACTTTCGCAATGGACGAACATCAATGTCTGATGCAAACACAAAAGCACCTTGTTTAGCAGCTGCTAATGGAAAGCTTCCGGTACCTGAAAATGGATCAAAAACGTAGTCTCCCTTTCGAATTTGTGCTAGGTTTGTAGTCACCAAAGAGAGCTCTGCCTCAAAGCTTGTGGTTCCCACATGCTTTCTTTTTTTAAGGTCATATGTTCCCATAGCTGATCTGTCTGAGATTGTAATTAACTTGGTGAACCAAACATACAAAAGCTCATGAGTTAAGCTATACGATTCCACCAGAACCAGCGTAAAATCAGGATTTTTCATTCGAATAGGTCCATCAAGATTCAGGTAACCGAGGTCCTGAATCTCCTTGAGCTGTGATTCCTTAGATCTTGTGGATTGGTATGTATTAAATTCGACTTTGAAGCTAAGACCCATTAACTCGTCGAACTGTCCCATATTAGATTTATTCTGAGTGTGAATTTGATCATAATTCTCACCTTGGCTAAAAATACGATATACAGACTTTGCCATTATACTTCTAGACACCAGTTTTCTTGCTTCTTCTTCGCTGTTAAGTTCCACTTCAAGAAATGGTGATTCCGGTTTATAATTTGAGAGATTAAGTTCAATATTGTACATTTCAGCAATTGCCTTTAGCTCTGGGCATCTGAAGTCTTCATTTTGCTGGGCCAAAACAATCAGAAACTTCATCCTGAAAGTCAAATTTGATACGCCTAGCCCTACGTTATATATATTTATGAATATGCAGTCACTGCAATAAATTACTCCATTTTAAAAAGTTCCTTAATCACAGCAAATTTATTGATCCAATCATCTACTGGAAGTTGGTCGAGATGGCCAAGTTGGGTGCGCAACAATTCGTTTGCTTGACGAGATAAATCGGCCCATTTCGCCTTGATTTCAGCAGAGACATTGGTTTGTACTTCTTCAATTACTACCTTTTTCTCTTCCAGGTTAATTTCATTAACTTTCTCTTGGAAAGTGTCGTACAATTGTGATGATGTCTCGGAGGCCTTTAAAGCAAAGCTTTGCCAAAAATATTTAACTTGAAGCAAAAGATTTTCTGTATGGTCCGGTAAGTTTTCGCTTATGTCTGATGCAATGAGTTTGCTCTTGTTGATATGGTCCTGTGTATCCACAATTACCTTATTGTATATCTCGTATATCTGAGCAAGTAAAGGGATTTCCGTGGGAGTTTCTAGTTTATTATTCGAATTGTGTGTGCTCCCGAATAGCCTTGCAGTAGACGGAAGCTGGTCCACGGGTTTCACGATATCAGGAAAACATTGGAAAAGCGACTGTGGCTGTGAATTAAGCACTTGTGTAACAACTTCTGGAAACGGTTTGATATAGCTTCTGGGAGCATTATTCTCATGCTCAGTCTCAGTCTCAGTCTCATGCTCATCATCAATGCTATATGTGGTTTTTATGGGGAAATCATCTCCATGTTCAATTGGCGTATCTTCTATGTCGTCTGTGCATATCATTTCAAAGGACTCATTGCCTGATGAACACTCATCACTCAATTTTAAATCCTCATTCACAATACCCCAAGAATCTGAATCAGACATTTCAACTAAACGTGTAGGGATAATTGCAGATGTTTGCCCCATTTTCACACGGTATGCCCGTACCTTAGACTGCACGAGGATAGCCTTGCAACTTAATCTAATACAATCTTAGATTATTTACTCGCCTTAAAATCTGTTTTGACCAAAATAGTAGAGTTTTTTTACTCAATAAAGACCTAGATCTACTTTATCGCTCAAATTTCCCATCCCACACTCACTTTATGCAAGCTAGCAACATCCTAATGCGAGACCCACCAGGACATTCGTGGTGGTTAGGAAATGGCATATTAAATTTACTCATATATTATGTAATATAAAACACAGACTCTAATTGCCTCTTATCCCTCCCCCCCTTGCCCCCAGTAGGTCCTCTCTCTTAAAATCTTTTTCACTTAAGTACATCAGGAAATAGAGTCTATAGCTCTTTAGTGAAGAGATGTCAGCCCAAGACGAAGACGATCAGTTCTTCGCAGACATTTAGTATTTATTATTTTGCAGCAGAGAAGTTGAAGAATATGATGGTAAGTCTACGTAATAGCCACCTCCTTTTGTTCCGTCAGATCCGGGCCATGAGCCGTGCTTTTATTGTTTTACATGTTTAAACTTGATTTTTTATTGCGTATACTTTCTATTATGTGTCTCAGTTTCTTTGTTTAACCAACACGAGCCATCGTGTTTAACCATCTTTAGACAGAATTTACTAACACCTTTACAGTGGTTCAAGTGACAAACCTGAACAGAAAAAGCCTGCACCGGCACCTGCTCCAGCACCTGCTCCAGCACCTGCTCCTGCGGTTTCTGCTAGTGATCCCCGTGCGGCACTGTTCGGTGCGGCCCCACCGGCTCAGCAACCGGCTCCGGCGGCTCCTGCCCCGCAAGCTCCTCCTCAGGCAGCAAGTGCCGGAAGCACAGGCGGATTCGACCCTGCTGCGTTTGCAAAACAGCTTCAACAGCTCCAGCAGATGCAGCAAGGCGGTGCTAGTGCCCCCGGTGCTCCATCTAGCATCCCTGGTATGCCCAACATGCCCAGTATGCCTCAACCGCCAACTATGGATGGTCGCAGTAATGGCCACAGTGAGGAAGGGTATCATGCAGGCAACATTTTCATCCCCGCGAAAGACGAAGGTAAGATGTTTATCGGTGGTTTGAACTGGGAGACCACCGATGAGAGTATGAGGAACTACTTTAGTGCCTTTGGCGAGGTCCTTGACGTCAATGTGATGCGTGATGCCAACACAGGGCGTTCTCGAGGCTTTGGTTTCCTCTCGTTTAAAGACGCACGCTCTGTAAATGAGGTTCTGAAGCGTGAGCATTTCCTTGACGGAAAGATCATTGATCCCAAGCGAGCAATTCCTCGTGAGGAGCAGGACAAGACTGCCAAGATTTTTGTAGGCGGTGTTGGAATGGATGTTACCGAGGAGGACTTCAAGAACTTCTTTGAACAGTACGGAACCGTTATTGACGCACAGCTTATGATTGACAAAGACACTGGTCGTCCCCGTGGGTTCGGATTTGTCACTTTTGACGACCATGCTGCTGTCGATAAAATCGTTGCCGAGAAGTTCTTAGACCTCAAGGGTAAGAGCATTGAGGTCAAGCGCGCTGAGCCTCGTCTCAGTCGTGACTGGCAGACTCGCAACCAAGCAATGCGTCCAATGGGTGCAATGGGTGGTGCGATGCCTCAAGGTGGATTCTACCCCAATGCCATGGACCCGTCAATGATGTCCCAGTACTATCAGCAGTGGCAAACCTATATGACACAAATGCAGGAGATGATGAGGAATGGCGGAGCCACCCCTGCTCAAGGCATGCCAGTAATGCCTGGTGGTGCCGTACCCGCAGGAATGGCCGGTATGCCTGGAATGCCTGGTGCTGCTGGTGCTGCTGGTGCTGATGCGGCTAAGGCTGCTGCTCCTTCAAGCAATTCGTCCACTCGCGATTACGAAGAGCGCGATCCTCGTCGGGAACGCCGCAGAGCTGACGAACGTAAACGCTCGCGGTCACCTCCGAGCGGTCGCCGTCGTCGGGGTGGTTACTCGCGGGACTCCCGGGACTCTCGGGACTCGCGCGATCCGCGGGACCGAAACTTTATCCGTTAGATTTAGTATATAGTATATAGCATATAGCTACTTACACGTTCGTTTAATCATCGGTTATATTTATTTATATTTATTTACCGTGCCCTATTTCTGAAAAATAATTTGGGTACCCTCTTTGCCTTTGGGTACCCACTGGTGTTACAAGAATATAATACCCTTGAAACCCTTCACACTCACACCACCCATTAAGAGATAATATAGGCGAAGCCAATTACAGTATCGGCAAATATGTTGGTATCGTCATCTGAAAAATATGCTTGGGTCCTAGTAGGAATCACCTCGGTGGCCAGCATTTTTGGTAGCCTCACAATTTATGTCGACGTTTTGTGGAACGCAATGAGCAAGCGGCACTTTTCAATTCTCCACTCTGACGTTTTCCTCGGATCTGCGCTCTCACTCAGCTGTGGAACACTTTTGGTTACCAGTCTGAATGCATTGCTCCCAAAATCGGTGTCGTATATCCTACAGGCGAACCCAGACATGAGCGAAAAGACCGCAAACAAGTATATGCTGTTTCTGAGCATTGGTGGAGCACTGTTGTGTTATGTCCTAAACGAGATTGTGTTGAGATTTGCCGCAAACTCACTTGCTGCGTGTCCACACGAGCTGGATACACTCTCAAGGCAACGTAAAACTATTGTGCATGGAAGCCATGAACATCACCCGCTGCTCGATGAGGGTGTCCATGATCATGGTGCGGTAAGGTGCGAGACCCATCACAATGATTTAGAGCACAATGCTGGGGATGGCCACTCGCACGTAGTTCACTCGCATGCTTCTCACTCTCATGCACCTCACAATCATTTGCAGGAGCAGGAACATAAATCATCAAATCTACTTGCATTGAGTCTTCAGACGACTTTGGGAATTTGCATACATAGACTACCTGAGGGTCTTATGCTGTTTGCTACCTCTCGTGCCGACAGCGAGCTCGGACTTAGTATGGTACTTGCTTTGAGCATTCACAGCTTTTCCGAAGGATTTTCAGTCGCTGCTCCGCTTTATGGTGCAATCGGAAGTCGATTACGAGTTGTTCTATTCACTATCCTTTTGGTGTGTGGTCCTCAAATTTTAGGTGCATACATTGGATCAAAACTGTTCACTACAGATACGCTACCGGATGAGTCCATGTTTGGATTCGGTTTGTGCATGGCTGCTACTGCTGGATTCATGCTTGTAGTGTGTTTACAGATGATCGGAGCTGCATTTAGATACATTTCCCAAGACGCAGCAATCATTGGTGTGCTTGCGGGAGTGTTCATTTCTTTTACATCAAGAACCTTATAATATTAATACCATATATATAAATATAATAATCATAAACTCGTCAAATATCTCCATTTATTCCAATCATAGTAAGCAGATACACGTTGGTAACAAATAGGAATATGCACACCAGCACACCGAAAATCAAGGACAGCCAGCCATTTGCAAAATTTCCTTCTTTTCCATTAGTTTCTATGACTTGGCTCTCGGCTGTATACCTGGAAACCGGAACTTTCATAACTCTTGGCATTGACGTAAGGTAAACCAGAGGCGTAGCCAAAAACGGAAGCGTGATAGTCAAAACTACCTGAGACCAATTGAGCGCTTTTGTGATGCCTGTCTGACCTAATGTAGCTACAACAACAACACAGGGGATAACAGTCACAATTCTGGTAACAATACGCCGGACCCAGGGCTTCGTTTTCCAGTGTATGTGTCCTTCACTAACAATCTGGCCAGCAATTGTACAAATCACACCCGCACTTAAGCCACTGAACAGTAACGCAACAAAAAATACAATTGCTACACCATTTCCAAGGTACTGTTTCAAAGTGTCGTTAAGGCTAAAAAGATCTGCGGTGGCAGAATCGGGTAGATCGTACAATGTATCACCGGCTACAATTAGAATGGCCGAATTTACAAACAGTGCCACACTAATTAACGCAGCAAAAAGCTCCACAATCGCATATATCATAGTTGATTTAACCGCAAATACACTGGGACGGTAGTCCTCAATTGCTTCGTGAAGTTTCTCAGGAGAGTAACCATTCTTCATATCTTGATCTCTAACTCGAGCAATTGACTGCGCACTACCAAGATATAAAGAGTGCGGCATTACTGTTGCTCCCATAATTCCAGCAGCTGCATAAATACCAGTTCCAGTTACAATCACACTGGAAGGAATGTAGCCGTGCAAAACGTGGCCAACGTCAGTCGACGGTATTCGTCCTAAAATAACGCAAAAGCACACTACTACAACCATCAACAAGGCTGTCACCAATATTTCTAAAGCCCTCAATGCTTTCATCCCCATTTCTCGGCCATAAAACAGCATGATGAGCATAACGTCTACAATACTAATGAATACCCCGGCAATAAGCGGCACATTCAGTAGAATTTTAAAAGCAATTGCAAATCCTGCAACCTCGGCAACATCTGTTGCTAAAATAGCGGCCTCGGCAAGAATCCACAAAAACCACGTAATGTACTTGTGAAAGTGGTCATGACAGTTTTCGGCAAGATCGCGACCAGTCACACTGCCTAGCCTAATTGCCAGAGTTTGAAGATACAATGCAACCACTGTAGAAAGTAAAATCACAAACAACATTTTATACTGGAACTGAGAACCACCACTGACGTCGGTTGAGTAGTTACCAGGATCCATGTAGGCCACTGCAACCATTATTCCAGGACCAATGAATCCTGAAAATTTTTTCAAGATGTGAAAAAATCGTCTGGTTCGTGATTTTGGTTGTTGCTCGACTTCATTACTTGATAATGGTGGTTCCAACTTCTGGTCGGGGTCTGCGAACTCACTAGTAGAGTCTGCAAACCCATCAGTGGAAATTTGTGGTGGATATACATTTACACTTTTAATGTCATGAGTTTCAGTCGTATCCTGGGAATATATTGGTATGGGGAATACTGTCTCGTTACCGTATTTAGAAATACTAGGAGGTGAGTCACACTGTCTGTCTGTTTTTTTACCTCGTTTGAACAAGGAAACAACTCGCATTTGAGATAAATAATTTCCTCTATCAACACTATAGTTAGTTTCGCTCGAAGTATTTAACTCAAGTGCGGATTCGCTAAACCACTAGGTCTAGATCACGGTAAAAACTTTAAACCCCACCGGACACTAATTTGTATGCCAGGGGCAGGTAAGGTTTAGTCAATATAAGAGAAGGCTTAACAATTTCGGACTGTACCCAAAAAGTACCCTAAGGTTTGTGTTATTATATTTGATCGTATACGACTAATTAATTAAAGTGTATAGTTGTCAAAGGCCGTAAGTAATTTGCCATAAGTTACTAAGACTTGACCAATCAGTTCTTGCTGAAGGATACTGATAGCAATAACAATGATATA
>JAJMCB010000019.1:0-158954 GCA_030584925.1 Starmerella vitae | reverse complement strand
AAAGAAACGGTATACTCAAAAAATGGCGTCCTGGAACTTAGTAAAAGGATATCGATAATATCGATTTTCCTTTACTTGCTCCTGGAATTATTCAACTCGACGCTGAATAATGGCACGTAGCCCAACTGTCCTGGCAAACAAAGAGTATTTCTTTGCTTATTCCAAGGAATTATTCATCTCTTTCCTTAAACGTTGCATCAACGTTGGATAAAGTGAAACCTTTGGGAACCGAGTTGATATTAAAATTAATTTTTTTTTTGTTTTTTTTTGGTTCCCTCGCCGTGGAGGTTACTCCCCTCCGTTTCAGTGCGATACTTAAAAATTTGCCATATAATTGGCTAACGAGACACCAATCCCTAAATTCTCCAGATCATAATTACCCGAAATGACAGAAAATACAATAACTTGACTGACATTCATCTATCTAACAAAAGCAAGAATAAAAAAATTCATACCATTTTAGGCATAATCCATGATCTATGTAGATAATATTTTAACTTCTTTCGTCTGGTAGCATGGTTGCATGCAGACCTGTACATGCCACCATATTCTGACGGACAGACTAATACCACTTGTTTTTGCTATAAATTGGATATTTGTGGTGTTTCATGTCCAATTCGGCAAAAAAAGGCGGATAATAGAAATTCTGTTTACAGTTCTGATTTGTACCTAATGCATTCCACCGCCATCAACCCTGGCAGCCATCAGCGAGATAACGATTTAAAAACCTTATAAATATTTACACTTCTTTCATGTGCCCGGTAAAGTTGCATCACGTCAATAATAATGCAAAAATTCCCGCTTAAATTCTGGCCTGAGATACGTGAATATCCTAAATTACACGTCCACTTCAGCCCCATTGTTTTCACTTAGTTCATACCCACCTCGTCTATGAACGATGCAGCATAATTTGTAGCCGGTAAATACTCAAATATTCACAATAATGATCTCGAATATACATCTACAACATATATTCACTTGACTCTCGTGCTTCTAGTTCTAGTAATTCTATGGAACGTGACTACCAGCCGTAAGTCTCTCATTTCTCTATGAGTAGGGAAGCGTTGTTAGAAAGAGCCAAAGCCAATTCCCGGAGTCTCAAAACTCTGGATTGAAAAACGAGGAATCTCGAAGCTGAATCGAGCAAGGCCACCAATTGTCTGAATTGCGGCTCGAACTGGTTCTTACATCAACTGCAGCAAGATTGAGCGGCATTCCTGGGCACCATGAATTAAAAGTTACGTTCGGGGAGGGTCCTACTTCAGCTTGAACTCAAGCATCCCAGCACAGCTCTCTTAGCATCCGACGCCAGGCTCAGCTGAAACCAGACCTTGATGTTACTGGACAGCAGGAGAGTGTCCCTCTACTTATCCGGAAGCAGAAGGTTGGCAGCCCGGATGACGCAGTTCCTTGTGGTCTCCAAAGGTACTGGCGGTCTTGGGATAAAAAAAACCCGTCAAAACGACTGGTTATATGCCCACCTTTTGAGGTCGAGCTGTGCTACCCTTGAATTGGCCATTTGTTTCTGTTAATGCACCTCCGTAAGCATCGACAACGACTTCAGGTTCAAACACCCACCAACTAGTGGAGGATTCTGTGAATGTAAAATGCCGGTATGACAGCATTGCAAGTAACTCAAATAACCTAATGACTAGATTACAGCCGATCTAACCGAAATATAGAACATATAGCTGTCTACTCAATTCCGTTTTCAAATAGAAACAGCTTTAACCCAACTACTTATAACTGTTACACCTTTATTTAGGATATTTGATTCATTTTTGAATCAAATAATGATCTAGTTAACTATTAGACTAGCACCTTAAAGCCTATTGACATAAACCGAAATTAACTATGCACTCTTTGTGCTTTAATCATAAACCCTACTTTTCAGGTATAAAATGGGGCCTGTAGTAACTTCAAATGTATAGCAGCTTCAAGTTGCTATCACCATTCGCTTCAAACAGCAAAATTTAACAACAAAGTAATTAATTAACTACATGCTGAAGCCTAACGCCACAAAAAAAAGTAAACTAAGCTCTATGATCATGTATTGAATGATCAAAGAACGGTATACTAAAAAACGATGGCGTCCCGGAACTTTCGATAATATTTCCCTTGTTTTTGTTTCAGGAATTAGTCAACTCGACGCTGAAAGGCACGTTGCCAAAATTGAATAATGGCACGTAGCCCAACTGTCCTGGCGAGCAAAGAGTATTATTTCGTTCCTTATTCCAAGAAATTATTCATCTCTTTCCTTAAACGTTGCATCAACGTTGAATAAAGTGAAACCTTTGGGAACCGAGTTGATATTTTTTTTTGTTCTTTTTGGTTCCCTCGCCGTGGAGGTTGTTCCCCTCCGTTTCAGTGCGATACTTAAAAATTGCCATATAATTGGCTAACGAGACACCAATCCCTAAATCCTCAAGATCATCTATTTTTTGAGCATCCGGAGACAAATGCCTGGAAATTTCCGATGAGTATCTTTTTAGCAAAACTACGAATAAAAACATTCATAAAAATTTCAGGCATAATCCATAAGCATATATAGATATTTTTTTTATGGTTGCAAGTAGACCCGCTCACGGACTACAAAAATCCATACGGACATACAAATGCTACATATTAGCCGTGACTCAGGTTATTTGTATTGCTTTAAATCTAATTTAACAAAAAGAAAACGGCTCTGATTTGTACATAACGCATTCCACCGGTATCAACCCTAACAGCCATCTGTGTGAGATAACGATTTAAACAAATAGACCTTAGAAGCATTTCATATTTACCCCGCCCTCTTGCGTGCGTTGCAGTTGTATCACAGAATTTCGTCAACAGTGGCTGCTTATACGGCCTGTACACAATTTTACTCCGATCCCCACACTAGCAAAGCCCCATCACCAAACAAAACCAACCAGTCTAAACAGGAAATCAGTATCGATATCTACAAACTAGACAAATTGCATGGATACCCATACCGCTAAACTGTATAATTCCTTCACAAGATTTTGGAACTGAACTAAGTTACAGCACCAGCAGATTCGCCAACCCTACAATCACCAATGACGAACGACGGTTTAACAATCCAGGAATACTCCCACAAAAACATCACATTCGAGCATGCCCTAGACTTTGCACGCATTCAACAGGATGCATTCAAAGACGACAACATTCTTAAAGCATTCTCGCCCGAGTACGCCCAGTTCTCGAAAGCTAAGCTCCCCCCCATTGCCGACTTCGAGAAGCTCCGAGAGCGAGTAGATACGTTTGAGAGGCTAACTTACGGTTTGGCCCGGCATATCCACTATGACGTGGCCTCGTCGCCCCGACACCGGCTTTTCATTATGAAAGATGGGGCCGGCAAGTTGGTGGCTGGCAGTCACTGGGTCCTCCCCCAGTACGTGGACTTCCCCCGGTACTCGATTTTCACTAAAATCAAGCTCCTTTTTATGAAGATCTGGTACAGAATCAAGGATGTGCTAGCGTTTGCCCTCAATCCCAACCCCTTTGCAGACGGTAAGTTCTTTGGAGAGCTGAACTGGGGCAAATCTGAGGTCGGGTGCCTGTTGACCAAAGAGAAAGAGCAGGAATTGCAGAACGCGAACCCCAAAGAGCTGTCTAAGGTGTCATACCCCAAAGCACTGGCCTACTATCTGCACATTCTCTGTGTGCGCTCCGATGCACACGGCCGAGGCCTTGGTCGAACGATGATCAACAGTACTTTGGAGGCATTGGCCCCGTACGAAAGCCCCAAAGGCATTTACGGCCCCCCCAAAGCCACACTGATGGCTGCACCGAATGCCCGAGGCTTCTACTACAAAGACAACTGGAACCTCGGGGCCACAGTCGAGCACCCGCTCTTTAATGGTGAACCATCCGTTCATACATACCTGTTCAAGAATTTAAAGCCAAAAGCAGAGTGAGATAGCTCGCTTTCCACCGGCTTTACCCCGTAGATACATAGTGAAATATAAATCACGTGAAACACTAATCTCTTACTAACTTTACACTCTCAAGCTTCTCCCCGAGCCTGCAACCTGCCAAAATGACGAGTCTGATCGACGGATTTGTCTCCCATTTGGAGGCACCCGCGATGGACCTGCGGTCAAAGTTGAACATTGCAGCCGAGCTTCGAGACTCTATCGAGCTCAACACCATCACACCCGATCAGGAACACTTTGTGACCCAATTGTTACCCCAAATCACGCGTCTGCTAGAACAAACTCCGGTATCGTTGGTTGCTTTGAGCCCGGAACACAAGCTCAGGCACTGTTTGCTCGATTGCATCGCTCGGATCCAACCTAACGAGGCGTTGAAGCCGGCTGCACCGTCGATCATGCAGCTGGTTCTTAGAGTTTTGCAGACCGACAACGAGGAAAACGGAATTGTTTGTCTCAGAATCTTCTCCAGCCTGCACCGCGCCTACAAGGGCGCCCTTTCCGACTTCGTACAGCCATTTTTCGAACTCGTCACTCAGCTAATCACCCACGCTCCGGTAACTATCCACGAGCTGTTCGACTCGGAGGGCGCCGAGGCCAGTGCCAATGCCAGCGAGGGAACAGCAATCTCCCCTAATCCGGACAACTCAAGCACCGACGGCTCGGCTCCCCAGAAACCAGGCACTTCCTTGGTGCCAGCCTCAAAGTCGTTCAAGGTGCTCATCGAGTGCCCAATCATCGTGGTTCTGCTGTTTACCACCCACCGGGCAATCGTAACCCAGGCTTTGCCGTCTTTGGTTCCCCACATGATGGAGCTGCTGTCGCTGGAGGCCGGTCCCCAGGCCCGAGAACACGCCAAGGCCACCGCCAGGGGAACCCACTTTGTGGGGTGTGCACCAGCAATTCGTGCGAGTCCCCACCGGCAGGTCTACCACGACTTCGTGGTCTCGCAGATCAAGTTCATGTCGTTCATTGCGTTTCTCTTCCGTGCCTTCAGCCCTGCCCTCCAGCAGCACCTTCCGCTGATCCCCAACTTCTTGGTGAGGCTCCTCAAGGACTGCCCAACCGAGAACAGCCACATTCGCAAGGAATTGGTGGTGGGGCTGCGACACATGATCGGAACCGAGCACCGCATGCTGTTTTTGAGCAAGGTTAATACGCTTCTCGAGGAGAAGGTG
Source organism: Starmerella vitae (assembly GCA_030584925.1). Taxonomy (NCBI): domain Eukaryota; kingdom Fungi; phylum Ascomycota; class Dipodascomycetes; order Dipodascales; family Trichomonascaceae; genus Starmerella; species Starmerella vitae. The sequence goes on along the minus strand of JAJMCB010000019.1, from coordinate 153,841 downwards.
CTGCTCGGGTACGGTTTGACGTCCCACATGTGCATAAAACCAATCGCCCTTAGCGCCACGGCGGACCTCATACACCACGGACGCAACGAACTGAGCGTGGCCCAGATCTGGAGCGGAGTGCGGACGTACACGAAGTGTTTGCTGGACCCGCAGATGGTGGGGATCACCCAGACGATGTGCCTGAAGCTGCTGATGAACATCATGGAGCGGCTAAGCACGGTTCCCAAGCCGGAACAAAGCCGTCCGCTGCTGATGCTGGTTCTCAAGTCGGTGGTTGACCGGTTCGTGCTGATCAACAACTGCTTTTCAGAGTCGGAGAAGGCGGTGAGGAAGTCGCAGCTTATCATCAAAATGCAGTCGGAAATTCCCCACAGCGATATCAAGGAAGCGAAGTTTGTTTACCGCAACCTGGTGATGTTCATGCGGAACTTTTCCCAGGCCCTCAAGGCATCCAACCCGCCTTCCAAACGGGGGCCCATTCCCCAGTGGAACGACTTCTCGCGGGTGTTCAGTGTTGATGAGACGTACATGTTGCGGAAACTGCTGCGTGAGAGCTTGCGGGGTCTCAAAATGTTCGAGAACGAGGAGACACCGCGGTTCATTGAGATCATCGACTCTCTCACGTTCCTGTTTATGCAGCTCGATCCAGCCACATTTAACGAGATCATTGGCTTGGAGATCGACTTCTTGGTGAAGATCATGATGCAGGGAAATGACTACATGCGTATTGGGTACCTGTTCAGCGGAAGCGAGGCGACCTCTTGCGGCTACTGCACTACACTGCTCCGCTACCTCATGCAAAGGCTGCCGGATTTGGACAAACCAGAGGGCGTGGCCATCGCCAAGCTGTTTAGACAGTGCTTCTCGTCGGTTGTGCTATTTCCAGCTGTAAACGAACCGGTCATTCTAACCGTTTTAAGGGACCTTATTGTGGGGATTCTTGAGTGCAGCAACGACTCCCCGGACCCTTCGCGGTTTTTCTACGTCCTCGAGCACCTGTTTCGCATTCTCGGTGGTGGACTGTTTGACAACGTTTATAAAACAGTGCTGCCGCTCTTGCACTTCCTTATGGAGACACTCAACAAGAGACTGGCCGCCTCTACGGAGGAGAAGGAGCGCAACTTGTACGCTAAGCTTTGCTTGACGGTGCCGGTGCGACTCTCGCTCATGATCCCGCACCTGAGCTTCCTTATGAAGCCTATGCTCCAGGCAATCTCTACAAAAATATCCCCAGAGCTTGTTGCCCAGGGCCTGCGGGCACTTGAACTTTGCGTAGACAATCTCACCGCGTCCTACTTTGATCCACACATCCAGCCCATACTCCCTGAGCTGTTCCCGGTGCTTTGGGGGCTGCTGAAGCCTCTTCCGGCCGACCACAAGCTGTCACATGCCACTTTGAGGATACTCGGTAAGCTGGGTGGCCGTTCGAGGGCGTACATTACCCCACCGAAGGACCTCGAGCACATCACGTATCTAAACCAGGACATCAAGGCGATTGTGCAGATGAATGGTGCCGACCTTGCCATCAGAATAACCCCGGGAATTAAAATTGCCATGAAGGTTCTGGAAGCTCCTTTGAACGCATATGAACCTATCTACCGACACTCTGCATTCAACCTCATCTCGGTTGTGTTGATGAGACACATTCCGCCTGAGATCATGGGTGAGACCGACATTGAGGAGCCAGCGTATCCAAACGATAAGAAGCAGCGACAGCTCGAGACCGAGCTGGTTGACCAGCTGTTCTGTGGCCTGTTCCTAGCTTGTAATGACCCCGAGCTGCGTGAAAAGGCCCAGAAGTTGATTGAGAACGTCTGCGACCATGTGGTGAAAATAGAAAACCTCAACTACGAGCGTGAGCGACAAAGAGCATTAAGACCAATGAAGGTCGACGAAAACGAGGGCAAACTTTACATCGCTCCTAGAACTGCAGTCAGCGGAGTAATTTTCGGGCTGAGCCACCGGTCTGAGGAGGTCAATGACTCCGCTCTCAAGGCAATTAGGTACATTATCTCCTCGGCACAAAGCATTTGTCCCGATACTGAGCCCCACCAACTGCCGATGTTCAGAGGCCTGTTTGCCAAGCTCAGCCATTCGTGCTTTGAGGAGTCTTGGCATGTCAAGTTGGGCGCCATTAGGGGACTCAATGTGATTTTGGGAGACTTTACGTTGAACAAGTCCTGGCTTGATGCTAGAACCATTGAGCTAACCCGTACTCTCTTCTTTGTGATTAAGGATACCAGCCCTGTGGGCGGTTACACCACTGGGAACGTACCTTCTCTCGTGTCTAAGGAGGCTGCCAAGCTTCTCATGTACACTCTAACGAAGGTCAACCACGTTCCGACCGAGCAGTACTTCAGCACCCTTGTGGGACTGCTGGCCTTTGAGTTGGAGGATGCCTGTGGATACTGCCGTAGCACATCACAGGATGCCCTCAAGTTCCTCTCGGAGTCCACCGGAATCGGCCTCAGCGAGATTCTGCAGAAGGCCACCGATGTGTTTTTGACCCCGATTTTCATGAAACCGTTGCGTGCACTTCCATTCCCGATGCAGATTGGCTACAGTGACTGTATTTCGTACTGCTTGTCAATTCCAAACACCTTCTTGAAGTTTAATGACAAGCTCACTCGGATGCTCGAAGAGGCTTTGGCCTTGGTTGATGCTGATGATGAGAGCCTTACTACTGCTCAGAGGGTATACGAGTACACCACTGGACAACAGCTCACCGAACTGCGTGTGGTTTGCATTAAGATGCTTTCCCAAGCGATTATTGCTTCTGAGCTCCACCCGTCTCTCAAAGCACGAATTATTGCCGTGTTCTTCAAGAGCATGTCGGGTGGATCGCAACCAGTTGTTGATGCAGCGTATGAGGGGTTGAAGTCTGTGCTTCAGGTCTCTGGTCGACTTCCGAAGGAGCTGCTCCAGACGGGCTTACGGCCCATTCTGCTACCACTGAGTGATTTCAAGCGACTTAACCCGAACGTACTTGACTGCCTGACCCGCTTACTGGAATTGCTCACTTACAACTTCAAGGTCGAGATTGGAACCAAACTTCTGGATCTTCTTCGCACTTTCAGCGAGCCCCAGAGACTGCTTCCTCTTTCAAGCAAGGTTCTGGAAGGCGACAGCCGAGTTAAACTGGGTGTTTCTTTGATTAATGTTTTCCACATGCTTCCACCTACAGCACACATATTCCTTGCCGATCTGATTGGCATGGTTTTGAACATCGAGGACACTCTTAGGAGAGCAGAGACATCCCCGTTTAGGGAGCCAACCGCCAAATTTATTCAGCAGTATCCTTCTCACTCATATGCTCTTTTCATCGAAAAGATTAATGATACAGTCTATGGCCGTTTCTTTGTGGATATGGTTACAAGGTCACCGGCATTTAAGGCACTCATTAACATGGATGAGCTCTTGGCTAAAGTAGCCCAGATTGAAGAGGAACGAACTGCGGGTATTTGCAATCTGATTGCCTTGTCTAAGGTTGTAGATGTGAGTTATGAAAATCTAGTTGAGCTCGTCAAGCGCACAAAGGAGCTTGGCGGTGATCTCACGGTCAAAATTGGTGCCGATAACATTCGCGATGTTGTTATTAAGTTCCTTGACACCGCTGTGATTGAAGAGATAGACTCTTCTAGCAAGATAGAGGAGGAAAGCGATAAGATGGATGTGGAGGAGCCTGAGGATGACAAGATGGACGTTGATGAATCCGAGCCTAAAACTGGGGAGTCGACGGGGAAGACCTCTACTGAAGTTGCCGAAAAGGACAACGAAAAGGACAACGAGAAAAAGAGCGAACCTATTAAAGTTTCATTCTCCCAGTACTTTGACCTCGTGGTGTTAGTATCGCACCCTCAAATCACGCAAATTCTCTATAAGAAGATCGTTGCTGGCGAGCTGCGCATGAAACAGCTGTGGCTTGAACACGCAATTCCATTGGTTGTTCGTCACGACGTCTCACCTGCAGCCAAGCAGTACATCATGCTGATCAGTAACATGACATTAATGGTGTATGGCGAGGAACACGAGAACTTGAATGCCCTTATTGAAAATAGCACATGGCTTCAGTCAGTTCATACGCAGATTTGGCAGAACGCCGACCAACTTATTCCCCCAGAAGGTACCATGGGCAATCCTTATGGTTCCGGACTCGGTGTGTCAACTTTGGACATGTACTTCATCCAGCTACTGCAAATGTCCGTTTTGCTTGTGATGTATGCGTCAACCCACATTTTCGACATGCGTAAAAATGTTATTAAGTTTGGCTGGAGATACATTACCGTCGACGATGCTTTCTCTAAACTCAGTGCTTATGTGCTTGTTAACTACTTCGTGAAGGCTTTTGACACTTTGCCTAAAATTGTGGTCCAGATATACTTTGCTCTGCTTAAAACACAAAATCAAGAGGCTCGTTCGTTGGTGCAACAGTCATTAGACGAACTTGCAACTGTTCTGGTTCAACGTGTAAGCGTTTCAGTGTGGGCTCGCGCACCGAGAAGAGTTTTAAGCGAGGAAGGCCAAGGAATCCTTGGCGTTTCCAACGTTTGTTTATTCTTAACTCGCCATGCGAAATTGTTTTATCCTTATCGCGAGCTTTATGTCCAGTACATTGTTAGCTCCCTGGCTCGTTTGAGCAGCATGCCTCATCAATCCCTTGATGTGGACTTTGCTGAGCTTCTGGCATCATGGGAGAAACAAAGAGCCGAGGAAGACAATAAGGAGGGATTTGAGATGGCCGAGAATACCAGGGATTCCGTCATCACTTACTTAGTGCGATTTATTACTGCTCAGCCTGCTGGAAAGAACCGTGATAGCGGCTCAGTTGAACGGGTGCTTGCCTCACTTGACACTTTGCTTGGTGTATGGCCGAAAACAACCGTCACATTGTCGTTCTTCGACCGTGTGCTCTCACACAGCGACTTCTCTGCATCTCCACAGGTGCTACATGCTGCTCTTGATGCCCTCACTGTGGTTAAACTTGCGATTAAACACAAGTCAGAGGAATGGATTTCTGAGAACATCGAAGAGATTGGCAAGCTACTTGAAAAACCTTTGATGTGTTCTATTGTTCAGATTCACGAGGCAATTGTTCCAATTCTCCAGCGTACTCTCCCTGTGAGCCAGGAATTGACTCGCCAGGTTGTCGTTGCTGCTGTTGAACACGCAAATGCTGGCACTAGAGTCTGGGTAGACCTTGCTAAGGAGGCAGTGGCTGTTCAGCCAACCTGCTTGGATGAGCACATGCCTGTGTTGGTGAAAGCAATGTCTAAAATGGTGAAGGATTCTGCAACAGTAAATACAAGTGGAACACCGGCCAACCAGCCAACCAACACACCTGCAACAGCTAACAATAACGGTGGTACGATCACTCCTGGAAATGCTGCTAACGGTGCTGTGGCTAACAACGCAAATCCTAACCAGCTAGGCGTGGGTCCCTCACTTTCCCAGCTGCTAATTGTATCATTAGAGCTTGTGGCCTCTCGAATTTCGCACCTGGGAGACCAGCGACGTTCATTCCTCACTTTGGTTGCTCACGTTATTGAGCGTATGCATGACAAAAACGTTTGCCAGTTCATCCTTAAAATGGTGCGTGGATGGGTATTTGGTAGTGAGCCATTCCCCACTACCAAAGAAAAGGCTGCAATTCTACACAAGTTGTTGGCATATAAGGATCCTGAACTTGTTGAACAGTACTTTGACATCATTGTTGACGTTTTCGAGACCAAACGGTCGACCGAACTCCCCAGTAGGTTGGAACAGCCATTCTTGGTGGGATGCTGCTCTAGCAACGTCAAAGTTCGCAACAAACTACTGACTATTCTCAGCGATTCCGTCGACAAGTCTGTTATAAAGCGTCTTATCTACGCTCTTTGTGAGCAGAATTGGGAGCCTCTGGCTGACCATATGTGGCTGTGCCAAGCATTGCAGCTTTTGCTCGAGCCCTTGAAGCAGAATCAGAAACTTGTTATCAATGTTCCTGTGGGATTCTCTCCTTTGGTGATATCTCGTAAAAATGACGTTAAGTCCCCCAAGTTGGAACTAGTGGACTCGCCCAACGACCGTACCGAGTTTATGAACGAGATCGAGAATATTCCGGCATCTGAGTTTGTGCAGTCTATACAGACATTGCTGTTTTTGGACAACGAGTTTGTGAAGGAGACGTGGCTAGATGTGTTTATTAGCATCTTCAAGTCTCCCGAGTTTGCTAGCAAGGATCGCCACGAGTTTGTTAAGGGGCTGGTAATGGTTCTTTCGAAGGAATACCACATGAGACAGGCCGATGCACGTCCCAATGTTATCCAATGCCTTCTTGAGGGCCTTGCAAGTGCAGGTGAGCAGGTACCACCGCAGCTCACCAAATACCTCGCACTCAACTACGACACTTGGTATACTTCCATTCAGATCTGCGAAAACATCTTGAATGCACCACAAAGTGACAGTATGGCTGTTGCTGAGGTTAACATGGATGTGCTTGCTGAATTGTACGCGTCATTGGGAGAAGATGACCACTTTTACGGTCTTTGGCGTACCAGGTCAAAGTTCTCTGTAACATCGGCTGCTCTGTCTTATGAGCAGTGTGGAATGTGGCAGAAGGCCATGCAACTCCACGAGACTGCCCAAATCCGGGCCAGATGTGGTGCCCTTCCCTATGGTGAGTCCGAGTATGGACTTTGGGAGGACCACTGGATCCTTTGTGCAGAGAAATTACAGCACTGGGAGGTTTTGACTGACATAGCTAAACATGAAGGCTTTACTGATCTGTTGTTGGAGTGCCAGTGGAGACTGGCCGACTGGATGACCGAAAGGGAGACCCTTGCTGCAACTATCAAGACGGTGATGGACGTTCCGACTCCTCGTCGACAGGTGTTTGAAACTTTCCTATCACTCCAGGGATTTGCTCAGAAGACTGACACTCTGCAGCACTTAAGCCAGAACTGCGACGAAGGTATCCAACTCGCTTTAAGGAAGTGGCACAGTCTACCCGCTCGCTTCACTCAGGCTCACGCTCCGCTACTTCATACCTTCCAACAATATGTCGAGTTTATGGAGGCTACACAAGTCTACACTAGTTTGCAAAACACCAATACTCTTAATATCGAGAGCAAATCCAACGAGCTCCGTGGTGTGATGCAAGCCTGGCACGATAGATTGCCCAACGCCTGGGATGATATTAACTGGTGGGGTGACCTTGCAGCTTGGAGACAGCACGTATTTGGGGTTATTAACCGTGTTTATCACCAACTCATACCTCAACTACAGCAACCTCAAGCAACTAATATCCCCTGTGGTTCAGCAGCGTACCGTGGCTACCATGAGATCGCTTGGACCATCAATCGCTTTGCTCATACTGCCCGCAAACAGAACCTGACGGAGGTTTGTACCACACAGCTGTCTAAAATCTACACACTGCCCAATATTGAGATTCATGAGGCTTTCTTGAAATTACGAGAGCAAGCCAAATGTCATCTACAGAATCCCAACGAGTTGGCAACTGGCTTAGATGTTATTTCCAATACCAACTTGGTCTTCTTTGGCAATTCACAAAAGGCTGAGTTCTTTACTTTGAAGGGTGAGACCTTAGCTAAGTTGGGTCAGAATGAACACGCTTATAACGTTCTTTCTACTGCAGTACAAGTCGACATGCATCTCCCTAATGCTTGGGACGCCTGGGGTGACTTTAGTGACCGCCGGTTTAAGGAGAACCCCGAAGACTTTGACAGTGGTGCGTCGGCAATCACCTGTTACCTCCATGCGATTTCGCTCTACAAGAACCGTAAGAGTCGGAAACTTATTGGTAGGCTGCTTTGGCTTTTGGGCCTTGAAGATCCCGAAGGTAAATTGGGAGAGGCATTTGAAGAGTATCAGGGCGATACACCAACATGGTACTGGATCACCTATATCCCTCAGATGCTTACAAGTCTGTCTACTGCTGAAGGTCGATACACGTCTCAAATACTGGTTAAAATCGCTAAAACCTACCCCCAGGCCTTGCATTTCCAGCTGCGTACTGCACGAGAAGAGTACTCTGTTATGCGAAAATTCGCCCCGAAGGAAAGCGGAGAAAATGCGGCCTTCACAGAAAATAAAAATGAGGAAGCTGCTAATGGCGAGATTAAGGAAGAAAATAAGCAGGAAGATTCAGGCGAGGCAAATGGCAGTGGCTCTGGAAGTGCCGGTAGCGGCATCGGAAACAGTTCTGGAAATGGCTCTAGCGCTGGTGCTGCTTCAAGTCTTGGAAGTTCCAGCAGTTCGACCGGATCCAAGCAAAAATATCCGATCAAGCAACCTTGGGAGTACACTGAGGAGATCATGGGAGTGCTTAAGACCGCTTATCCTCTTCTTGCTTTGTCTTTAGAGACATTGATTGACCAGATGAGCCATCGCTTCAAGTCTCCTGCTGACGAGGATGTGTATCGCTTGATTGTTGCATTGCTTAATGATGTGTTAAGCTATGTTGGCCGTAGACAGGTCACTCGTGCTGATGAAGCTCTGCCAGCTTCGATGGAAGCCAACATTGTGAGATTCGCCGAAGGTGTTATTAACGAAAACGTCCGACCTCAGTTCGAAGCAGACTTTGTTAATCCCAAGCCTAAGCTCGACGAGTACATTCAAAGGTTGCGGAAATGGCGTGACCGCTTGGAAGACAAGCTTGATGCAAGGCCTTACCGCGTTAACTTGGAGTCTTTGAGCCCACTTCTCGGTGAGTTCCACTACCAGAAGTTTGAGGAAGTGGAGATTCCAGGCCAGAGTCTGGAGCTTACTGACGACAACCACCACTTCCTCAAGATTGGAAGGTTTGTGCCTCATGCCGAACTTGTTCGTGGTTATGGTGTCTGTTATCGACGCATTACTATTGAAGCAACAGATGGTAGCCGACACACATTTGCTATCCAGTATCCTGCTGCTCGTAATGTTCGTCGTGAGGACCGTGTTACTCAGATCTTTAAGATTTTGAACTGTGTAATGCAACAGAGGACTGAAACGAGACGTCGCAATCTCCAGTTCACTCTGCCCAATGCTGTTTCACTCAACATCCACATTCGCCTGGTACAGGACGACCCTAACTACATCAGTTTCTACCAAATTTACGAAAAGTTCTGCCGCGAAAACAACCAGCCCCGCGATGCTCCGTTCGACTACCAGATTGAACAGATGCGTCAAGCCATTGATCCTAATCTCCCCAAACCGGATACTTCAAGCATAAAGGTAGAGATCATGAGCGCTATTCAGGCCAAGCTTGTTCCCAAGACCATCATGCGCAACTACTTCCTATCACAGTACCGTTCTTTCGAGGACTTCTGGCTATTTAGAAAGCAGTTTGCTTACCAGTATGCTGCTGTTTCATTTATGACGGTTATGATGAGTGTTAATAGCCGGTACCCGCATAAGTTCAATGTCAACTTGTCTAGTGGAAATATTTGGGCTATGGAGATGCTTCCTGTGGTATACTACAGCAACAAACCACCTACTTATTTGAATGGCGAATCGGTTGCATTCCGGTTGACACCTAACTTACAGGAGCTTATGGGCCAACATGTTATTGAGGGTATTTTCGGACCGGTTATGATGATTATTGCCAAGTCTATTACTGAGAATGAATTTGATCTTCAGCAATTCTTGCCTCTATTCGTCCGTGACGAGCTTATTTCATGGTTCGCTAATCAGTTGAATCCTGAGCACCGCTTCCCGAAAGGCATTGCAAATAAGCAGCAAATGCAAGAAGTCATTAAAAGCAACGTCGAAACTATCTGTCGACGTGCGGCTTCATTATGCCAAACGGGTCCTCCCAATTCGGTTGCCGATCAGACTGCTCTCGATCTAATCTCACTAGCTGTTAATCCGCGCAACTTGGCCCCAACCGATATTCTTTGGATGCCATACTACTAGTATAATTACTCACATTTCACTAAAAATATTAAATTAACTAATTTTCACTATTCTATTTTTAATTATTATTTCATTCCGCACTTGAATATTTCACCTAATTATTTTCGATGACATTTTTCAGATCGAAAATTTGGAATGTATAAATATAGATATGAGATATCAAATGCAAGGTGTCACTGAAAAATTCGTAATCACGTTGGAATTAGCAATTTCACTTTTAATCTTTAGTGTGGATATCCGTTTTCATGCGGCGTTATACGGAGGTTTTGAACCGCGAATGTGTCATACAGACCCTAAATCACGTTGATAAGACGTTGAATTACGCGAAGCAAGGTGCCCGGGGGTTCAGGTATATGGAAATAGGTTTAGGTATTTACTCCTGTTATCTACCGTGTTTGATATGTGCCAAATTCCACAGAGAAGCTGGATTTGGTATCGGGAACTTTCTGGAGAGTATTCGATTTATTTCTTAGCTGCCATATAATTTAAAATACCTATCGGTACCTATCGTTCAATTCATTATCACAAGTAATCTGCTTTTCTTGTCACTAAACCATATGCGCGTAGTATGCACCCTTCGATCGGTCAGCCTAATGCGTCAAGTGGTGAGGGTTATGTACATCCCTTTTTTATCATGAAGTAGAGTATTTAAATCAGTAGAACGAACGAGGGGTTATTCAAGCACACTCTTTTCTTCTCCTAAATGAAACTTTCCCTTATATCGTGTGTCGCTTCGGCCTTGGCTGGAACGGTACCTGTAACCATTTTCAAACAGTCTGTTGACGAATCTATCGGTAATGGAAACTCCATCTATCGTGCTCTTGCCGAGAGCAACGGCCGCGACATCAGCGCCGTTTTATCCAATGCTTTCTATCTTTACTTTGCTGAGCTCACTGTTGGAAGTGACAACCAAAAGGTAATTCCTCAGCTTGACACTGGTTCCAGTGACTTGTGGTTACAGACCAGCAGTAATCCCTACTGTAAAAACGACCCTGACTGTGTTGGAATGCAGTTTGATCCTACTACCTCTACCACATACAAGAACTTGTCCATCCCCTGGAAGATCCAATACCTTGATACCACTGGTGCTTTCGGATTTTTGGGACAGGACACTGTCAGACTTGGCGGTGCTGTGGTCGATGATGCTTATATTGCTGTTGCCGACCTTGCTAACTCTACCTCGGACGTCTTTGGTGTTGGCTTCCGTGGTAACGAGGCTAGCGTATTCTACAGTTCCAACGGTACTGCCACCGGTACCAACTACCCCAACTATCCTGCATCCTTGAAGGAGAAAGGATACATCAACACTGTTGCCTACTCCCTTTATCTCAACAACGTTGAGGCTCAGGAGGGTGTTATCTTGTTCGGCGGTGTCGACCACGCCAAGTACTATGGAACTCTTAGTGTGGTCCCAATGGTTAACATTTACGACGGCCTCATTCCTGATATCATTTCGTTCAACGTCATCCTCAACAGCATCAGTCTCAAGTCTGGGTCGATCACCTGTCCTCTTGCCGACAGCTTTAGTGTTCCCGTTCTGCTTGATAGTGGTACCAGTTACGGTGTCTTGTACGCACCTATTGTCGCTGCTCTTGCTTCTGTTTACGGTTTCGAGTACAAGTCGGACGCTCAGTTCTATATTGGTGAGTGCAACGTCTATGACTTCGATTCTCTGGAGCTTGACTTCAGCGGTGTTAAGCTTAACGTCCCTGCCTCATCTTTGATTGGCCCTGCTGGCCCTGGCACCTACGAGGGACAGTGTGTTCTTACCGTTCAGCCTGGTAACGATATTGATAACCAGATCTTGGGTGATGTGTTCATGCGCAACTTCTACATTGTCTATGATCTTGAGAACTACCAGATTGCTCTTGCTCAGGCTAAGTTCACTGATGACTCCAATGTTGAGGATATTGTTTCTACTATCCCCAGTGTCACTAGTGCTCCTCGCTACTCCAGTACTAGCTTCCAGACTTCTATTTCTACTTACGCTGCTCTTGCCTGCCAGACTCTCACCACCACGGCTTCTCCTATGGTCTTCCGTACCAACAATGACTACATTCAGAGCTCTTTGATCTATGGTGTCAGCTCGAGTTCTGCTTCTGCTTCAGTCTCTTCGTCTGCTAGCGCTACTGCTTCTCACAGTGCTTCTAGTTCTGTGAAGGCCTCGGCCACCAGCACTGTCGCTGCATCCGCATCGGCTTCCACATCTGCCCCCATCTCTTCATCCAGTGCTGTTAGCTCTTCTTCTGCAGTGTCTAGCTACAGCCTTCTCACTGTCCCCACTCCTACCACTCTTACCACCAGCGGTCAGACCTTCACTGTTACTGGATCCACTGTTCTCACTGTGACCGACTGTGGTTGCACCGAGACTTCTAAGGCAGCTGATAAGGCTGTTTCCAGCGTTTCTAGCTCCAGTTCAATCAGCACCAGTGTCGCTGCTGCTGTTACTTCTAGTGCCACTACCGTCTTTGAGACCGTCAGCACTTTGATCACCACTTGCTCGGAGCCTACTTCTATCACAGCCAACGGTGTTGTCTACACAGTTACTGATTCAACTGTTTTGACCATTACTGACTGCCCCTGCACTTTGACACACACTGGTGAGTCTGCCAGCTCCTTCCTTTCTAGTGCATCTGCTAGTGCTACCACCTCTACCACCTCTAGCTCTGTCTCTGCTGCTTCTAGCTCTACCTCTGCTGTTTCTAGCTCTGCTACTGAAAGCTCTGTTTCTAGCTCTGCTGCCAGCCCTGTTAAGGAAGCCGTTACCACTTCTTCTTCCAGTCTCAGCAGTATTATCACCACTTCAGTGAACTCCACTGCCCCTGCTGCCTCCACTGCTGCTAGCACTCCTAGCATTGCCCCTGTTGCTGGCAACTCCACTGCTGTTCACGTTGCTAATAGCGCAAACAAGCTTGGTGTTTCAATTTTGGCTCTTCTTACCTTCTTAGCTTAATCTATGTATAACTAAAGTGGACGAGTCCACTGATAAACTAAAGTCGGCCAGCAAGCCAAGCTTCCTAAAGCACCAACAACTCCGTTACCGAAAACCCCGTCGTGGGTAGACCAGTGGTAACAAAGAGGAGCCCAAGCAAGATTAACTACCAAACTGCGAAGATTAACAGGCTTGTGGAGTACATAACGGTAGTAAGGGGCCCTGAGAATGGAAACAGCAATATCAATAGCCCAAGACATGCTTGACCACACCCAGAAGTATGATCTCTGTTTTGGAGTTAAGTTTATTATTCCCTTATCACCGAGGTATGCCAGGTCCTCAAAGACTTGATACAGCACCGCAGAAATTCCTTGAAGATAATCCCCAATGCGATCCAGCAAGTCAGGATTTTTGTTATCTAAAAACATGTCGAGTGCATACAGAATAGTGGCTGGTGTGGAAACAAGACGAGTGAGAGTTCTGTAGTCACCAATAACAGTGCTTAGCTTCAATAATTGAGCATTTTTAATGAGATAGCTAATGAAGCGAGAAGGATAGGCAATAGACGCTAATACACGGTCTGAACTCCTAGCGATTCTTGGTACTACTTGTTTCAAGCCAGCCTGCAGAAGGTAGAGCTGTCTGAAGAGAATCAAAGAAGAGCAGCACTTCTTAGGTTTACCAGCTGGTTTACCAGCTGGCTTGTCGTTCGGCTTTTCAATGATGGTTGGTTCACTATCCTGGTTTCTATTCTTTATTCCCATTTTTGGTATCTGTGACAAATTAGTCTCCCCTCCTTACCCCACACTTAAAGGGTTTAAATTTTCTGTTTATTAAATTTCTCCTCACAATAAATAAAACGAAATAAATTAGATAAATAAAGCATAGAAAATAAACGTGTCTTAATTTAACCAAGGATGCTGAAGGGCTTCTGCAGCAGTTAATCTTTGCTGAGGATCTAATGTCATAAGTTTGTTCACCAGATCCTGGAAACCATCCCAGAAGTACCGCTCTCGTGAACTTGTGTAAAGCTTAATAAGTTCTGAAATTGAACGCATGTGCCTTACGGCATCAACTTGTGTTTCTGATGCCAATGGCCTCAGTTTCGGGTACCAACCCCGAGTCGAAACCAGTGAAGCGGCTTCTGAGGTAGCGGCAGCAGAAGTGAGCTGCTGCGTAGAGAATTTCCCACCTAGGGCATTTTCCATCATGTGGAGGTGCTCCAAATTATCTCTGGTCTCGAATAACACTCGACCAGTGCATAGTTCCACAAGTACACAACCTACGGACCACATATCGCAAGAGTAGGACCAGCCAGTACCGAAAACGATTTCGGGTGCGCGGTAGTGTCGAGTGGAAACCACAGCTGAGTGATACTCGTCTTCAAAAACTGCCGATCCAAAATCGATCAGCGTGATGTCTGTGCATCTTAATTCCTTACGGGGAGCCCTCCGGGCCCTTGGCACTGAATTTGAGTTAGAGATGCGTCTGTATGTGCCCATAACGGAGTCTGAACTTGTAAGAAGAATATTTTCGGGTTTTAAATCCGTGTGCACAATTCCTAGTGCGTGTATATGGGCAATTGAGGACAGCAGCTGCTTGGCAAAGTGCTTAATATGAGTTCCAGGGAAGGGCATAAATGCATTCTCTTTCAAAAAATCGTAGACACTGATGTCATAAAGGTCGGTAACAATGCAAACATGGTCTCGGTAGTCGAAGCATTCTCGCATTCGAACACACCTTGTGAGTTGGTGAGGATCGCAACTGCTCAATAGCGTTAAAACCCTCAATTCAATTTTCGAAGCATCACGATACTTCGGAATTGCTCTAATAATCTTGATTGCACAGTAATCCTGAGTTCTCTCATCGAAGGCCTGGGCAACTTTACCAAAAGTTCCCTGTCCCAGGAGTTTAACAATAACGTATCGTCCAGCAAAACGCTCACCTGGGACTACATCGTAATGGCCATCCTTTGTATCGCAATCTTCTCGAACTATGCCGTCTATCACCTTGGGAAGTGTGATATTTTGAGGCTTGAAATTGCGAAGTGGTGCCAGTGGTACCAGCGGGGCAGCAGGCCTAATTACTGAGGCTACAGTGGCTGCAGCAGGCTGAATTTGTGGAACAACCAACGAAGGTGTCACTGGAGGTTTGGTAACCAGTGGAGGTGCCGGTTGGAGAACCGCTGCAGCATTGGGAATACCATGCAATTGTTGCTGAGCGTTTAAATGATAAGGCTGCGGTTGCTGCTGAGGAAAAGGCATCAATTGTTGAGGAATTTGATGAGAAGCTTGACCCTGGTGGTAAGCAAGCTGGACTTTCCTTCGTTTCTCACCATACTCATCCATAAATGGCTCCTTAGGGGGGGATTGGGGAAAATACATTTGTTGGGGAGGTGGTTGTTGGGCTACCTGGGGCATTTGGTGTTGTTTGAGTGGGTAAACATTGTGGCCTTGCGGATACAACCCGTAGTTGGGCTGTTGTAGCCCGTAAACCTGTTGGTATTGTGGTTGTCGGCTGTAAGGGCTATTATCACTGGGCCAATAACACATCGACGGAGTGCCATTAACAGGAATGTTATTAATGCATTCAGCGGCCCTCGGATTACCCATTCGCAGCACATTTGGGTCCAGAGAAGAGGACTCAGAGCCCGAGGTATCAGATCCTGAGAATGACACTGAAGTTGAAGCCGAGGTAGGAACAGAGCCTACTGATATATTTGTGGCGGGTGAAAACATAAGTCCTGAATCGAAAAATGAACTCTCTGAGTTTTCAACGGGGCCTGATCGTTTACCAAGAACCGAAGTAGGCGCCATGTAAGTGAATTTAGCTTATTTGTAAAGCAATGGGATGATAAATCTGACAGAAAGTTGAATTTAAGCGAGTTCCAAGTCGATTTGTGCTTGTTGCTGTGAAACGTTTTCGTTGGCAGACGACAGGAACTTTGGGGGCTGTGACTAAGAATGACCGCTTGAATATGCGGTCGGGTGTATAAGTTATCAACTGAAAGGGTGCTGATTGCCCTGTTTATATCCAATTAATATCGGTTGGGGATGTAATTGCAAGCGTGGTGTGGGCGTTGTTGGATAGTGGACATTAAATCAACATGCGGAGGCGCAAGTAACCTAGCAGGGCAAATGAAGGGTTAGGCGCATACGATAACCTCAAGGTTGCAAATCCCTTCTAGAGAGGGCAAGGGAACAGGTATATGTGTCCTTCCTGCACCATTTCTCCTCTTCCCCCCCAATGTCCTGACCCTCCACTTAGAGAGTATTTTTAACCGGGTCTCTGGAAAACTACGTCATTACTCATTATCGGATCAGAAATGCTACACTATCGTTAATTATATATTCGTACTATTGTTGATAAATTTATTCACAGTTTTTTAGGAGGTCTTTTGAGTATTCAATACCCTAGGTGGTTTAAAAATGGAATGCATCAATGAGCGCAGTATTGTTGTACATTTTTATTTCGCATTCATATGACTTTAATGAGGGCTGGGGTACTAATTCAGAGCTATACGAGCAGGGCTTAGATTTACATAAAAAAGTTGAAAAAAATGTATGATAGGAATTTATTATGATATGTTTAGAGGCTGGCTAGTTTTTGCACTTGCTACTTTTTTAATGCAGTTCGGGATTTCATTTACGCTGTTCTATTATGCAGATTTAATTTAGTGTACCCTAAGTTCAAAAATAAATTAATAGCGAAAATAACGCCATAGAGCTATTTAACTTTATTCGCTAATAATTAAATAGAATGTGCCACAGGCACGCACGATCGGCCAAAAAAATCAACACTGAATATATTAAATTAAATAATTGCTTCCATACCGCTGTCATTTATATAGATACATTAATTTATTATAATTAATTGTAGCTAGGCGCAATTGCCGACAAATTTCTTTTTATTATTGGTTTCTGACCAACAAAATCATATGACACACGTGTTCTCATGAAGTTGTGCGTGGGTACCGGTATTTGGAACATGATAACGTTCTTATCGGCAGGCAAAAGCTACTGAGTTGTGCATTAATATGTGCATTTAAAAAAATCCAAAATCACTTTTTATAATTAGTATATATACATTGAATATCAAATTTTGTTGATTTCAAGAGATGCAAATAGAATGCTTGTACTGTTTCCATCAACGTGGGGTGTGAGGCTTTCAACCAGGTGATGTTGGGCTGCTTGACCAGGGTACGCTAGAATCACATGTGCATGATATACAGTTAAACAAATCTAGACTTAGTACATTGATGTAGCACAATTTATCTACTAATGATTTAAGAAAAAAATTGAAGTTAATCCTAAGTAGTGCTTACGACAGTGGAAGTTTTTAAAACTTAAATTACCTGTAGTATAGGTGCTATAATTACAATTTTGAGTGAATCACAGGGCTAGGTTTAATTGCATGAATGCCCTCGTGAATAAAATAATATTTATCCAGAAAATAAAGTGTTTCAGAAACGGGTTCTGACACTCCACCTTTATACCGCAGGTATACATCTGCAAAATTCCTCTGATCTCTTAACGAAGTGTTTTAATTTTATACATCAGGATGTCGTTCGTTTTATTCAGGATACTTGAATAGATAATTTTTTTTATTGACTCAATTAATTTATGAAATTGATTTTCCCTCGATCGATCTCAAATAATAGATTTTAGTCCATCAAGCCGCACTGTTAGTCTCTTCCGTGCGATTGCCACGGCGATAGCCTCGGCATGTGACACAGCCGGATATGTCAGCTTGCTAGCCGAGTAAATCTCAACAGCAACCAAGTCGAATCTGACGCAACCCCTGATAGCACTTGTAATAACCACCAGGGCAAACCACCAGATTGAGATATAAATTCACGCTAAGTAGATTATCAGATTAGATACGAAACCTTACTCAAACCCAGATCTCAGCTAATACAACATACTAGTCTATTTCGAACGACCTTTTCGTATAATACGGGAAACCAGTCTACCTCAAGTGCTAATGGCCCACTTAATGTCCCAGTTGAGTCTGGTTCCACATTACTAATCAAGAAACTTTAAGTGAAATTTGAATTTTTTTTTCAACACCATAGTTAATCTACTTGGCTGCCCAAGTAGAAAGACCATAGTAACACCAGTGTTTATATCCTAGTAGGTGTATTCACATATCTTCTACAATGTCACAGGAAGAAAACAAACGTCCCCAGCGTCCGGCTGCCCAGGCTGCTGCTGCACCCAACGCAGGCACCAACACCCCAGGACAGCAGCAACCGGCTCAGCCTGGCTCTGAGCAACCCCACAAATATCGCAAGGATCAGAGGCGAAACTCAAATGCCAAGGGCAACCACGGAGGCCAGCACCACCAGGGTCACCACGGTTACCACCAAGGTCACCACCATTCAGGAAACGGTCCCGCAATGGGCAATATTTATCCTGCTCCTGGAGGTGCTGTCCCTGGAATGGCACCCGGTTACCATATTCCAGTAGGAATTCCAGGTGTCCAAGGCAACTACCAGGGCTTCCCTGGAGGTGCCCCAATGCCTGGTGGGAAACCCCACGTTCCTGGCGGTCACCGCTATTCACACTCTCGTAACGAGAGCTTCCAGAACCGTGGTGACGAGTCCTACAACGGATATTCTCGAAACTACGGTATGGGCTACCAGGGATCGCAAAAAGGCCGTAATTACCAATCCCAGGATGCTCAGACCAGTGAGGAGTCCCAGATCATTCACGACCAAGCCACTCTTAAGTTTAAGGAGGAAGTTTTCCGTCGCAAGCGGAACCACACCCGCAACGCTTCTTCAGTTGACCAAAACGCTGGTCAGTCAACTCCCATCGTTGCTGAGGCCGCTCAGGTCCCTGAATTGTCCAAGCCTGAGGTTAAAAATGATGCAGCCGATAAGATGAAACAAATTATTGCTGCTCGTCGCGAGGCAAAGCTTAGAGAGAAGGCTATGTCGAGTGCTGAAGGAACTCCTACTCCTGAGGCTCCTAAAGAGGCCATTACCGAGGCCAAACCTGAAGTTAAGGAGACACCTAAAGAGATTAAGCCTGAGGTTAAGCCTGAGGTTAAGCCTGAGGTCAAGGAGACGCCTAAAGAGCCCAAGTCTGAGGCTAAGCCCGAAGTCAAGGAGGCACCTAAAGAGGTCAAGGAGACTGTCAAGGAGACCGTCAAGGAGCCTGCAGCAGAGAATAAGGAAGTTAATTCTGATTCGGAACCCAAACCGGTTGGAAAGTGGGTTCCTACCTTCCTTCGTAATGCTAAGGCTGAGGCCAAGTCCGAGACTAAGGCCGAGCCTAAGCCTGTGGAGACTACAGCAGAGCCTGCAGCTGAGACAAAGACTGAGGAGCCTAAAGCTGAAATTCCCGCTGAGCCCAAACCGAAAGAGAACACTGAGCCTGCCCAAACCGAGGCTGAGCCTAAATCAAGTGGTAAATGGGTTCCTCCCTTCATGCGCCGATCTGAGGCTGAGTATGCCAAGATCACCGCTCGATTGGAGCGTGTTATGAACGAGAACGCGTCCGAGGGTTCCCCTGAGTTGGAAACCAAGGATCCTGTATCCACACCCTCTTCTGAAGGTACCCCCAGCACTTCTAGCGAGTCCACACCCGAGCTGAGTCCTGAGGAGCAGATTGAAAAGTTCACAAGCAGCCTTGAGAATGCACACAGACTCACTTGTGAGGAGGTCAACAACCAAAAATATCCCGGCAATGCGGTTAAGAACGACCTTGAGAGCAAAAAGGAGCGTTTCCTTTACTCTCCGGATTTCATTGGCCAGTTCAGTGCCAAGATTCCCCGTGCATTCTATAAGCAGATCTCACCGATTGTTGGCATGGAGTACCAGGCCACAACTGCTCGTTGGGGCTCTGGATTCAGTGCTCGTGGCATGAGCACCCGTGGACCGAGCCGTAGTGGCTCTCATGCTGGTTTCGGCATGGGTAAAGGTCCCAGGGGCTCTCGTGATGGTGGCTCAATGCGTGGCCGTAACTCGAACCGTCGGAAGAGCGACCGCCAAGGCCGTCGTGACGACTATACCAGCACAGGAATCCCCATTGCTGACCTTCCTCCTCTTCGTACTGCCGAGAACGCTTGGACTCCCAGCTTTAAGACTGAGGAGAAGAAGGCTGACGATGACTTGTTGAGTCCTGAGGAGGTTGAGCGTAAGGTTAAGAGTTTGCTCAACAAGCTGGCCTGGGACAACTTTGACTCCGTTACCAAGAAGCTGTATGACATCATGCTACAGTCTGAAAAGGAGGACGATGCTGCAACCCTCCACCAGATCGTCGAGTTGACTTTCAGTAAGGCCATTGATGAGCCTCACTGGGCCAAGATCTACGCTACCTTCTTCTGGAACCTCCACACTGGAGACATTGCAGTGCCAAACACCGTTGTGGACAAGCGAAACCCGGACCGGATCGTTACTGGTATCTCAGTTCTCCGCCGACACATGTTGGCCATGAGCCAAAAGGAGTTCGAAAAGGGATGGAGCGAGGCCACAAGCGACAACCCTGTGGAGATGATGAGCGACGAGTACTATGCACAGATTGCTGCCAAGCGACGTGGATTAGGTCTGATTCAGTTTATTGGTGAGATCTACACCTACGGTATGATATCCAAGAAGCTGATTTGGGGCTGCTATATTGCCCTCGGTAAGGAAGAGCCCACTGAGGACATCGTTGAGTCAATGGTCAAGCTTATCAAGACTACTGCACCTGCATTGATGGAGGTCCGTGACGATAAAGCTCCTGGTCCTCCCGAGCCAGCGATTCTGGAACTTGGATTGGCTGCTTTGCAGAAGTGGAAGGAGACACCCAACTTGATGCCCCGATTGAAGTTCAAGATCATGGATCTTGAGGATATCGCCAACAAGGGATGGAAGGGAATTGAGGACAACAAGGGTCCTAAAACTATTGCTCAGGTCCACATGGAGGCCGAGATTGCAAAGGAGGCCGCCGAGCGTGAGCGGTCGAGGAATAGCAGACAGGGAAGCCGAAGATCTGATTTTGGCCGAAGCGGCAGCCACCGCAGTAGAAGGTAATCGGTATAATTCTAGTTTAATTATGTGTTGAATTTCTGTAGGATTTTAAGTTTTTTTATATTATTTGTCGACTTATATATTGTTTTTGTTTTTTATTAGATCCATACGTCACGTATATCCATGTGTTCATTTATCGGACAAGAAACTGTGGTTGGAGCAATTGGAACTATTGAATCGCCTTCTTTTACCATCATGTTTTGCCACATCCTCCAGTAGACGTTCCTGACTTTACGTGCAGGATGAAAAAGCCCAGCCCAAAGGTAATTGGAAAATGCAGCACCACCAATCAAGTGGCATATCGCACTTGTGGCATCCATAACCCGATCGATAACATGAGGTGAAGTTTCAAAAATACTAGGCATGAGCTCGTTTAAAAGGTGCACAAAAATGCGCTCGCGTCCACGGCCAACACACGAATTAGCCATGTAGGAAACTATTGTTGCCGCTGTTTGCCGGTGGACTTGGTTAGAATCAAGAAGTGCATTGTCCATTACTGTGACTAGCGAGGTCACCAAAGGTCTCAGATCTTGTTTATCTACAAACTGAGCCATAAATGCTAGAGCCTTTAAAACGCCATGCTGCATGACAATATCCCCAATCTGATACTCTCGAAGCAAAATTGGCACAATGGCGAAAGCACCAGTTTCACTAGCAACCGATGCGATTGCAGCCGCAGTGGTGACTCTGAACTGCCGATCGGGTGAATGTAAATGCCCAACCAAAGTCTCTACCACTGATGCTGGCCCCACTGCCTGTGAAATTGACGCAAATGCACTAGTGGCCTCGTGCCTGATTGTCTGTCTTTGACTTTTCTGCATTTCCAGCAGCTCAAAACAACATTGTATCCACTCTCTAGCTGCAACCTGCTCTCCTGCTTTTTCAGCCACTGTTTTAACCAATTGAATGCACTGTTCCTGAACAGTTTCGTTACGGTTTCGCAAGATCGGAGTGAGCCTCGGCACCAAACTGGCCGCATCTAACGGTTTTAAGACTCGTAACCCACCCAAAACTTCAGCGAGAACATTTGGATACTCCTCACCCAACTCTTCTACCAACTTGTTGTACAGCTTTTCTTGCAGTTCAGCAGTTAATGAAGGGCTGACTGCGGCAAGTGACTTGAATACAGCCGCACGAACCTCGGGATTCGGATCGGAAGACTTAGAAATTAATTTCCCCAGCCACAAAGATGCGTATTTAGTCGGCAATGACATCGCCAACCCACCCAATGCCTTAGCAGTCAAATGCATATCGGCCACACCCACTGCATCGAGCACATTTTCAGCTAACAACTGTTCAGTTCGTTGATCAATAGCAATTTGAGCAGGAAGTAGTTTGGAAATGGCATCCACTGCTAACTCAGGCACCGAAAAAGCGTTAAATTTCACCAAATCATGCAGAACCTTGGACCGACTCGCTGGTAATTTTACGAGAGCATTAACGGATCGGTACAGTTCAGGTTGCCAGAATCGAGTCAGCAATATTTCGATAAATCGTGATTCCGATTCTGAATTTGTGATATGTGGCCCACACCGGCCTAGAACATTAACACATACCCGTCGGGCAGTGTGCGGAAGGTGCGGTATTTCTTTTTCCAAAGTGGTAAAAACAGACTCAGAAATCTCGCCTGCAGATGCTGGTTCCTTGCTAATTTTTGCAGTGGCAGCCACTGCAGCCAATGCACGGAGATAGGCCAGTTTACCGTACCGACTGGTTCTGGCACCCAACCACAATGCATCCAGTGCATGCTTAAAACTCTCAAAACCGTGCGGTTCAACCAAATCAGCCAAAACTACTAGAGCTGTATTTGCGGCTGGGATCAAATCCGGAACTGCCAGCAGTTCGGAACATAGAGAAACCAAGGGAGTAAGGAATGGCAGAACGCTGCGTTTTGTGAATGCAAATGGCAGTCTATGAATAACAAACAAAGCAAGTAACTGTGTATTAATGTGAGGATCTGCAGCCAGGGCCTTAATTAGTGGCAAAGCCAATGCGATTCCCGTGAATTGGGCCGCCAGTACCAAATACACCGCGTTAGCATTACGTTCTTGCTCTCCACTCGCCTTGAAATTCGGTCGGAGGCAACTAATAAATGCTTTCAGACCGATTGCTCGAAGCAGAGCATGTACCAAGTCGTGAATCGGCGAACTGTGTATGTGCGAGTGGACTTCGGCCAGAATGTGTGGTTTCAGCACTCGCAGCAGCACCGGAGCCACTTCGTTGAGCTCATTGGTCAGGCTGAGTGGTGGATGTGAGCCCAAAGCCCGAGCACTGAGTTTCAGCAGTCTGGTAAGCTCCTGTTCCGGAATCTGGGGCTCCTTGAGCATAGGCGTGATTGCACACATCAACTGCATTGGATCAGCTTGAGTAAGATCCTTCACAGTGTTTTTGCGGGCGTTGACTGTGCCTTGACGGACCTGCATGAGCTGGTCAAGCAGCTTTTCGTCCCTGGCCACATCGTCCAGAAAAGCCTCCATTAGTAACGTTTAGGAAACGGAAACCAAAAGCGGTAATTACTGAACCACACTTGAATATTCCGCCAACTTTAATAATTTCACAGATTAGTGAAGAACAAAAAAACTTTGGTCTATTTAAAATACGTATTTAATCACCGAATTATCTGGATAAATGATCCGGCTCGCTGGTGGGCAAGGTATGCTGTTCCTACCGTTGGCTTCGTTGGTCGCGGCAGAATACGCAGAGCAACTCGATGTAACGCCGTTGGGAAGACACGAGGTCCTTTCCTCCTTCACATTTGACATTTCCCAGTCTGAGTCCTCGCTTTATGACCAGATCCCGCAGTACGATGCATTCCCCAGAACACTGGGCCAGATACTCGCTCGATCTAATACCAAAGAGCTGCATTTGAGGTTTACCCAGGGATCCTGGAATGCCCCGAAATGGGGTGCTCTCCCTTTGAATGGAACCTCGATTGGAGGTACCGGTGTGGAGTTATGGGCATTCGTTGATGGCCCTGAACGCGAGGATGCCCACGAGAACTGGCACCGGCTGGTCCACTCGCTGGGAGGATACTTCTGTGCGTCTATAAACTTTATTAATGATGCTACGACTACCTGGCCCTCGAGAAACAGTGAACTTCTGCAGCCATATGGGCTCGATACTAATAACACGTTTCTGCTCCGGGGAGCACTGCCTGCCGAGCCAGTTTGTACGGAAAACTTGACTCCATTTATCAAACTGCTTCCTTGCCGTGGAAAAGCCGGAATTGGCCAGTTGCTGGACGGTCACACTCTGTTCGCTGCCCGATTCCAAACGATGTCGGTTGATGTGTGGTTGGAGAGTGGACAAATCCGACTGCGACAGCAAATTATTGCGGTGCACGACACCCAACGCGCGGTAAAGGACCTTCCATACAGCCCACCCAGTGATTCGCTTGTGTGTGACGAGTCCAAGCCTTGGGCGAACTCGTGGACATGCTTGCCTGTGCCGAATAAGCACTCGAGGTTCGATATTTCCGAAATTTTCGGGTCAAATATCACTGCCGAGTGCGCAGTTGCTGCTAATCCACCCCAAATTCGTGTCCATGCACCTGAGAACTGGGAGGTTTCTGGGGGAAACAACCCCGTTTTAGAGGCCTTCGATGGTGATTTGGTCTCTAAAAGCGAGCAACCATTGCTTATGGGCCGTTCTATTAGTGGATGGGGACAACAGCACGGTGGTATTCGCACATCCTTCACAAACACCGGCTCAGATTCGCTGTTGGTGAAGTACTTGGACACATTACCGTGGTTTATGCGGGTGTATTTGCACACGACCCGTTTGCGGGGAGTACCGGGTCTTGACACCTTAGATGCAGTGCGGTATATTCCCAGTAAAGACCGTGCAAGACCCACCCAAATCGAGTTTGAGCTTGAAGTACCGCCTGGTGCGCGAATTGAGCTTGAATTCGACTTTGAGACGTCTCTGCTCTTCCTTGAGGAGTATCCACCGGATGCCAACCATGGATTTGAGGTCATGCCTGGTTTAGCAGTGGCTACCAACAGTAATGGTGACCGCTATGAGGTTCGAACCCCGTCTTTGTTACTGGCTCTGCCGGTGCCGGACTTCAGCATGCCTTACAACGTCATTATCCTTACTTCAACGGTAATGGCTTTGGCTTTCGGCACTATCTACAACCTTGTTGACCGTGACGTTATTCCAGAAGACCAGGCACCGCCTAGAGTCTCACTGCTTAATCGTTTGCTGGCTAAGTTTGGCGTGAGATGACTTCTGTGTCTCCGGTTTGGAAGATTACCTCAGTGTGGCCCAGATTCGGGGCGTGCAACATAGGCTTTTTAAATGTTAATGGCTGTGGCTGATTTTCCTTACGCTGGGCTACCAGCTGTGGGAGGCACGGATTCTTGGTTTTACAGTCCTCGGGTTCAGGTTCTGTGAATACCTGCAGTTTGCGCTTTGTACATTTTAATCCTTTGAAAATTTGTTGGTTCACAACTTGTGGGTGCACTGTGCGTTGTGGAATGGACCTGATGCTTCCCCGTTGAATGATGTCGTTTCTCAGTGTTTTGAGGTAACTTGAGGGCTGTGCTTTGTGAATGCCTTGGTTCAACACCTCAATTGCCTCCTGGGACTTGTTCATACCTTCTAAAAAATTGCTCCACTGCTCGTAAAGAACTGCACAAGCACTTCCAATACCGTTGGCCTCCATGTATGTAAACATCTCTAATGGATTGTCAACCATTTCAGCGTACTCCAGGCACAGCCTGACGAACCTCAAATCGTTTTTATACATATCCCATGAATTATAAGCATAAATGAGCTCAGTATACTGCGGTGCCAGTTGTTTAGGTACAGTTTTAGAACAGTTAGCTGCCCTTAAACGGCGAATTTTGTCAATTTTCGAAGCAATTGGGTCAGAAATATCGTCACCAAGTTCTTCAATCCCTGATGTGTTTGTTAAAAGTTCCACATCCCACCCCATGGCTCGCGGGGTGACATTTTCTTTACGCTCTTCCAGTTTAGAGAAGCTCATGTTTACAATGAAGGGCAAGGGCATCTCATATCAAAAGGAAGACTCTGAAAATTTCAATGGACAGTAAAACTTTAGGAATTGTGGGCGGTGGACAGCTCGGTCGGATGACTGTGGAGGCTGCAAACCGCTTGAATGTTCGCACTATTGTTTTGGACGCTGAGGGTGCTCCTGCAAAGCAGATCAACAGTGATAAGGGTCACATCGCTGGTGCCTTCAATGATGCTGCTAAGATCACTGAGCTAGCTAAATCTGCCGATGTTTTGACTATTGAAATCGAGCATGTTGATGCGGATGCTTTGGAAGCTTGTGGTAAGCCAGTTATGCCTGCTCCTAAGACGATCAAGTTGATTCAGGACAAGTACCTTCAAAAAGAACATCTCATATCTAACAACGTTCCTACTGCCCTTAGCCGCGCTGTTAAGGCTACTCAAGAGTCCTGTGCCGCTTTTGGTGCAGAGTTTGGCTTTCCTTTCATGTTAAAGAGCCGCAAGGATGCTTACGATGGAAAGGGTAACAGTGTGGTTAAGAGCGTTGATTCCATTGCTAATTCACTGGCTGAGCTTAAATCCACCAGTTTGTATGCTGAGAAGTGGCAGCCATTTGTTAAGGAGCTTGCAGTGATGGTCGTGAGACAGAACAACGGAAAGGTCGTTACGTATCCGTGTGTAGAGACCTACCATGAGAACAATGTGTGCCACACGGTTTATGCTCCTGCACCAGTACCACCTGCTGTCGCTTCTGCTGCTGAAGACCTTGCTAAACGGGCTGTCTCCACTCTGTGGGGAGCAGGCGTTTTCGGGGTTGAGATGTTTTTACTTCCCAACAACGATCTTTTGGTCAATGAAATTGCTCCTAGGCCCCATAATTCGGGTCACTATACCCAGGATGCATGTGTTACATCTCAGTTTGAGGCCCATGTTCGAGCATGTGTTGGCCTTCCCCTTCCGGTTGGCTCAACTGCATTTACAACCCCCTCAACAGCTGCAATCATGCTGAATATTCTCGGAAAGCCTGAAGGGGCAGAAATGGAGATTTGCAAGCGTGCATTGGAGGTTCCAGGCTGTGCAGTTCACCTCTACGGTAAGGAGTCTCGAGTTGGCCGCAAGCTTGGACACATTAATATTGTGGGATCCTCTCTGGCTGAATGTCGTGAGAAACTTGCTTATGTTGAGAATGGCAAAAAGGCCGATGCTACTCCTAAGGTAGGTGTCATTATGGGCTCTGACTCTGACTTACCGGTTATGAAGGCAGCGTGTGCTATTCTCGAACAGTTCAATATTCCTTTTGAGTGCAGCATTGTATCGGCTCATCGTACACCTCAGAAGATGGTTAAGTATGCCGAAGATGCCGAGTCGAGAGGCTTGCAAGTTATTATTGCTGGTGCTGGTGGTGCTGCCCACCTTCCCGGAATGGTCTCTGCTTCTACACCATTACCTGTTATTGGTGTGCCAGTCAAGGGATCCTCGCTTGATGGTGTCGATTCCCTCTATTCTATTGTTCAAATGCCTCGAGGTGTGCCAGTGGCTACGGTTGCTATCAACAATGCGACAAATGCGGGTTTACTAGCCGTTCGTATTCTAGGATCCTCTGACGCTGAGATTAGAGGTAAACTTGAGGCTTTCCGTGAAAAGAATAGCGAGGAAGTCTTTGCAAAGGATGCTCTTCTTCGTGAGAGTGGTTATGCGGAGTACAAGTGGTAAATAATTATATTTTATTAAGTCCTTTACTGGTATATTTGTCTTATTTTTTTTATAATGTAGGAATAAAGTCTCGGAATGATTAAGTATTAGCTATTTCGAATATGCAAGTAGAGTTTTTATTTCATTTCTATAGATTTTCTATCCAATGCAGTTACATTTCATAGATTTGCATTACACAGATTTGCATTCCATAGATTCTAAATTCTATAGATTCGTCTAAAAATTGAGTATAAATAACGCCCAAGTCTACTTCATAAAATTTCAAAAAAGCCCCCCTCCTCCCACTAATGAAAACACCCGCTTTTACAATTTCGGACTTCCGTAGTGCAATCGAGTTTATTATTAAAGAAGATGTCGAAGATGTAAGAAACCAGTTTACTACACTTTCACTTCCAATGCAAGCTCAGAAGAAGATTACTATGCCCAACTTAACTGTACTGGAAACTTCACACGATCCCAACGGCAATCTATGCATCAAAGCAGGGAGTCGTAGTAAGAAGCTTTGGTCTCCAATTTTTAATAAGGGAAGCCCTGTTGATATTGTGATCAACGATTCTCATTATACATCTGCTACCGTTTCGAGAACCTTTAAGAACTCAATGTTGTTAACACTTGAATCAGCAGACATTTATACCGTTAGTGATGATTCCACCATCCATGTACGGGTAAAAACTGATGACACAAATTATAACAAGATACTCCAAACACTTGAAATTGCTGAGATTTGTGAGACAGAAGCATGTGAATCAAAGTCTGGTACAGTTGATGAACTGACAAGTAAATTTGATACTATAAGGTTAGAAGATGACTCCGATTCTATGTCCGAATGTGATTCTATTTTAGAAGTTGAAGCAGAAAAATTGCAGGTTTTAAAGCTGATGATGGGTATTCAAAAAAAACGACTCATCGAACCAGGATACAAATACGATTTAAAGGCCGCCAATAAATTACGTTCACCTAATTCTGAGCAAATCCAAGCCATTGAACAAGCAATCAGAAATAATATTTCAGTTATACATGGACCTCCTGGAACTGGTAAGAGTACCACAATTATTTCAATTGTTGAGGAACTAGTAAAGCGCGGTGAGAAGGTGATCGTATGTGGACCTTCAAATGTTGCAGTGGACACCCTATTGGAAGGTATTACGAAGATTGACTGTTAAGATGATCAAGATATTTTGAGAATTGGAAATAGCTTACGGATGAGTCGGCGAGTTCTTGACTTGTACTCAATTGACTCCCGTTTGAACAAAGTTCAACAAATTACGGACCTCAAAGAAAAGATTGCGGATTATGCAGAGCAAGCCAATATATCTGGAGAGAGCTATGACAGTGAAATTTCTGAGTTGAAGGATAAAATTTACCTGTACAAAAAAGAATATACCGAGTATTTTTTGAGTGAGTGTAAAGTACTTTCTTGTACACTACAAGGTATTAATCGTGCGTCTGATTACTTGTCACTTTTTTCAACCATTATTATTGATGAAATTTCACAGTGTTTGATTCCCGAGTGCTATATCCCCGCTTCTCTAGCCGCGAATGCCGAACGCTTGGTAGTTTGTGGCGATAACAAACAACTACCTCCGACTGTGACCGCTAGTTCTAAGAAGGTAAAGGCATTATTGGGGCTAACACTATTTGACATGCTGTTAGATTACTATGGTGATGAGATTTGTGTGTTTTTACGTACCCAGTACCGCATGTCCAAGTCCATTATGCGTTACCCCTCGGATAAAATGTACGATTCCAAATTAGCTGCTCATGAATCAATCAAAGATCGCATGTTGTCGGATCTAAATTGGGTTCTCAATGCGGAACTGACAACATCGCCGTTGATTTGGGTAGACACCTCCAAACTTCCGCAAATTGAGACCAGGTCCGGAACATCGTGTGCTAACACCACTGAGATAAGCGTCATCAATTTTTACATTGAGAATCTTATTTCATTAGGTGTGCGTGAAGAAGACATTGCAGTTATTTCAACCTACCGTCACCAAATAAACCTTCTTTGCCGAGACTTCGGAAGCGTGTATCCAAACATTGAGTTTTCCAGTATTGACGGTTTCCAGGGTCGTGAGAAGTCAGTAATTATTTTCCCTCCTATTTGCTGTACCAAATCAACTCCATTCCTGAAAGATGATCGACGTATGAACGTTGCAGTTACTCGGGCACGAGATCTCCTTTGTGTGGTAGGACATGCGAGATTCTTAAGCAATGTTGACAATACAAGTTTTCTTTCGGGATTCACAAAGTTTTGTTTAGAAAACGCAGTTGTCAAAAAAGCAGAACTGGATGAAATCGAAATGATCTGAACCATCTACTGATTTAGTTTTCACTAATTACTCACACAATCAAATCAACTTCTTAAATTTACAATATATAATAACTTGAAATAAACGGTACGTTACTTACTTGTACTCAGTTACATATCTATGCATTGTATGTTACATTACTGCGAAGCACACTGGACTCCCTCGGGGCGCCCGTCCTCCTCGTAGTCCATCCGGTCGTCCTCGGTGGGAATGGCCTCCGGGGCCATGTCGACGAGCTCGACCTCTTCAACAATTTCAACGTTCTCCTCCTTGGCCGGGGCAGGCAAGACCTTACGAAGGAGTTCAGCCTGCTCGGGTGTGAATCCGTTTTCAGGGAACACAACGTCGAATACAACAATCATGTTACCAAAAGAGAGGTGTCGCTGAACCGGCATACCCTTCTCAGGAATATACTTGACTGCACCAGGCTGTACAACGCGGCCAGCCTCCAATGGGACGTGGTAGACCTCACCATCGAGCTGCTTGATGTTGAAACTACCGCCAACAAGAGCAGTGATCAGATCGAGCTTGACGTGAGTGAGCAAATCGTTGCCACGACGCTCGAAGGTCTCGTGAGGCTGCTCTTCGATAACGAAAACAACGTCACCAGGCAGAATACCGGGTCCGGAATCACCCTCGCCTTCGAAGGTGATTCTCTGGCCATTCTTCATACCACGATCGATGTGGAGCTCCAAAATCTTACTCTGTTGCACGGTCTTCTTGCCCTTGCACTCCTTGCAGCGATCCTTCTCAGCCATTTTCTCGCCTTGGCCTTCGCAATCGGGACAAACCGTCTGGTACTGCTGAATCATGGGGCCAACTTGGCGAACAACCATCTTGATACCTTGACCATGGCAGGAGGCACAAGTGGTAACGTTCTTACCACCTTTACCGTCGCACGATGTACAGGTGACAGTCTTCTTCAAAGACATCTTTGTGCTCTTACCCTTGTAAAGGTCCTCAAGCTTGACCTTAACGACGTGTGTAATGTCGGCCGACCGTTTAGGGCCTCTAGGACGCTGTCGTCCACCGCCAAACATTCCACCACCAAAGAACTGGCTGAAAAGATCCTCGGCACCGCCGCCCATTCCGCCTCCAGTGAGACCTTCCATTCCAAATTGGTCGTAGGTTGCACGCTTCTCCTCATCAGCAAGAATTTCATAGGCAGCAGTGACCTCTTTGAACTTCTCAGCGGCTTCGTGGTTGTCAGGATTCTTATCCGGGTGGTATTTCAATGCCATTTTACGGTAAGCTTTTTTGATTTCAGTTCCATTTGCGGTGTGAGAGACCCCTAGAGCCTCATACAATGCTGTTTCAACGGGCATTTTTAGTTGGGTTAAGTGTGGGTTGAATGGTTATGAAGGTCCTGGTTTTGTGTTTTGAAAAATAATTCGCCCCTTAGGGTTCTGGAACTTTCCACAATGTTCGGTAGAGAAAACTCTTGGAAGTTTTACCTAAAAAAGGGTAGCTACTGGACTAATAAAAATAGAATTAACAGTGAACTTGAAAAATTTTCGGGGGTCCGATTTGACTTCGCAAAAACAACCAACTTTTCTATGCGAAACGACTAGAACGCGGAACTCTTTCGATAATATAAAACCTCCTTGCCCTAAATTCGATTATGCATCCACAAATTACTTTGACTACTTGAATCATACTTGAAGTTTTCACTTTTATATTAGCGTCTAGTATGTAATTATTCGTTAAATTTTTACTCAATGTACTTTTTCAAGCCACGCAGACGCTCAGCAGCATTTTCAAGAATCGAATCGTCTTTGCAAACAGCAAAACGCAGCCAGTCCTCCAGCAGTGGAACGGTTTTATCAGTAACAAACTCGGTAGGGGGGATCGTAACAACACCGAGAGTCTTGATGAGCCAAATGGCCAGCTTGAAGTCTCGAGGACGGCTCTGGATAAGCTCATTGAACTCGAAATCACTTGGTATCTTGACACGCTTGAAGTTTACCAACAAAAAGTATCCACCTTCAGCGGTGCTGTACGGCAAACCAAGCTCATCAAAGACATCGCAAA
Organism: Starmerella vitae; assembly: GCA_030584925.1. NCBI lineage: Eukaryota > Fungi > Ascomycota > Dipodascomycetes > Dipodascales > Trichomonascaceae > Starmerella > Starmerella vitae. The sequence continues at coordinate 121,968 of JAJMCB010000019.1, read as the reverse complement.
GGATCTTGTACTTGTGGCGGAAGCTAGAAATTGTTTCCTCGTAGTAGCCTTCCTTATCGGCCACTGCGAAGCTCTTAGAAACAGCAATTTGTGCAGGAGTGTTAACCGAGAATACAATTCGGGTGTTGGCAGCTGCGACGTATTTGATCAAGTGTTCGGGGCCAATTACCCAACCAACACGCCATCCGGTGCATGCGAAAGTTTTGCCGGCACTGCCAACGGTTAAAGTGAGGTTGCCGATTTCGGGAGAGAGTGTTGCAATGCGGGTGAATTCCGAGTAGTAAAGGCGGTCGTAGACCTCATCAGACAGAATAATGATGTTGTTTTTCACACACAGGTTGCCAATCTTCAGCAGCTCTTCTTTTGTCAACACTTTTCCAACGGGATTATGGGGGGTGTTGAGAACAATGATCTTTGTTTTGGGGTTGATGGCACGCTCGAGCTCGTCAAAGTCAATGTACCAGTCATTGGCAGATGTGACTCCGGCATCTGCCTGCTTTGGGGGGTGGATTGGGACGTAAACCACTTTTCCATTGGCCATTTGGATGTTGGGGATGTACTGGTCGAAGAAGGGCTCAAAGACAATTGCCTCATCGCCTGGGTTTAAAAAGGCAAAAAAGGCAGAAAGCATGCCTTCATTGGCACCTGCAGTCACTAAAACCTCCTTGCTGGGATCTAATGTCTTGTTGAAAAATGGACTGTACACACGAGAGATCTCTTTTAAGAGCTCGGGCCGGCCTCTGGTGGGGGAGTATTGGTTGAATGCAGGGTTCTCAACCGCCTTTTTTAATGCATCTGTGCTGAACTTGGGAGGTGCATAGGAAAAAAAGCCTTGTCCGAGGTTCACCACCGGTTTGCCGGTTTCGGCCTCCGCATCGGCTGCTGCTCCGTTGATCAGTGACCAAACGTCAATTTTGTTGCCAGTAACGTGCACACTAGGCTTAGGTGTCGTAGTCATTATTGTTCTAAAAAGTTTTGGAACTGAAATGGGAAACGTCAGTTTGTGTTGGTTTAAACACGCTTATTGCATGCATTCAGTCATTTAAAGGTTGGGGATCACATGGTATTGCGACTTGAAATGGCGTGATTATGGGCTGGGTTAAGTGCCGCTATCAGCTTATCTGGTGATAAAACCTAAAGTCATTTACTGGCAATGCTCTTAATTTATTTAAGGTAGAATTTATATTTCACAGGTATCCCCGTATCGCTTTACCGGTGTGTCTTTTTTTTAGTGAGACGTAGAGACTTTTACCTGTCATATTGCTAAGTTTTAGATAATTTGCAGGCCATTGAAAAGGGAAGCTTGATATGTGAATAATAAGTCTATAAATGATAATCTATTAAATATTAGCGGCTCCAATTTGTTCTCCGCTTGCGTAAATTGTGCTTTATGCGATCATTGGGTGAGGTTGGTGCGGAATGTGGCTCTGGGGGTGCTGGAAACAAAGTCCTACCTAATTGGATACCGTTTGCGGTCCACTTCTCTACGTGGGCTTTCCATCTTTGTCTCATTCCCATGTTTATTTCACTAGGTGTAGTAGATGGAGGGCACCACTCGCTTTGATACTCGATTCCACTCAGCCCAGTCAAATGGCTAAATACTCCAGTTGCTATAGCTGGTGACGAGTATCCGCCTTCCATTAACGACAAGATATGCCCACGACTGTATTCATTAGCTAAAGCGACACAGTCGCGAGTGAAACGGTTGTAAAATGATGTTGGTACGTGAACTTGGTGTCTCTGCATTCCTGGACTTTCGAACTCACTACCATCAAACCCAGCTGAAACCACTACCAATGGATTGAAATTCACACTCTTTCGTCTTTGTTGATCTAAAAATAAGCTTGCCTTCTCAAATAATATCGAATAAACAGTTTCATACAGTTTATTAAACTCCTCTTCGGTTTCGAAGTCCTGCAGATGGACGTTCCAAACTGCACAGTTGTGAGCAACAAAACATACAGATGCATCTGTGAGTTTTTGTGGATGAGCAAATCCAGTCTCACAGGGGAATGAGTTGATATCATGAAGAGAAAAGTACCCGATTGGAATATCAGCCATGCCATCAGACTTATACCCCAGTTTCCATAAAAGATCCTGGGAGCCATCTCCATGGTGGAGGTCAAAATCAAGGATTACTGCATGTGTGATATTGTGATTTAGTTTGCCATACTGAATGGCAATGTGTGCATTATTTATAATGCAAAAGCCACTAGGGTCAGATTCGTTGCAGTGGTGGCCAGGGGGACGGACGGCTACAAACGCACGTTTAATACTATCGCCGCTGTATATTTCGTCTACTGCCAGCTCAATTGCACCGATGTTACCTTCTAAGGCATCAACTGTTTCCGGTGCTAAATAGATATCGTAGGAAGGCCATGACTCAGGAACCTCAATTTCCTTCTTATCAAGTTTAGACTGAGCAATATTGCACAATGAGTATAATTGAGTGGCCCAGTCTTTCCCGTGCACCAATTCGAAGTGCTTGGAGTACAGAGTAGAAGGCTTGGTCGAGTTCAGCACTCTCAACGGAGTAACAGTTCGAGCCAATCCAATTCCTAAGCAACATGCTCGCAATCTTTCAGGGCGCTCAACAATTGTTTGTGTGATGTTTTTAGGCACCCACATTCTCGAGAATTTGTGCTTGTATCCCTGCGAGGAGACCACTACCAATACCTTGGAGTCACTCAGTGGATCAAATCGCTCTCCTAAAGTATCGAATTCATCCACTGTCTCATACTTGGCTTCAATCAATTCTGGACTTGGACTTCGATCTTCAAAAATTATCGTTTCGTTGGCTTCATCCTCGATAGTCAGCAGACGTTCAGGCTCCTCGTCCTCGCTAGAAGACGCGTCCAAACTCATGTTGGCGGTAAGGTGGGAAATTTCGCCAATCAATGGATCTTCCCTCTCAGTAATTGGACTCGTCATGTTATTTAGCGCGTAGAAAGTAAGTCCCTGGTTCCTAGGCCCCACATGCTTTAATACCTAACCGCAAACAATCACAAACGTGAACATGATTAACGCTTATGGAAATACCAGTCTTTTTTTAGGGTGCATAACAATAGGTTGGGAGTAACATTATAAATTGAGGGTTGTAAGCACTAGAAAACTAAAATACCAGCTGAAGTATCGTTCATAATATATACACGCCGCTGTTAAATGCAGACTTGACACCACCGCTATTGTACCAGTATGTAGTGTCAATGGCTGAGGCAGGCGGAAAGTCTAGATGGGAAGGAAGCCGAGGTAAGGTAAACGTATCGGGACACCAAACCGTTTAATTGGCAAGCACAGTAGCCTTAAGTTAACAGTATTGAGTACGTTGACCAATGCCTGTTCCACCTCCTCCACCACCTCCTCCTGGGCTATTTGGCAACCTCGGTGGGAAATCAGGCGGTGATGCTCCAGCACCAGCCGCATTACCTACTGATCTGCTCAGTGCAATTCAACAAAATAACCGAGCAAAGCTGAAACCCAGACAAACCGTCGATAAAACTGCCCAAAGTGGCGGAAGAGTTCTAGATGGGCCTCCATCAAGTGCTGGTGGTGCCCCAAGACCTCCAGCCGATGTAGCACCTCAGCCTTCGGTAAAGGACATGGCTGACAATCCGCTCATGGCCGAAATTTTGGGAGGTGTGAAGCTGAAACCTCGAGGAACAGCAGGAAATCGTGAGCCTGGGCCTACAAGGCACACAACTGGAGGTGCTCCACCTGTGCCAGGCATGAAAGCGCCTACAGCAACCCCTAGTGCCCCTAGTGCTCCCAGTGCCCCTGGATTTCCTCCTAGAAATGCTCCTTCTGCTCCTTCAGCAGCACCACCAGCTCCAGCACCTTCAGCACCACCACCAGCCCCTGGATTTCCTGCCAGGAATGCACCTTCAGCACCTCCGGCTCCTGCAGCACCTCCAGCCCCTGGATTCCCCCCTCGGGCTGCTCCTGCTGCACCTCCGGCTCCTGGATTCCCTCCAAGAGTTGCTCCAGCCGCTCCTCCGGCCCCAGCTCCCGGATTTCCACCCCGAGCAGCACCCACAGCACCTCCGGCTCCGGCTCCTAGTGCCCCACCAGCCCCACCAGCACCTGGATTTCCACCTCGAGCAGCTCCAAATGTGCCTTCAGCATCTGATATGCCAAGTGCACCTCCGGTTCCAGGCTTTCCGCCTCGAGCGGTGCCTCCGGCAGCTCAGGCTCCGCCAGGATCTGCCTCGAGACCAGGTGCTCCTCCAGTGCCTTCTGCACCAGGATTTCCTCCACAGTCTCAAGCACAGTCTCTCAATAACGGAAACCGGTCAAGAACGTCCTCAACCACCGGCATACACCCACCAACCTCTCCTGCAAATAAACCCCCCAAGCCGGCAAAACCGTTGAAACCGAAACCGAACCTGCATAACCGAACTGAGAGTAGTGCAAGTGTGTCAAGTATACCACCGCACCCACCAATGTCAAGTTCTCCCCGGTCGAATGCACCACCAGTGCCTGGGTCGGCTTTCACAAACCAGCAATCTCCAAAAGCACCAGCAAGGGCTCCACCAGCTCCAGGTATTCCACCAGCTCCACCAGCCCCACCAGCTCCTGCATCTGTAGCACCCTCTCGTGCACCTCCTGCACCAATGGGTGCACCCCCCATTCCTTCTGCCACATCCCAAATCCCACAGCCTCCACGTGTACCGTCTGCACCTCAATTCTCACAGCCTGCACAAGCTTCTCAGGTACCACCAGCTCCACAACCCCCAAGAGCACCACCGGCACCTCAGGCACCTCAGGTACCTTTACAACCCCCAAGAGCACCACCTGCACCTCAGGCACCTCAAGCACCTTTACAACCCCCAAGAGCACCACCTGCTCCTCAGGCACCACCTGCTCCTTCACAGGCACCAAGAGCACCACCTACTCCCTCCCAACCCCCAAGAGCACCGCCTGCACCACAAGCCTCACAAGCACCACAAGCCTCACAAGCACCACCGGCACCACCGGCACCGCAGGCACCTCAAGCTGCTTCACAACCTCCCAGAGCCCCACCTGCTCCTTCACAACCGCCAAGAGCACCTCCAGCACCTCAGGCTTCTTGGTCCCAGGCACCTCCAGCACCATCAGCACCAGCACCAGTGCAACGCTCTTCTTCTAGTAGTGTGCCACCACCGCCTCCTCCTCCACCTCCTCCCACTGAGCAGACGTCGCATCGGAACCCTCCACCTGCTCCTCCAGCTGGAGCACCTTTCCGTTCTGCTAGCGGATCAATTCCTGCGGAACGAAGCGTGAGACAAGAGCAGCAGCGAATCACTATAGATGATCGAAGGTTTGCATTCCGTGAGCAGAACGATCTCCCCGAGCCCCGAAGGTTCCCACCTGGCCACTTTAACACCGTAAGACTTTACCCCAGTGGACGAGGTGCCACTGTTCCGTTGAATCTGAAACTTTACGGTTAGTTTACCTGTGGCGTGTGGCGTCCTCCTAGCCTCATCAAAATATTCGTTGATCTGTTTAAATATACTATGTACAATCAATGGTTCTTTTTGAACTCCTCCCATCCTTCACGCCACCGCTGTTTCCACAATCGGCAGTCAAATGTCTGCTTTCCAAGTTTTTTGTTGACTGCATTGTGGGCATCGCACATCCACAGGCTCAGCTCTTCGCGATCGGAAACCTTGGGTTCGTGCTTAGCAAGGTACTTCTCGAAGTCTTTAGCACAAGGCTTGCAAGGGTAGAAGTGCGAAACAGCATTAAGCAACTCCTTAACCTCTTTTTGCTGCTGTTCAGTGGGCTGAAGTGGATAATAGGCAGCAACGGAGTGCAAAAATGTCCAGGTGTTCTGGCCTAGTTGCCTAGAGTCCGGAGGGTTCTGACGAGCAGTATCCTCTTTAGCAGATGCAGTGTTGGAAATCGGGTTTGACATTGCGGATTGAAAGTCGGTGAGTGTGTTACACGCTAAACATGGCTTCCCGTTTTCATCGAGTTGGACCATCGTCCTTGCCCAGACTCGCCACGGCAACGACGTAAAATACGGCTCCCATCCCCCAGCAAGCTCCTTTCCCTTTTGGAACTGTATTTAAATTTAGTCAATTGATCTAATAATAATAATAATTTGCGGTTTTTTTTTATGAAAAGTATTGCATTGATACAAGGAAACAACCAGTTTGCTGGAGTGTATACCATTCAAGGTTGCTGTTCTTTATTAAACACCAATTGAGTGTTTCTTTGGATTTGTTCAGAAAACCACCAATAAAAAATGCATTCGGTGGTGCCATTTGATTTCATTGAAATATTTCGAAACCGCTGGACTCGCTGACAAATTCATGGCTGATGGAGAAAGATGAGATGTGCCCGATTTGCCGGTCGAGCACGTACTTGAACCCGAATATGCGGTTCTTGATTAACTCAGAATGCTATCACAAGATTTGTGAGTCGTGTGTCGACCGCATCTTCGGCTCAGGACCTGCTCCGTGTCCTTACCGTGACTGCACAAAAACCCTTCGCAGACAACGGTTTAAGACCCAGGTGTTCGAGGATTTAAGGGTGGAAAAGGAAGTAGATGCTCGACAACGGGTGTTGCGTATCTACAATGCGCCTCCTTCCTCATTTCCTACCCAGAGAGCACACGATGACTTCCTCGAACACATTGAGTCGCTTGTTTTTGACTTAAGTGGCAGCGATCCTAAGGCTCGCGAAGCAGCCGATAAAGAAGTTCGCGAATACGAGCAACAACACAAGCAGGAAATTTTGGAAACCGCCTTAATTCTTCGTGCACAGACTGTGGCTACCGAAGAGCGTGAGAAACAGCGAGAGGAACGCGAGCAAAGGCTTAGAATTCTGGCTGCTGAACTGGCCCAACAGGAACGTGAACATCGTCGGTTGGCTCAAGAAGAAACCGTTGCTGCACTCGCTGCTGGTCACGATGCCGATATCGCTTTACGAGAGGCTGCAGATCGAGCTCTTCAGAGAACTACTCTCCTTCGGCAACAGTACGATATGGAGCGTGAAAGGTGTGCCAGCCTTGCTCGCCAGGCAGACACTGCTCTTGCTCAGCTCACAAACGCTGGTGATGCCTCTAGCACTTCGGCACCAACTCCTTTCACGCCATTCAATGGTGACCGGGATCTCTTCAATTTTACTCAACAACCTGAGTACTACGATCCTCTTTTACAAGTCTCGGATCCTTCTCTGCGGGCAGGTGGATTCACTGCACAGTTCGCAGAGCACGGAGCATTGGCTTGTGCTTTTGCCAGTTTCGATGTAGACATTCAAGCTGAAAAGTCGGTATTAGCCAGTAACTAATTTATTTATTCTGTATATTTAGAACAGCAAATTATTTATGATATAAAAACAAGCATAAGTCACCAAAGCAAAGATACAAGGAACACAAGGAGTGAACTAGTGGCAACTTTCATGGAGGTTGCACCATTGACAATGTTGGCACTAGTGGTAGAGTTACCTGCGAAAGCAACTGCAGTAGGGGTGGACTGGGTATTTGCGATAGTTGTAGCTGATTGTTCAACTGGGGAAGCAGCAGAAGTATTAACTACCTCAGGAGAAACAGTAGAAGCAGTGTAAGGAGTCAATACGGTGCTGAAGCCAGTAGAGTGAGGAACAACGGTGGTAACGAAAGTCTGGACCGTAACAGAGGTAGAAACACCGGTTTCAGTGCCAGAAGTCCAGGGAATAGCAGTGGAAACAGTAGAAAGTATGCAGTCCGATGGAACATGGGTCACAAAGGTCGAACCACCAGCAGTGATTGTTGTCTGGATAGGAGAGACGGAAGTCGGTGTGGCAGTGTATGGAGTGAGAACAGTGGTGAAGCCAGTAGAGCAAGGTACAACGGTGGTAACGAGTGTGTGAACTGTAACAGTCGTGGAAACACCAGTCTCAGTGCCAGAAGTCCAGGGAATAGTAGTAGAAGTTGTGGATAAAACAACACCAGAGTTAGTTGACTCGGTTGACTTAGTGGCAGGAAGCTCTGAAGAGGAATAGCTAGACTCCTTAGAAATACTGGTAGGCTTGGTAGAGCTGGATTCAGTAGACAGAGTGGAGCTGGCAACCTCAGTAGATGTACTGGAAGACTTGGTAGAGCTGGCAGCTTCGGTAGAAGCAGGAGCAGTTGTAGTACTGCTAGTAACCTCAGTAGATGTTCTGGAAGCCTTTGTAGAGCTGGCAACCTCAGTAGAAGTGCTGGAAGTACTTGAAGCAATAGTAGTACTGGAAGACTTGGTGGAGCTGGCAGCTTCGGTAGAAGCAGGAGCAGTTGTAGTACTGCTAGTAACCTCAGTAGATGTTCTGGAAGCCTTTGTAGAGCTGGCAACCTCAGTAGAAGTGCTGGAAGTACTTGAAACCACAGTAGAACTAGTGGCCTCAGTCGAAGTAGGAACCGTTGTGGAACTGCTGCTGGTTTCAACAGAAGAACTGGATGCCTTGGTAGAGCTGGAAACCTCAGTAGAAGTGTTGGAAGTACTTGAAGCAACAGTAGAACTAGTGGCCTCAGTTGAAGTACTGGATACCTGGGTGGAGCTGCTGGATGTAACTGCAGAGCTAGTAGTCCCAGCGGAGCTAGATGCTTGTGTGGAACTAGAAACTTCAGTAGTAGAGCTCGACGACGAGCTAGTGGAACTAACGATCTCAGAAGACGAAGGAGCAGCGGAGCTAGATGCTTCGGTAGAGCTGCTGGCCTCAGAAGATGAAGGAGCAGCAGAGCTAGATGCTTCGGTAGAGCTACTAGTAGAGCTGCTAGTCTCAGAAGATGAAGGAGCAGCGGAGCTAGATGCTTCGGTAGAGCTGTTGGCCTCAGAAGACGAAGGAGTAGCGGAGCTAGATGCTTCAGTAGAGCTGCTGGCCTCGGAAGACGAAGGAGCAGCGGAGCTAGATGCTTCGGTAGAGCTGCTGGCCTCGGAAGACGAAGGAGCAGCGGAGCTAGATGCTTCGGTAGAGCTGCTGGCCTCGGAAGACGAAGGAGCAGCGGAGCTAGATGCTTCGGTAGAGCTGCTGGCCTCGGAAGACGAAGGAGCAGCGGAGCTAGATGCTTCGGTAGAGCTAGTGAGAGATGAAGACAACACAATTGAAGATGACGTCGAAGAACTAGACGTAAAAGTGCTCGAAGGTGCCAAAGACGACGAACTAAGTGATGAAGAACCAGAATTACTATTCAAACAAGACACCACGTACGGGGAGAAAGTATTAGCTGGTAATAAGCTGGTCGTATATCCTGACTTAAGAACGCTAATATCGACATTATAACGAGCAGAACCCTCGGTATTGGTGTAAATCATACGAATTGGGTAGAGTTCATTGGCCTGAAGATCAACAGAAACAGTCATATTGTCGGAAGCATAGTAAGTTTTGGTAGATGATAATGCAGAAAATTCATCGCAGCAAGATCCCGAGGAAGAACCACCAATTTGGAAGCCTACAGCACCAAGTGAAGTAATGTTAAACACATAAGTGTCTGTTTGGCCCGCCTGGAAGTAAAAATTATATTCCACGGTGAAATTCGAACTGGTAATGATATCATCCTCAGGGAAATTCGCATACACTGGATCACTAAGAGGGTATTTTGAAGGGAAGTTAAAATTAACAGATGCAACAGGAACGTTCCAGTGACGAGTAAATCTACCTCCAAGATTCTTGTATCCTCCGGTGAAATAGTCTTCACCTCCAGTAAGTGCCACATCACTACCTAAGGGATAGCGGTATAATTTAGCCTCCATATTGCCCGTACTCATGTTTGTAGCACTCATGCAAGATCCTTTCACTTCACCAACTTCGTAAGTGGCATCTGAAGGAAGAGTAGTAGGATTAGTGACGACGTACGTAGAGCTTGGCACCTCGGTCAAAACCTTGTCATACGAAGGAGCAGATACAGAGGACTGGAAAGGAAGAGTAGCTTGAGGCTTGGAAGCAGTACATGTACCGGAATTCTGATCAACCTGGTACATTTTCTGGATCAAGAATCCGCTCTCACTATTAGAAGAGTACTGAGGATAGATTTTGAAAGGACCATAGTTGTTCGTATAAACCATTCTAATAGGATAGTATTTGTTGGCTTGAAGGGAAGCATTAAAAGTATAACTCACATAGTCATTCCAGTCGCCCTTAGGAAGAGCGTACATGTCAGAAGTAATAATATTGGAAAAATCGCCGCAGCAGTTGTCACCAGCACCAATTTGGAAGCTAAATCCAGCATTAGTACTAATTTCAAACGAATAGGTATCTGTATACTTGGGAAGGAAGAAACCAGTAAACTCAAGTGTCTCATTAGTGGGGGTATAAGCAAAAATTGAGTTGCTCTTGGAACTGTTCCAGCGGTCAAAAACCTCTGTAGCACGTTGGTTTCCAAGGCCACTTAGAGGAGCAACATATGTATAAGGATAACTGGTTGTGCTGGAAATCTTCTTCTTACCGTAGCTTGTATAGCCTGTCTTGAAGAACTCAGGATTCCCAATTACACCAGCCTGCTCATTGAATGGATAAGGATAGTAACTGAGTTGAGCACCCTGATTGGTATTTTGAGAACGTTCACACCAGTTAGGAGCACCAGCATCGGCAAATCCGGGAGTAATAGTGGGAAATCCGGGGTACTGAAGACCCCATTGAGGGTAATAGCTGCTAATAGACATTACGCGACAATTTAAAATACTTTGGATATCTGCTATTTATATAACTTTAGGTTTTGTAACATTTCCACAAGAGACACATCAAAACCGTGTTTGCATAAATATGCAGGGTTAATTAGCCGCCCGTGCACATTCCTTACGCAAGTAGGCATATTACATAACTCACATGATCTATTTAAAAGTTCAAGAAAAGCTATACACCTAAGCCCGTTAGTGTTATTTTTTAGGAGTTTTTATATATTTATTTTATACTTATTGGGTTCTCAACTCGTATTAGTTTTTTCAAAAACTAACTAGTTTGTTTTGATCTTATTATTTCGGATAGTGGCGCTTATTCACGTTGCTTTAGCCGGTTGATCCAACCGGTCAAGACTGCAAAATTTCAGGAGGGTAAAATCAAAATGTGAATAAGAAAAGTGAATAAACACCCCCGTGCTGGGCCAAAAACCATATAAAGAAAAAAATAAAAGCAAAATAACACAGGTAAGAATTTTGACGCTCGGCGTAAAAAAATAGGCGGTCTCCTGTCCAAACTAAAAGAATTATACGATAAACGAAGTTTTAACCGCCCATCACGTGTCATACTGTGCAAACTTCTCTGACAGCCCCTTAATCTAAAAATAGAGGCAGAACCAGTTGTCTAAATCTATAGCGAACCGTAATTGTTTCAGGTATGTCTTGACGGAAATATCATATTATATTTCATTCATCAATAGTTGCACTACTTTTTTTTTTATTATATTACTCTTTTTAAGACCAGCGTTAACTTCCAAACTAATACTAAACTTCACTAATTTCGAATTGTCCATTGCTAAGTCTCGCAAAACTGATATTACTATCGGGGGGCAAAATGCCATAGAAACTTAGGAAATGCTCTCACTTACCTCATATCAGCTAACATAAATGGGCTACTCTGTAGATCATTCTACTTAGGAACTGTTACAGTCTTTTTATCTACTAATTAATCGTTGTTATTGACATCAGTATCCTTCAGCAAGAGCTGATTCGACAAGTCTTAATAACCTATCGCAAATTACTTACGGACTTCGACAGTTACATTTATTTAAAAGTTCGTTATTAGTATAAATCAATTAGTGAAATTTCATTTTCTCCCTAAATCTCATCCATTTTCCTTTCGTTCCAGGAAGTTGCTTACAATCCTCTGCCCATTGTTTACACATAATTCACCCACATGTCGTTCGACCCCACAAAACCCATTGAAAAGTACACCCAGGAAATGATTCAGGAGTTCAATGAAGTTCAGTCTAGCATAAAAGAATTGGTAATTTTACTTGAAACCAATGCGAACTTGACTGCTGACTCCACCTATCTTACATCAATTGGAGAAAAGATTCTCCGTGGTTTTGAATAATCGGATTCCATATATTTAAAATTTGAAGTCTATAAAACGTATATAGAATACTCATCCATGTTTATCCCGGCAAGTCGGCAATTTTCACTATAGTTTCAAATAAGCTCGGCCCAACCCAGATCAGCTTACTCCACTGCAATTTCCTGGAAAATCTCATATCCAAGCGTACATGCAATTATTTTAGCTGATCAATGGCATTTTCCAACTGAATGGGTTATAGATCTCGATATTTTCGCGTTGAGGCAGAGAGATCTGATTACTCATGTCAGCACTGAGAAGCAGGAACCTGGATGTCAACACAGGCAACGACCTTCTGCTTCCCCAGCCACCCACTGATACGGTAAGTGATTTATCATGGTCTCCAACTGCAGATATACTTGCGGTGTCCAGTTGGGATAGTAGTGTACGGATCTACGAAGTGAGCAACGGAGCTGCTCAACCGAGAGCCATGTACAACCATGAAAAAATGTGTCTATCGTGCTGTTGGTGGCCCGATGGCTCCAAAGTTTTGAGTGGTGGAGGTGATAATGCGGTTAGAAGTTACGATCTGCAGAGCGGTCAGTCAGTGCAGGTTGGAGCCCATGACAGTGTGGTTACCGGAGTAACGGCTGTAGATGTTGGTCAACCGATGGTGGCGAGTGTTTCCTACGATAAAACTTTGAAATATTGGGATTTGCGTAGTTCCCAACCGGTTGCAACTGTCCAGTTGACCGCGAAAGCGTGCCATGTAAGCTCAGCTCGCAAACTTTTAGTGGCCACATGCATGGACCGGCAAACGGCTGTAATCAATTTGGACAACCCAGCAACAATTTTCAAAACCCATACAACATCTCTTAAACAAGTTTCTGAGACTGTGGCCTGCATGCCTGATGGCAGTGGCATGAGCCAAGGTTCAAGCGAAGGGCGTTGTGATGTGCACTACCTGAATCCGGTGACTGCAAACGCGAATTTCACATTTAAATGCCATAGGCGGCCCGTGAACCAGGCTGGAAAAACGTACGATGATGTTTTCAGCCTTGAGAGTATCAATTTCCACCCCCAGTACAGCACACTGTTAACTGCAGGCGGAGACGGTACAATTTCGATTTGGGACTCGGCCCAGCGGACGAGGCTCTCGACTTTGCGAACGGAAAACAATGACCCAATTACTTCAACTGCCTACAGCACAAACGGAAACTATTTGGCCTATGCAACTGGATATGATTGGGCAAAAGGATACCAATTTGGCGGTACAGTAACGACTAAGATTAAAATACATCCTGTGGCTGACTGGGAAGTCAAGCCGAAGCCTAAATAGTAGTGTAATATATAGCTTTTTTGGAGGGAGTAGTTAAATATTTAAGTAGTTGAATATTTAAATAGTTAAACATTAGAATCTATAGAAGTTGTTGGCCGAGGGCAGACTTCACCAGTGCAATTCCGCTCTGCAGAGTAACATCAGCGTGTCCGTCCTCTTCGCCAAGATGAGGATTACATTCTACAAGGTCCATGCCAACGAGTTGTCCTGTTTCCGCCACTGCCTCGCAGATATAGCAGCCTTCACGCCAGGTGAGTCCTCCGCGAACCGGAGTACCGGTGCTCGGAGCAAAGAACGGATCGAGGGCATCGACGTCGAATGAAAGGTGAATTGGACGCTTGAGGCCTGGATTGACGCGCTCTAAAGCCATATCGACCACTTTAGCGATTCCATGGCGGTCAATATCATGCATCGAGAAGGCTGCAATGTTGTACTTTTTGATGATTTCCTTCTCGAACTGGTCCACGTCTCTCAATCCAATGTATGCAATTCGTTTGGGATCAAGAATTCCTCGAGGAACCCACGAAAATAAGTCATTCGAGGTCTTGTCCTGCTCGTCAATGCCAAACAAAAACGAGACCGGACATCCGTGCAGGTTGCCGGAGAGTGTGCCTGCAGGTGTATTAACGTCGGCATGTGCATCAATCCACAGCACACAGGTATCAGGGTGGGCCGAGAGCACGCCAGCAACGGTTCCAATGGCAATTGAGTGGTCACCACCGACGGAAAGCGGAAACTGGTCCTGCTTGCTGACCTCAGAAACACTTTTATAGATGTGTTCTGCGGCTTGGGACACAAATTTAGGACGTTTCATGTTGTTCACGACGGGATCGGACTCGGGCTCCACGAATGAGAGGTGTCTCCACTCGGTCTTCCATCCCAACTCAGCAATCTCGTGCTCGAGACCGTGTTTCTCAAGGAGCTTAGGGGCATCGTCGCACCCAGCTTTGCCTTGGCCACCGCTAAAGGGCATTCCAAGGATCACGCATTCTTTTTTTGTGGCACACATTGTAAGTTTTGACTTGTGGTGTGGGATGCACGGTATTTACATTTTGCCTATCTTAGATAAGGGCTGCAATTTCCTCGGAGCTGTTCTGAGCTAACAGTATGTAGTATTTAATGTATGTGAGGTTCACCGGTTCTCACGGCTTTGTGGAAAGGAAAACCATGACGAACGCTATTAGACAACCCGTTTCTCTCCTCAGCTTTTGACGCCCGCGTACTCGTAAGATTCTATAGCACACAGGCAACACTAGAGCTGAGGTACCGCACTTAAAAATTAAGTTGAAGAAATTCTGCTGCTGAGGAAAGGTAAAATATGCAAGGTGTCTCAGCGGTATGGTGTAGCCTTGTGAAAATTAAATTATTCTGACACGGACCCCACCCGCCCCGAGTAGGAAACAGCCAATGCTCAATCGCCGTGTTGCTCCCAGTGCACGTCTGGTACGTCACGCGAGCACTGCCGCGGTCCGAAGGACCCGTTCGGCGCAATTCGGTGAAAAGCTTGATGCTGGTCCCAGTTTTGACGACTTCCTTGCTGGAAGAGCTGCTGATCTTCAAGTCGAAGACAAAGTGGCAATGGCCGCTTCAGAGGCACCCGAGAGACTTCCTAGGTGGCTCAAAACTGAAATCCCTAAAGGAAGGAACTTTTCGTCTTTGAAAACCGATTTGAAGGGTCTCAAACTACACACCGTTTGTGAAGAGGCGAGATGCCCCAACATTGGCGAATGCTGGGGTGGAACCGATAAGTCCAAGGCAACTGCTACAATTATGCTGATGGGAGACACATGCACTCGTGGCTGTCGCTTTTGTTCGGTGAAGACAAGCCGGAATCCAGGCCCACTCGACCCCAACGAGCCTGAAAATACCGCCAGTGCGATTGCTAAGTGGGGACTCGGGTACGTTGTGCTCACTACCGTGGACAGAGATGACCTTTCTGATGGAGGAGCCCACCATTTTGCCAAAACGGTGCAACTCATTAAGCAAAAGACTCAAAACAAGACGTTGGTGGAGTGCCTGGGCGGTGACTTCCGTGGTGACCTCGAAATGGTTGATGTTCTGGCACGATCAGGACTGGATGTCTATGCACACAACGTTGAAACGGTTGAGGAGCTTACTCCTTTTGTACGCGACCGCAGAGCTACGTTCCAGCAGTCGATTTCGGTGTTAAAACGGGCCAAGGAAGTCAGCCCAAACATTTTCACAAAAACATCTTTGATGCTTGGATTTGGTGAAAGTGATGATCAAATCGAAAGAACCTTGGCCAAACTTCGGGAAGCACAGGTTGATGTGGTAACTTTTGGTCAGTACATGCGGCCAACCAAGCGGCACGTAAAGGTTGCGGAGTATGTTACTCCGGAAAAGTTTCAGCACTGGCACGACCGAGCAATGCAGCTTGGGTTTGTGTACTGTGCTAGTGGGCCTTTGGTGCGGTCAAGTTACAAGGCTGGTGAGACGTTTATTGAAAATCAACTCAAAAGAAAGAAGGCGGAACAGAGCGCGTTTAGTACTATATAACATCCGTATCATATTATTTACAGTTCATTCTCTCTTTCAATGAATGTCTGAAGAACTGGGCCCGGCATGCACATCGCCGGCGACAACGCAAGGCCCAGATTCTTTGTGTTCATATTATTGTACTGTCTGTACTCATTGACACGCCCCAGAAGTCGTAAAGTAGTACAGAAAATGTCGTGTTGGATCTCAGGGAGCTTGTGAATGGACACTTTCATGAATTCTAGCTGCTTATGCTTGTCGAATTCCAGTAGTCTCTCTGAGTTTCTTTCAGACCAGTCGCCAAACGAGTTTCTAGGAAGAGAACGAAGGTAACGTTTCATGAGGTCTGCAGTTGTGTGCACATCAACGTGTGTTTTCACTAGATCCAAGTCGCCCAGAGTATCAAACTTCTCCTGTAAATCAGTAATCAATTTCTGGCTTCCAGATTTCCGGAAAATTCCCATTTCGTACAATGCTTCGGTTCGCATCAAACTCTGCACGCAGCGGTATAGAACACTGGGGACCTTCAGGTCTTTGTTTAAGCTTATCAGAAACTTGCATTGATGTGGGGGTACCCCGAACACTAATTTAGTCGATGAAGTCCTTAAACCACTCATTCCAGGCCTAATATTCATTGGAGATTGCCTACGCAGTGAGTTATCAAACTGCGCTACTGTTACGGGGGTTATTACCCCGACTCCTTTCTCACATGGCAACGGAGCATGTTTGGGTTCTGATATTTTTAAGTTAGAAATATGAGATTTGCTTTTTTTTTCCTTGTGTCGGCTTCCCAATGTATCATTGGAGCCATTGCTAATATTCTTGGATATTTGCATGTAGAACTCATCACCATCGTATAGCCTAGCCTTTTCGTCAGAGCTTTCATCATTTGGGTCATCATTGTTTAACTCATCATAAACGGAGTACCGACTGCCATTATTAGTAGACTCCATTGATGGAATTGATGAGGACGAAGCCTGCCTTAATAAGAAGTTGCTGGGCCGTTTTCCCATATCTTCTGATTCTGGGTTGCTGAGCACGAATGGTGGCAGTAACTCTTTAAGCGTGGGACAGCGTAAGTGAGATGAGTGTATAGCACCTTGATTGATCTCGTAAATGCGCTGTGCCAAGGCTTGAAGCCATTCCGTGCGCATTTTCTGGTTCTCGGCAATAAACCTATTAGTGTGTTTCTTGTCACTTATTTCAAACAGGTAGCGATGGTCATCTTCAGTGGTGTCGAAAAATACAACCACTGAAGTAAGTTTTGCATTTTTTAACGACACATTCCGAACAGATGCTCGACACCGCGACTCCTCAATTACTTTCAAGTCTGTGTTTTCAATATAACAGTAGTTACATGACCACCCAGACTTTTCGGGGACTAGTAGGCACCCAGAAAACGGAATGGAGCTCGCATTTGACACTGGAAGTGACAATGTTGGTTTAAGTGAGGAGAGTGGCAACTTTTCTGCATGCACAATATCCTGAAGCCACAAAGCGGCCAAGACCTGTTGCACTCGAGACTGTATTTCCACACGCTTGTTATACACAGGTACATTTTTTAGCCCAAACAAAGTCGCAAAGTATGCGTTTAGCATGTCATTACGGACATCTACCTTCCATGGGGTGCACACAGTAAACATCTCCTTGGGCGGCAGCATCCGGGGTATAAAGTCACCAGTACGCATTAAAGGAAGTAAGGTTTTTCTAATTGACTCGTCGAAGGCGCATAGTTGACCGTATGACTTCATAAAGTACCAGCATACTTCACCCGTGTTACCATTGGTTACAACAAAAACAGCACACGGTTTGTGTTTAGTACCAAACTGGATACTCTCAGGTAGATTGGTTACCAAACTGGTACATACCGAGATTTTATACGCCGAGCTTGGCTTCTCTGGCTGCTGGTTCTGGGAAATGGATTCAGCGTCCGGACTCTGGCTTCTGCACGTTTGGGAGTGGCTACAGCTCACACAGTTCGTACACTTTGCACAATTAGAGGAATTAATGGATGGATAAGCTAATTGAGCCCTTAACGACTCATTTTCCTTACGAAGCCGGTCCAGCTCGACGCCAAGTGGTGACTGCGATGACATGTGGTATACACGAGAGGCAAACTCAACTTAAAGAAAGACTTTCAGATTGCTCGTAAACGCTCGTGATGACTTACACGATATCTCTCAACTCAATTGAGGTTTATGAAGCTAGTTTAATAGGATACCTTATTTCGTTTATGGAGAGTGCAGTGTACTCTACCCTTTCCTTGCCCAAATAATTAAGGTTTCTATGTGGGGTAGATTTACATAAATAAAAAAAGGTATACAAAACAAAAAGTAATTTAGAAACCACGTTCAGTTAGGTATGCATCACAAGCTTTTAGCAGCTCTTTAAGTACACGATCACTTTCCAGAGCGTGGAAGTGCCACTCCTCTTTTTCCTGGTATGCTTCAGCCTGTATTTTATGGACAGCCTCCTGGATTTTATTGGTGGCCTGTTCCGAATAAGCAGTATGTAACTTTTCTGTAGCCTTTTGAACCTGCTTCTGAACTTCTATAGCAATTTCGGCCTCCCGTTCCTCCAAAAGCTGGTTCTCTCTCGACTTTAGCCTTTCTATTTCACGATCTTTCTGGTTTAAAGCCGCTTGCAGGTCCTTAATAACCTCCTCCGCGTCCAGCACGGTTGGAGAAATGTCCTTATTCTGCGTTTTTTCCTTTAAAGTGTCCTCCAAAGATCGAGAGTATTCAATACTGTCAAAGTCGACGGTGATCTCTGGACAGTCAATACGGAGAGTATCAGAATCTAACTTCCGGCGTTTCATCGAAGATAGGTCTAATCTAGTAGTTGGCGAGCATTTATTAGAATTCGATGCCTGTGGTTGTCGTAGTTTTGAGCTCCATGCTAAAGCCTCCCTTGTGAGTAGATCGTTGGTTTCATCGCCGGCGTTAATCTGACCCATGAACCTGCAACAACGCCTCCTATCTTTATAACCCCAATTTAAGACTGTTTTAAGATCAAACAGCTTGATCTGGACACACCGCTTATTAAGGGTACGGAACTGAAAGTAGGTACCAATTACTAGTGGAAAGCCACACGATTAATACAATATGATATAGGGTATCGTCTTTTAATGCTAATCCGTTACGGAATTTGATTATTAAAATATATTTTGAGTCGCCAGTAACGTTCACTCCTACTTTTATAGCCTTTGCAATCTCAACACTTCATACGTTTCATTTAGTAGATATAAACCTTAGGTTTGATTTCATTCATATATTCCGTCCACATCATCTCATAGCATAAACTTTCTATTTCTTCATCATATTATTATAACGCTGGCCTGAATGCTGGTGAGATGATTTGTGAGTTGGGATTGGCCCTTGAGTACGCTGCCAGCGTTGAAGGCATCGGTTACTTGTCATGCCCATCCGCCTCTCTTAAGGAGGCCGCCATGGCTATTTACGCAAATCCTATTAACTCGTAGGTAAATATACTATAGATTGCTTAAATACTCTGCCAATTCAGCTTCCCTTTGTAGCCTAGTATGGGAGGACACTTGAAAGGCCAACTCTTTCTAGCATTTCGCTGACCACGAGATATTTCAGACGACTTGTGATTTTGTTGCATAACGCTAAGTAATGCGTTAGCAAGGCGACCTTAGTATTCATTATAGGGTCGCCTCCTAAGAGATATATAGTTCCTTCCATCAACATGTCACCGACTTGAACTACGCAATAATCGTACTTTTTTGGTGGAAATCCAACTTCATCAATAAATGTTCGCGGAACATCCTTAAAGCAAACACAATATTCGGTTAGAATCAGTCTTAATATCGAAAATAATTCTTTTATTGGTATTTTATCTTCATCCTTCTCAGTGGTTTGATTGGCATTGCTACCAGTTTCCTCATCTCCGGTATCAATGCGTAAATCACATCTTAAATCACCATTTAAATTCAAGACTATAACTCGGGAGAGCCTTTCTTCTTCTCCCACCTCAACGTATTCACAGCCCACAGTGCAAAACTGGCTCGGGTCAATTCTTGTCACTGTCTGATTCACACGCTGTATTAGTGTGGCAGCTGCTAAAAGCCTATCTTCTATCTCTCTTACTTGCCACTGGTAACTTTGTTGCTCTTTGTCTTTCATTGGCTGGGTTACTAGTTTCTATTGCAGCTTATATAGTTTTTTTTCCATAGATTTCAAGTTTGTGAAGGTATAGATTGTAATGTAATGGTTTTCGTTTCTATAGGATAAGTTGATACACAGTTTATTTATACCAGTCTATTGAAGCCATTCTCAATCCAGCTCACGGTCTTCAAGGCATCAATAACTCTTTCATATCGGCATATATTAGTTAGCCTGTGGAATTAGTATGCAAAATTGAACATCAAAATAATATTTGACAGCGTACATATAAATAACACATTAAATTTTAGAGCAAGGGATGTTACTCTAGGTAGCGAAGAAAAAGTTATGTAGTTTTACAATATGGATTGAAAATTAAAGAATCGTTTCATGAGATATTATTATAATAGATATTCAATATCGGCAAGTGCAAGCCAGTATTCTACCTTAAATCTCACCAATTAATCCACCCCATTCTTTCAGTTTCTGCTCCAGTAGCAGTACTACTATTACACATATTCCTATATTCGATATTGCATTAAATGTTCAGCACGTACTCACTTCCACCTACCTATTCACGATATTATACTTGCACCAAACTAACAGCACCATTTTCCTCCAAGCGGGTAATAATTACCACGTAACCTGCGAATTTTAATGTACATTACTTTACACTATCTAAACCTTTTTGCTGAGATTTGATCCGGACCAACCTCTTCAAACTCTTGTCTAGTTACCCACATCTGGTGAAAAGTACCCAACGAAGAAAGAATTCCACCTCCAATCCAGGCGGCATTACGTCGTTCCACAAGATTACCCGATGCCAAAATCCGGATCTTCATCATTGGAAATTCACGTTGAAGGTCCTGGTTAACTCGTTCCGTTAGTCCCTGGACAAGCGAAGTCCCTCCCGTAATTACAATATTGTTTGCCAAGTTCGCCCTTGAGTCCACATCACACTCCTTCAAGCTGTTGATTATTAGCTGGCTGAGTCCTTCCGGTCCGTCAAACAGCTTCTCGCCCAAATCAAATCTCTCCGCACCGAACTCAACGCTCAAACCAGTAGCGAACTCGAACCTGCGTGTGTTTACCGGCTCCTCGTTTTTAGAAGATTCTCTAACTTGCACAATCTGCTCCTTGAAGTTATCGATGACCTGCATCTGCTGGAACCGTCTGAAACTGTCGGTTATCCCCGGAACCAGCTCGCGTTTCGTGTACTCGGCCTCTCCCGACTCGACCAACGTCTTCGACTTGATTTCATAGCCCGGAACGAGGTACTCCTCTTTCAACGAGCTGCGGACCTGCTCGCTTAGGAAGTCTCCCGCCAAAGAGCTGTGTTTTGCCGCCTTGTAAAGGCAGAACCCGTCCACAACCGGCGTTACCGAGCACGCCTGGGCCCCAACGTCCACAACCAGCCCAGTCCCCCGTCCAGCTGAGAACAAAGCAAGCACTGGAGCCTTAGCAATGTACATTGCCGGTGAATTCAGCTCCTCCAGCGCGTACTGCATCTGCTGTCGCTGTCTTTCACTGCCGTTTCTCACTGGCTCGGTAATCAGCAAAGGAGACTCGGTTAGGTACCCCAAATCGCGCTGTGGGGTGTACTGCGACAGTGTATAGGACCACAGCCCCTTTGCAGCGTCCCAGTCCTCCACCAGTCCATCACTGAACGGGTTTTTTATCTCGGTGTTGGCTTTGGGCATCCGTGTGTGCTCGTCCCCAAACACCGGGGACCCCTCCCGGCTGGCGTAGTCCGTCGAAACGCTCACACTCGGGGCATCCTCCGCCGAGAACCCCACTCGCGTCCACCGAGAGCCCGGATCAAGCACAACGGCGTTGATTTCGTCTCCGCCGTAGACTTCGCTGACTTGAGACATGCTGACAAATACATACAATAATGCCTATTTATACTCTAAGCCAATGTTCAACGGGCTGGCCGGTCGTCCGGATTGGCGGATCCGAGGCACCTGCAGGTCCTCCGGCTCGGATGCCAGCCGTCTAGGTACCGGATACTGCAGCGAGCTCGTGGACATGTTGCCCAATCCCGACAAACTTGTGATTGAGGCCGTGCTGACCGCCCTGCTTTCAGAGCCACTGCCCAATCGGGCACGAGTGCTGACCAACGAGTCGAGTTCGATCTGCAAGGACCTGATTTCTGCGTCCTTACGCTCTCTCATGGCCCGCATTGCGTCCTGGAGTGCCGATCGCTGCTCCTCCAGCGACCTCACACGGTCGCCCAGCGGTCCCTGGTCAGAGACCTCGTCCAATTGAGTCCGCAGCCGTTGGTTTTCGTCGCGTAAAACGTTTACCTGGGTCAGCAAGTTCTTGTCCTGGGTGTACTGCTCCCGAGACTCGCCGAGCTGGCCAAACCGTTCCGTCAGCTCCTCCAGCTGCTGCTCTTTTTCTTTGAAATCCGTTTCCAACAATGCAAACCGGGTTTGCAAGGCATCGTATTGGGCCGTGCGCTCGGCTAGCAGGTGGGTGGCCTCTCCATGCCCGAATCTCAGCTCGCTGAGCTCGTCAGCAGACAAAGACGACGGGTACTTTTTCTCAGCGAATTTGCTCCGTTCCAGCGAGAGCTGCTTGTACGCTGATGCAAGTTCCTCTAAACTATCAGTTTTGGTATTGGAGTGGAGCCGCTGCTCACGTCTGACGCTCTCGCTGAGCTCAATCGACAGCACGCGGACCTCGTCCTCCAGTTCTAGAATGCGAGAGTTGCCAAAATCGAACTCTTCGGTTCGGTGCATCTCTGAAGACAGGGGATGCGGTTTGTGGAAGGGCTGTGGGGGCATTCCATGCGGAGAAATAAAACCTCCGGAGCCACTTCGAGGGTGATTAGGCGAATTTGGCATAGGTTGCGATCCCGGTGGAGCGTATGGAGACGGTGGCTGGCCGAAATATGGTTGGGAGCCTAGCGTGTTCGCCCTAGGACGAGCTGGCATCGAGTTTACACTGGTCATTGACATGGACCGCATTCCGTTCCCTGCCATTGGACTTCCAGGCATGCCTGGACCGCCAGACATTCCTGGTATACTCATTGGACTGCCTGGAATACCGGGTATACCCATAGGACTGCCTGGCATGCCTTGGGGCATGGGACTGCCTTGATTCATATACCCCATTGGACTGCCTGGCCTTCCCATATGATTCATATGATTCATTGGTCCCATTTGACCTGGTCCCATTTGGCCTGGTCCTGGTCTCATTGGACTCTGAGCCACCGGAACGCCTGATCCGGGTGGACCAACCACTGGAACGCCTGATTCGGTATTCATTAGAGCTCTCCGCGACTCGATCATGCGCTGCCTGTACTTTTCTTGGTCGGTTTGCTTGTTATGTGACGCGCCTGGAAGCGAGCCAAGCATAGGAATGATTGGCGCCGTGTCGTAGTTCGACATCGAGTTCAAAGACATCGTTCGGCCACCTGAGGGATCACCAGCCATAGTCGGGTACCGGAACCGGTCTTTGATCTGGCTTAGCTGGTCCATGCTGATCTCGCCGTCCATGCGGCTCCCCGTCGAGACCTTTGAGTGTATTGACGCTCTAGACTGCGACTGTGCGGATGCTGGCCTTGGAGGACCGTGGAGGACCTGGAAACCGGACTGTTTATTGGGTGACATCCCCGGGTTCATCCCCGGTTGCATCCCCTGATTCATCCCCGGGTGCATCCCCTGGTGCATCCCCGGGTGCATGGCCCCCATTCCGGGCTGTGAGGTGCGGTTCAATACATCCGGCACAATATCATCGTCGCTGTCGTCGTTGTGGCTCGCAGAGGTGCTGCTCCGCTTGAACCGGTTCAGCAGACCCCCGCGTTTGCTGGCAGGACGGTTCTTGGCGGGCACGCCATACTCATCGAAATCCCCACCATCGTCCACAGCGTCGAAAGCCATGGCCTCGAGTGCCTGGTTGTGCCGCGAAACGCGCTGACCGCTGTACATTTAACGGTGAACCTTCGCAACGCGTAAAATTGGTCAGCCCTCCCCTGGCCCTTAATAAGGCTGGGTTGCCAAACCACAAAAATGTTTCACTAGTGTTTCACAGCACTCGTTGCTCGTACTTTATTGCTAATGTTTAATACACTACTATCTACTGCCCTTGGTGGTCTTTGATACAGGCTAGCAAGAAAGAAAGCGCCTCAATGGCGAACCTCTCCATGTTATCAGTCCGGTTTCCCGATCCGTGGTTCTTCACGGTCTTTGATTCGTTCTGATTGAACATGCAAACGGTGAAAAATGCGGTTCCGGTTTGGTGAGATTCAGATTCGCTGTCGGTGGGGCCGGCCCACCCGGTCTCGGCCAACGTGTACGTCGCCCCGAGTTCCAGCTTCAGATTCCGGGCCAGCCGCAATGCAACCTCGGGAGAGGGTCCAGTGTAGGACGAAATGTCCGTTTCCGACCAACCAGACAGCTTCAGCCGCGATTGGAGGGCGTATGTCGTGGTGCCGCCCACAAAGTAGCGAGAAGCCCCGGGTACCGAGACGAGGTAGCTTGCAATGAGCCCACCGCAGCAACTCTCGGACACTGCCACGGTCTCGCCAGCGGATCTGAGCAGCTCGGCAATCTGCTCCACCAGCTTGAACGTTTCAGGTGCAATAAACATGATCTTGGTGGCTCAGGGTTAGTGCAAAATGACATCGCCACCACTGTTCGACTTCAAGGCAGGCCGGGTCGAGTTTGACGCTGGCACTGGCGAGGCCAAGCCCCTACAAGGACAAGGTCGTGTTTGTTTCATGAAGAGCAGCGAGGATCCCGATTTTCTCAGCGTTCAATGGCTGCCTAGGGCCTCAAACAGCAGGTCCTACCCTTCCGAGGAGCTCCTCATTGTTCCGGGTGATGTGACGTTTTCTAAAGTCCCGTACTGTGAAACCGGCCGGGTTATTGAGATGTGTTTCGACTCAAGTGGCGAGAAACACATGTTCTGGCTTCAGGAGGCCTCAGAGGGCGATTTACATAAATTCGGTGCTGCCGACGAGGCCATTTTAGAGAAGCTGGCCAAGCTCGCTGCGTTCCAGGTCATGACACACCCAGAAGATGTTGAAGAGGCTTGAATACTCTTTAATAATGTGTATGATGTATTGTTTATTTTTTTTGTTTTAAGGATTTTGGTTCTAAGTATTTAAGGTATACATACTTTCACCGGCCTGCCGGTGGCTTTTTGTTTGTTTATCTATTCACGGACGTAAATTTTACTGCTGTGCATTCCGTAGGACACGAAACGAGACCTGGCGCCCCGTTCTTTTTTGCTTTTCCGAGACTCGCGGTGGTGAACGTCAATGTCGATATGGGGGACGTGTTGAAGGTCTGTGACTGCCTCTTCATAGGAGGGAGGAGTCGCAGACGGCGGATGGTCTATGTAGTATGGAACATCGCTGTGGCTATTAGAGTCGCTTAAACTAGATGAGTTTGAGCGAAACGGACTAAGGTGCTGGAAAATCATTGTATAGGTTTTGCTTATTTACAGATCTCTTCGTGTGTATATATATATATTAATTTTGTGCCGGGCGCTTACCGAAGCCTGCATTAATTATGCATGGCCCTTGCCGCAATGCAGAGGGAAAAATCTGCAGTATACGTAGCAAGAGCCCTAAAAAAAGTCAAGATAGTTATTGTAGTATATTGAATACTAACAGATGGCGGTTAATAAATTATTTGGAATAGTCAAATAATTTATTTTAAGTATGTATTTAAAAAGGAGAAGTTTTTTAGTTCGCTTTGGAATGAAGCCGCACAAACCATTGTATGCAAGCAAGCCCAGACTTTTGTTAGTGAGCGGTCGAGCCACAAAAAAAAATAGAACACCTTAAAAAGCAAAATTGCTTTTGCTTAAATTCAAGTCAAAACAGAGAAATAAGTACATTAAAATTGAAAAAAATCTGACTAAATAGTATTTTTTTATTTTTTTTTTAAAAAAAAGCAGTATACCAGTACTGCTTAAAGTGTCTGAAATTATTTTACATGCTTTTTTTTTTCCAGCCCTTGCGGGTGGGCAATACCCGCATACTATTCTCACGTGTCGGGGCTGAAGCGAAGCTGCAGCTAAAAACTAGAGTGAAACTTGTAGATTAAACCTCCAAATGTTTTAATTAATTTAAAACAAGCAAGAATTTTTATAGTTCAGTATATGGGTAGTATGCCACACTTGAAATACGACTTGCGACGTCAAGTTTAACCCTTGCATATCCGCCCATTAAATCCGAGCATTGCGGGGAAGCGGAAACCGGAACTCTTTAATTTGTGAAAAATTAATCACAGACAATGTATTCCACTAGGTAGAAATATAGAAAGATATTGCATCCGCAGCCAGTTTAATTGGTTGATTACTCACTCGCTCTAAACAACTGAAGCTGGTTGGTTAGATGGAGTCCAGGATCCAGGAAACTCTTGACCGGCAGTGGGACGCGCTCGAATCGAGAGATAAGTCAATTGTACGTATCAGAGCCGAACTCAAAAGCCTTCTTCAGGAACTGTCCGGTACCAGAGAGGCCGAACTACAGGAAGTTAATCGCTTGCTGGTGGAGTATGGCGAGGAAGAAGCCAAGGCAAGCACTGGGGCTTTACGAAAGGCGGAGTTGGAATTGGAACTTGAAAAAATCAACACGAGCGGCATTGGCTTGGAACTCAGGTCTTTGAAAAACGAAGTATCCTCAATTGATGCTGAAATAGCTAAGTTACAGGCTAAAAGGAAACTGGTATTGGCAAATATGTCTGGTTTAGAGAGTGTTTACAACAGCAGGACCGCTAAGTTCCAGGAAGCCATAAACGAGCTTGATAAAGCACTTGCGGGCAAGCGATCAATATCTGAGGTTCAAAGGTTGATAAATAAACTCAATTCGAAACGAGAGAGTTTGAATTTCGAATTAACTGCATATAAATCGGGGACTACTCTCTGGGAGCATGTCTGCCTGCTTTTAAGAGACCTCGATAATGACATAAAGGACTGTGGCATAAATCAGCTGCCACAAATCTCGTTTATGCTCACAACAGCGATGGAAAAGGTTGAAACCGACCTTGAAACTGCTGTGAACAATAAATGGACAGCTTTAACTGTGGCAATTGGACACGAATTGCAGATCCTACGGGATACTTTAAAGGCAGTTAAAGATCACGAATCTAAGAAATAAATAATGAATAAATAAATAGATCAAGGCTTCATAGAGCCTCGTAGCTTCTGGTATATTGCAGATAAATTAGGAGGAACTCCTAATTTGAGGTTACCAATGAGACTGTACTGGTGCTTGCACCGTATGGGTTGTTCGGGTTTCTCGGCTTTGTCTGTTTCTTGAATTGCTTGTTCTAAGTCGGTGTGTGCCTTCTCGGAGTCTGCCTCCTCAGAGTCTGCCTTCTCGGGTTCTGCTTGCTTGGGTTCTACTTGCTTGGGTTCAGTCTTCTCGGTGTCTGATTTCTCGGTGTCTGATTTCTCGGTGTCCGCTTTCTGCGTTTCTGCTTCCTTCGTTTCTGCATTATCTGCCTTGTCAGATTCGCTCTTCTCAGTGCTTTTCTCGGTTGCAATCTTCTCCGGCTCGGGCTGTTCCACACTCTCCGGCTCTGATTTTTCCTTTTCTGGCTTTTCTGTCTCAACCTTTTCTGCCTCAACCTTTTCAACATCTGCCTTCTCAGTCTCCTTCTCAGTCTCCTTCTCAGTCTCTGCATTCTCAGTCTCTGCCTTATCTGTGTCTACCTTCTCACTCTCTGCCTTCTCAGTCTCAACCTTCTCAGTCTCAGCCTTTTCTACCTTCTCCGAATCAGAACTTGACTTATGGGGTTCCACTTTCATCGATGGTGTTTTATTATTAGTCTCTGTTCCGTACTTAACGCGGTATGGTGGACGATGAGGAGATGAAACAAGCATGTATGGTGCAAGCGATGGTACTTTCTCGCAGTGGATTTGAGGCTCTAAAGCTGCATTAGAGTTCCTAAACAACTGTGAAAGGTGGGTTTTGGCGGCCTGTTTCGACTGTTGGGTCAGAGTACGCGCTTGGTTATGGAGCATCAGTCTATAGTTCTGCTCTGCAGTCAGTCTTCCTTCTTCGGCCTCCTTGACAGCCCTCGCTTTAGCATTCTCTACAATGCTGTTAATCCCAGCCCGCAAAATGCGTCTTTGTCGGCGCTTGTTAAATTCATCCTCGATCCAATGGGTCTTAGTTGGCGAATCTGCCTCACCAAACAGATCTGATGCTCGTTTTACGATCCTTACTCGTAAGTCATTATCTTTGTTGAGCACATTGATCTCTCGCCATTTACGTTTCCTAGCTGTATTGTCTTCCCTGATCTTTTTCTTATCAATTGGACGTGTTTTTGCCAAGGTTGGTTGGATCGGCTGAGGGGAGATCGATGCAGAGGTACTTGGGCCAGCAATGGCTGATCGGGGCTTTTCGGCCAAAAGCGACTTCGGAGAGTCAAGACTGCTTTGGAAGGCATCAGATTTATGTTGGGTGAGCGATTCGACCAGAGATGTCGAAGAAGAAGGGCCTAATGCA
This sequence comes from Starmerella vitae, assembly GCA_030584925.1. Lineage (NCBI taxonomy): Eukaryota > Fungi > Ascomycota > Dipodascomycetes > Dipodascales > Trichomonascaceae > Starmerella > Starmerella vitae. The sequence goes on along the minus strand of JAJMCB010000019.1, from coordinate 93,608 downwards.
CTTAAAAGGGCCTGCTGGATCGCTCGAAGGGTATCAGGATCTGAGGCATTGAATTCAGAGTCGTAAGCAGCCAGACGCGAAGGTGCTACTGTTGTGCTGGTTTTATTTCGTTTTGGTCTCGGTGGCCCAATTGGTTTCGAGGCACTTGATGATCCGTCAATAGCCGATCTCAAGCTTTCAATCAAACCATGATCCTCGGTTCCAAGTCCCAAACTGTCTAGTGATGGAAATTGAGTATTAGTAGCATGGTTTCCTGCCGGTTGGGTATCATTCCCAGTAAGTAGTGATTGTAAAACGCTTTGAATAGTGCTGACCTCGGGGTCCACAGTGGTTAGTGGTAAAGAGGTCGGTGCTGGTGCTGGTGCTGTTGATGAAGAAGGTAGAGAAGTTTGGCTGTGGTGCGTATACTGCGAATTACTGGGCTGGTTAAATTCAGCCAGCGCATTTTGGATCTGCATACTCAACTGTGTGGTCTCATCCAAGCGTTGGTGTGAGGCCATGGAGTCTAAATTGAGGCCCATTTCGTTGTATGAACCGCTACTTGGTTTGAAACTCCTGGAAAGAGTTCCTGTACCTAGGTTTGAACTGGAACTAGCACCCAAACTAGAACTGGAACCCAAACTGGAACTGGAACCCAAAGTACCAATATGACGAGCAGCATTGGAGCCCAAAGTGTTGCTGATATTGTTCAAAGTCTCCAAACTAATATCCTTGAGATTGATATTGTTCAAATTAATATTAGAAAGATTGACTCCTGAATTTGGCCCGGCCAAAAGCGATGAAATTAACGCGTCGGCACTGATCTCCGGCTCCTTGGGCTCCTGAGGAGGCGGTACACTGGGCGCAGGTGGTATCTCAGGAACAGTATTGAGGTTCATGGCATCGGTACTTAAATCCAGTCCTGTTAGAGGCCCAATTGAGTTGAGCAAATTAGAAATTTCACTTAGATTGAGTTGCGGGTCAACATCGAGCATTTGTTGCGTGGAAGCAGAAGTGGCATGTTCACTGTGGGAACCATCACCAATATGCGGATCCTCTTCCTGGTTCATGGCCGCACTCAGCTGCATTACCAGCCTCTGCTCCAAAGTCAAATCATCAGACATGTTTTTGGTGATGGTGGTGATCTATTACATAATATAATTTTTCAACTATTTCTATTTAGTTTCCTTAATTAGTGTCAATGCATCAGTAATTTTCTCCTTAACTAGACCAGTCTCAGTTAGCGAACTTAATCTTTCAACAATTCTGTACTCATCAATCTTCTTAGCGACCTCTGCATTTGGAAGCAACTGCACAATTGCGTATATAAGAGACAACACCCGCGACTTCTTCTTTTCCGTACCGGTTTGCTGCTCAAAGGTGTGGGTGAAAACGGCTTCCAGCGCCTCCCAGCCCTGTGAAGCAGTAAACTGGTCGTATGCAGGGAGGCAGTGGGCAACTGCACAAGACAATGCCAGCAGTGCCTTGGTGGACACATTTGTGTTGCTGCTAGACACAGATTCGAGCACACTGGGGATTCCTTGCTTGGTCGCAACCAGATCCAGCTGTGATTTTTCGTTGTTCTGAACTGCAGCAGCCACACACGACAGAGCTGCAGCACGAACGTCCTCGTCTTTGTCTTTTACTAGGTAGATAAGCGGCTCCCAAAGCTTTCCGATGTTGTTTGCATTGTCTGCATTCTCCACATGCTCTTCGAACTGATCTAAGCACTCGATACGCTCGTCGGTGTTGGTGCTTTCTACAGCTGCATGAAGCGCATTTTTCATGAGTGTGAGATCATCAGGGGCACCTAAGAGCTGTGCCAGTGCGCGTTCGTTAGGCTGTTGAGTTGTATCGCCACTTTGGGCTGCAATCGACCATTTAAGAAGTCCTTCCATTTGGTGAAAAGTTGAGGTTGTGGAGGAGGAGGTACTTAAGTGAGGTTTGGCTCCTTGCCCAGAAACGTCTCGAACTGAATAGAAGCTCCAACTACGCCTCGGCCTCAAACACCAAAGCAAACACCAGATCCTCACCGCATTTCAGCACGTATCTCAATTCCGTCAATCCAGCATATTTTCCCACATCGAAGGTAAAACCAGGCATTTTGATCTTGGGAGTCGTGGACATGTCTAAGTACGGATTGGCAAAGTCGAATGCATAGGTCTCGCCAGCCTTAAAGGTGAAAGTGTCGAGGTTCTCTTTTACCCAGTACTTCTTGTAGCGGGCCTCTGGTTCTGTTTCAGTAACATTTTCAACCTTTTCAGGGTCCTCGTCGGAGGTTAGCTTTTGCATGTAGTTAACACTGGAAAGAACCGGTCCATAAATCCATGGCTTATCACTGTACACATCACTGGTAATTCCGGGGTCGACTGCATACTTAAATGCCGCGAATGCAGCTGAGAATCCCCATGGAAGCATATCGCGAATCGGGTGGTCCCAGTCGTTTCCCCACAGCAGCAACGAGCCATCCACGTCGCGTTTGAACTTTACCACAAATTGCACGGAAAATGAGTCGCTTTGGTGGCGAGGATCCTCAAAATACTTCAAGGCTTCCTGGTGATCTGTCGTGTTTACAGTGTCGTTGGCATAGTCTTTCACGCGTACAGTAACGTAAACGTCGTAGTCTTTGGTTTCAAGTTTCAACGGTTTGCCAGAGTTCACCTCAACTGGTGTTTTCACGCCGTCATAGCTTGTTTTTGCGGTGACCACAATTCGGTGGATTTGGTCCGACATGTGGTTAGGCTGTTCTGGGGCAAGGCGCAGGCGCTTTGTATACAAGAAAGCCAGGCCTGGGTTGGCCACAGGGTGGGAGGGGAAGGAGGGCCAAGGCCTTAAAGGTTAGGGCGTAACGGTCCCCCCAAACGGCGGCAGGCGTCAACGGCTGTCATTTCTAAACTAGGGAAAAAATAATACGGTTCAATTGCTTGGCGTCCTTGTTTTAACACCAACAATTACATTAGTTATTAATGTACATAGATTTAATTATCATTTATTTTTTTTAAAGTTTTATTTTCGACCGCAGGGACTTGTTTTGCACACGTCTGTGGACAATTGCTATATGCATCTTCCAGGGCACGGTAGGTAGCAACGTCCAGTACCGGGTAGATCACATGAAGACACACCACGCAACCACATATAAACCCCACATCCCCCCCCCACGATCTTTTGTTACCACGCACTAATACATCATGTCTTCTTTGGATCACCTTAAGTCTTCTGGCACCACCGTTGTTACCGACACTGGAGAGTTCGAGCTCATCGGCAAGTTCAAGCCCCAGGATGCCACCACCAACCCCTCGCTTATTCTTGCTGCCTCTAAGAAGGCTGAGTACTCGAAGCTCATCGACAACGCTGTTGAGGCTGTGAAGAAGGCTGGTGCCAACTCCGACAAGGCCAAGGCTGCTGAGGATGCTCTTGACATTCTTCTTGTTGAGTTCGGTTCCAAGATTCTTGAGATTGTCCCCGGTCGTGTTTCCACTGAGGTCGACGCTCGTCTCTCCTTCAACACCGAGGCCACTGTTGCCAAGGCTCTTAAGATCATCGATCTTTACAAGCAGAAGGGTGTTTCTAAGGACCGTGTGCTCATTAAGATTGCCAGTACCTACGAGGGTATCCAGGCTGCCAAGGAGCTCGAGTCCAAGCACGGCATCCACGTCAACCTCACTCTTCTTTTCTCGATTGTGCAGGCTATTGCCGCTGCTGAGGCCCACGCCACCCTCATCTCCCCCTTCGTCGGCCGTATTCTTGACTGGTACAAGAAGAACACCGGTGAGGAGTACACCAAGGAGACCGACCCCGGTGTGAAGAGCGTCAAGCACATCTTCAACTACTACAAGAAGTTCGGCTACAAGACCATTGTCATGGGTGCCTCTTTCCGTAACACCGGTGAGATCACCGAGCTTGCTGGCTGCGATTTCCTTACCATCGCTCCTAAGCTCCTTGACGAGCTCCTCAACTCTAAGGAGCCTGTTCCTAAGAAGCTTGATGCTGCTGCTGCCTCTTCTCTTGACATCAAGAAGGAGTCCTACCTCAACGACTCTAGTGCCTTCCACTTCGGCCTCAACCAGGACCAGATGGCCACCGAGAAGTTGTCTGAGGGTATCCGCAACTTCACCAAGGACACCATCACTCTCCTTGAGTTGATTGCCTCTAAGTTCTAAGTAAATATCTATTAAGTAGATAAACAAAGTTATAACGAAAGTAAAACTATTTATTTAACTGTTTGTGAAAAAATTGGGCAAGGAATGATCGATCTCGGCAAGCCAGGCGACTTTCACGTCCACCTAAGGGACGGTACTATGAAGGAACTCGTCACCCCCACTGTGCACGACGGTGGTGTGAGTGTGTGTTTCGTGATGCCCAATCTTTCCCCCCCGATCACCGACCCCAAGCGTGCAATTGAGTACAAGCACTCACTAGAGAAACTTGACAACCGAACCACGTACCTGATGTCGCTTTACTTGAGCCCAAGTGTCACTCCCCAAGTGATTATTGAGGCTAAATCGTTGGGAATCGTTGGGGTCAAAGTCTACCCTGCCGGAGTCACCACCAACAGCGAGCACGGAGTCACCAGCTACGAGGCCTTCTACCCCACGTTTGCGGAGATGGAGCGTCAGGATATGGTCCTCAACCTGCATGGCGAGTGTCCCCACGGCGACGGAGTCCACGTTCTCAATGCCGAGGAGAAATTCCTCCCCCTGCTACAAGTTCTTCACAAGAAGTTCCCCCAACTGCGGATTGTTTTGGAGCACTGCACCTCCAAAGCCGCAATTGAGGCCGTGAAGCAGTGTGGAGACACTGTTTCGGCCACAATTACCGCCCACCACCTCTACCTAACCGTTGACTCGTGGGCAGGCAACGCCCTGAACTTCTGCAAGCCCGTAGCCAAGCTCCCCCAAGACCGCGAAGCACTAGTAAATGCGGCCACTTCCGGCTCGCCCAAATTCTTCTTTGGCAGCGACTCGGCCCCCCACCCAATTGAGTCCAAAACCAAAACCAATGCTGCTGCCGGCGTGTTCACCCAACCGGAGGCCATTGCCTACGTTGCCCAGGTCTTTGACAAGTGTAACAAGCTTGACAACCTGAAGAAGTTTGTGACCGACAATGGAAAGAAATTCTACAAGCTTGAAGACAACGACTTGCAGCCTGGCACCGTCAAGTTGGTTGAGAGGCCCCATCGGGTACCCGAAACAATAACACGAAACGACGTTTCTGTGGTTCCATTCATGGCCGGTGAGGAGCTTAAATATGCGGTTGAATGGCAGTAACTATGTGGTTACCTTTTTGTTCTATGTAGTACCTGTTCTATGCAGTTACTGTCATATGTAGTACTTCACTATCATATATGGTTATCTCATTGTTATATGCACCTTACTGTGCTGTGTAGTTACACTGTTCTATGCAGTACCTGTGTAGTTACCACTGTTCTATGAAGTTGCTGTTCTATGCACCTTACTGTCATATATAGCTATCTCATTGTTCTATGCACCTCACTATCATATGTAGTTATCACTGTCCTATGCACCTCACCTCCTATTCTGCGGTTGAATGGCATTAACTATTTACTACATAGCATACTATTTACTACATAGCATCCTATTACTACATAGCATCCTACTTGGTCTCATCCTCTTCGTTCTCACGCTCGGCCTTCCGGTCGTAGAACTCGTCCATGATTTTGGGCGAAATGCGGTTGAGGAGCTCCTTCGGGTAGATACGCAGCAGGTCCCAACCCAAATCAAGGGTCTCCAAAACCGTGCGGTCCTCGTAGCGGCCTTGGGTAACAAAACGACGCTCGAACTTGTCAAGGAACTCGAGCGAGAGCTTGTCCTCGGTGCTCAAAGCCTCCTCACCGACAACTGCCTTCATGGCAGCAGCATCACGGCCAATGGCGTATTTAGCGTAGAGCTGGTTGGACACCTCACCGTGGTCCTTTCGGGTCATTCCCTCGCCAATGGCGGCCTTCATCAAACGACTCAGACTGGGGAGCACGTTGATCGGAGGGTAGATACCGCGAGCATGCAGAGCACGGTCGATAAAGATCTGTCCCTCAGTAATGTACCCCGTGAGATCCGGAATCGGGTGGTTCATATCGTCGTTGGGCATGGTCAAAATAGGAATCTGCGTGATGGAGCCGTTGCGGCCTTCCACACGGCCTGCACGCTCGTAAAGTGTAGCCAAGTCCGTGTACATTGAACCGGGGTATCCACGGCGACCCGGAACCTCTTCACGGGCAGCACTGACCTCACGAAGGGCATCGGCATACGAGGTCATGTCGGTCATGATCGTCAGAACGTGACGCTCGGTCTGATACGCGAGGTACTCCGAGGTAGTGAGAGCCAATCGGGGCGTGATAATACGCTCGATGGTAGGATCGTTGGCCAGGTTGAGGAAGAGCACGGTGCGGTCGAGACTTCCGTTTTCCTGGAAATCGCGCTGGAAGAACTTGGCAGTCTCCAAATTCGCACCCATGGCCGCAAATACGATCGAGAAGTTCTCCTCGTGGCCGTCGTGCACGCCTTTGGTGGGGCGAGCCAAACTGGCCTGGCGACAGATCTGGGCGGCAATTTCGTTGTGGGGAAGACCACTGGCACTGAAAATCGGGATTTTCTGGCCACGAGCAATCGAGTTCATACCGTCGATGGTGGAAATACCGGTGGAGATCATCTCCTCGGGGTAGGCACGGCTGTAGGGGTTGATGGGGCTTCCGTTGATGTCAAGGAAGTCTTCGGCAACGACTTGGGGGCCTTTGTCAATGCTCTTACCGGATCCATTGAAGACACGACCCAGCATGTCCTCAGATACGGGCAGTTTCAGGGACTCGCCGGAGAACTCAACTGTGGTCTTCTTGACGTCGATTCCACTGGTTCCTTCGAACACCTGGACAATCGCACGCTGTCCTTTCACTTCGAGAACCTGTCCACCGCGGACAGTGCCGTCGGGAAGTGTCAAACTAACGATCTCATTGTAGCGTGGGTACTTCACTTTGTCCAGAATCACTAGAGGGCCATTGATCGCACTCACAGTGTTGTAGGTCAGGCGAGGCTCCAGCGAAAAGTCTTTCGTCACCGCTTTCTTGTTGAGCTCGAAGAGCTCACGGTCAGACATCTTCGCATTCGTTGATAGTGTGGCTGGCATGTTGGACGAGGGTTGGGAACGAGCAAACGACCGGATAACGAAAAAGAAAAAAGGGTATAAATTATTTGGTGATGATTTTTGTGTTTATTTAAAAATGTATGGTAATAGGTAGTGATTTTAGTGCTGGAGTGGGGATTGGGTGGTTGTATGTACCTCTTAGAGTGTGGGGTAATTGGTGCTAATGTGGGTGTTAGTGTGGGTGTTCATATTACTGTTACTTCAGCAGCAGCTGAATTGCTGGAACGGGCTTGGTAAGACTTAAAATAATAATAGAATAAGTAATAATTTTAAAAGAAACTGGTGTAAGTAGCTGTGGGATTTTCCGCGTAACTTATTAGTTAGGTCACTGCGTAAATAAGTGCATTAGTTAGTGATGTTAGAGTGTTTAAAATAAAAAGCACTACTAAAGGTAACTAAAATACTGGACATGGTGATTAGTGGGGTTTCTTAGTTACTTGGCAGGTCTTGGTAGTACGGTCTGGCAACTGCTACAGCTAGCACACGATTCGTGTTTGAAAATTGAGGTAACTTGATAAAAGTTGAAATACAGAAAATAATTAAAAAGAAATGCCAGACCTAAGTAGTTGCCGAGTTTTACTTCACAATACTCAGTATACAAATAGTTAGTGTCTTGTGTTTATGCTAGACCGACACTTAAATGCATATTAACTGATTTACCGGATCAAAGATATTTATTCCGTATAGCTATGGAGTCAATAGTTATGTATTATGCAATACCAGATCAAGACTATTACAAGGTCGACCCAGCCATCACCACTACAGCAAGGAGTGTATATTTTATTTTCTAACTTGATACTCGAAGGCAGTTTAGCAATACGAGGACATCATAGTTGTTACAGGGTTTGCTATTATTCGGTAATTATTAGCGAAAAATACGGTAACCATAACTGCAAGTGTGTGTTTGGTACTTGGTTAATATTTCTTCTACTTTGTTAGATAAATACGGTGGTTTTAAAATCCGGATCAAGATAGTTCATTGGCAGTAATAGTAAACCGTTGGAACTACAACCACAAATACATGATAGATTCTACCTCACTGAAAATTAAAATACGAAAAGTAAATAAAATCCAGAGCAAGGTGGTTAAAATCACGTGTAGTATACCGAATACGAATATCCCCTATGTGACTAATTAGACATTACCGTGAACGGTAACGGTTGATCTGGATATGAAACTTTCTTGTACTGTCAAGCAGGTACATTCTGCTTGCATATGTTCAGGATTTATTATAAGTAAATGGCTGTTTTTTAGGCTAGTGTAATTTCGTACTCTTTTTTTAATATTATTTCGTCAAAATAATTAAATGATTCCGGGATGTGCTGAGCCCCGTTGTACTTCCGAATGGGGTTTGCCAGTCATGTAGGGTTAAAAGCGGGGTGCATGAAAACTATAAAATAAAGGGTAAAACTTCAGGTACCGGTATGGTGAATATTTCAGCTATCAACACCACTGCCTGGTTTGCCTCTCCTGCCTTGAACGTTTACGGCCATGAGCTCCGCACGAACATTCAGGGCTTCTGGCCCCAGCTTGAGCGGGAACTCTCCCGAGAAAATGCGTTAAAGAACAGTTTGGATCCCAAAATTTCCAACAGCAACCAATCGGTAGTCATGCTTCCTGTTAACAGCTCTCAAGCTGGGTACTACCAAGCCAACCACAGCAACATCTCTATTGAGTTTCTCCCCCCGGTTAATGAAATCGATGACGATTTCATTTACAACATCAGTCGTCAGCCTGGAATCTTGGCTTTGGCCTTTGAAAACCAAAAGCCTCTGAAGTATATCGTTCCAGGTGGCCGGTTCAACGAGTTTTACGGGTGGGATTCCTACTTTATTGCCAGGGGTCTGTTGAATGAAGGAAACGTTTTGATGGCCGCGGCAGTTGCCGACCACTTCACGTTTGAAATTAAAAACTACGGTAAGATTCTAAACGCCAACCGCCCCTACTACCTCGGCCGTACCCAGCCGCCCTTTTTGACCGACTTGGCCTGGAAAGTGTATAATTACACCAATGGCACGATGCACGCTGAGTTTGTTGAATGGATCAATGCAGCCATCACTGAGTACGAAAAAGTGTGGACTGCATCCCCTCGAATCGACCTCAACACCTCGCTTTCCAAGTACAACGCTCAAGGCCGTGGAATCCCGCCCGAAGTCGAACCAGGGCATTTTGACTCGGTGTTAAAGCCAATTGCCCAACGCCACAATCTGTCGCTTGAAAACTTTGTCAGTTTGTATAATTCCCAAAACATCACTGATAGCGAGCTCGATACGTACCTGAAACATGACCGTGCCATTCGCGAATCGGGTCTTGACGTCACCACTCGGTTTGTCAACGTCTGTGCAGATTTGGCCACCATTGACCTCAACTCGCTGCTTTATAAGTATGAAACTGATATCTCTGATGCCATCAGACAGTTCCCCAGCGACTTCCCCGCCCAGAACGGTACGAAATGGGCCCAAAGGGCTAGTAAACGCAAATTGGCGGTAAACAAGTACCTCTGGAACAAAAACGGCTTTTTCAGTGATTTCAACACCCAGACTCATGAGATTCATGCTCCAGTCATCAGTGCCACCACCTTTTATGCACTGTGGAGTGGGTTGGCCTCTAAGGAGCAGGCACAGCAGCTTGTCAGTCGAGCATTACCGTCCCTGGAATTCGAAGGAGGCCTGTGTTCCACCTCATACCTCGAGTCAAAAGACCATGACAGCCGCCAATGGGACTACCCTGCAGGTTGGGCCCCCCACCAACTGCTGGCCTGGGAAGGCCTGACCAAGTACGGGTACACCCGCACTGCCCAACGCCTGGCCACTAAATGGCTGAACACGGTGTGTCAAGGAGCGCTGAACTCGAACGGATCCGTTTACGAAAAGTACGATGTGACCGGGGTTTCGGATCCCGAGGATGTCCGTGCCGAGTACGGAAACCAAGGCAGCAACCGGACCGGTTTCGGATGGACCAACGCCGCGTTTGCCATTGGATACGACCACTTCCGTTTCGGAAACCTAACTGCGCAAAACTTGGCCTCGCAAAACTTAACCTCGCAAAATCTTACCTGTATCTAAAACATATATTATTTAGTGTCGGAATATGGGTTGGGACATGCACGAGTTACTTTTCGTTGTATGCACATCTGAAACATAGGGCTGGGTAACCTCGGAGCGGTTTTTTTTAAAAGTAGCAGAGCAGCACCAGCACCGCCTCTCAGGCCGATCGGCATGTCATTGCGAAAATTTGGGCTTGCGATAGCCCTTCTGGGATTCTTGCTATCCGCAGGAGTATCTTATTTTTACGCTCCTACAACAAAGCCACACACTCCTACCGTAATTAGTGACCTCACGTACTGGCCCGAAATCCCCAACATTGACCGAAACCGGACCCAAATTGGCAAGGAAAACGCCGTTATTTACATGTTGGTGAGGAATTCTGAGCTTCATGAAGCATTGCAGAGCATCCGCAGAATTGAAGACCGTTTCAACCGCAACTTCCGGTACCCCTGGGTCTTTCTCAACGACGAGGTATTTACGGAGGAATTCGTGTCCCTGACCAGCGGAATGGTAAGCGGACACTCCAGTTTTGGCTTCATTGAGCCCGAAGTGTGGCAGCCACCAGCGCATATCAACAAAACTCGCATGGACGAGTGCATTGAACAAATGATAAAAGACGAGGTCATCTACGGGTTCAGTCGAAGCTACCGCAACATGTGCAGGTTCAACAGCGGTAACTTCTTCTGGCATGAACTGATGATGCCCTACGACTACTACTGGCGAGTGGAACCCGGCATTGAGTTCTACTGCGACCAGCGATACGATCCATTCACGTTTATGAGGGAAAACGGGAAAGTATACGGCTTTGTTATCACCATTACCGAGATAAAAGAGACCATCAAGACTTTATACAGTACCGTTAAAGACTTTTTGACCCAAAATCCACAGTACATCGCACCAGACAATGCCTTGGATTTTGTGACCGATATTTCCCCAATTCGCCAGTGGTCGCCCGTTAACTACACGGAAAACCTCGATGGGTACAATTTGTGCCACTTCTGGTCAAACTTCGAGATTGGTTCGCTCGACTTCTTCCGGAGCGAGGCCTACACTGCCTTCTTTAACCACTTGGACCAGGCAGGCGGGTTCTACTACGAGCGGTGGGGCGACGCTCCAGTGCACACGCTTGGCTTGGCAGCTCTGGCCAACAAAAGCCAGATCCACCACTTCAGCGACATTGGATACTACCACCCCCCCTACCACCGGTGTCCTCACGATGACGCCTCGTTTATTAGTGGACGGTGTGTATGCCCCGAGGAGGAGTGGGAAAACATCGACTTCCAGGACTGGTCCTGTTTGCCGAGATGGTGGAAACATACCGGGCGTAGTCTCATGTTCTACAAGCCCGAGACTTCACTGTTCACATAGACCAAATTGCATTTATGTAGATATACAACAAATACTGCAACTGTTGCAAATGTTGCAATACTCGTGCATACTGTACCTGTAAATACTGTACCTGCGAATAATGCACCAACACACTAATGAAGCTCCATAAATAACAATACATAAATACGTTTAGCTAAACCTTCTTAGCTGGTCAAGCAGCACCTGAAGCTCCTCGTCGCTCTTCTTAAACGTCAAGCTAGGAATCAATGTCTTCGCCTCCTCGCTGTCCTCACACAGCAAACTTCCAAGCTGGGCAACCTCAAATGGATGCAAATCCGAGTTTTCAGAGCTCTTTAAAAGGTGATCTACCGCACTAACCGTCTGCTCGCCCTTGAACTTCGCGAACCGAGAAAGGTACTCTCTAGACTTCCGCAGAACCTCGTTGCTGTCTGCAAAATCCTCCTCCTCGTCCTCAACCTTAATTTCATCCTCAGTACTGGTTTCCTGACGACGCTGGGCCAGAGCAGCCTTGATCAGCAGCCGGGTCTCGCTCAGGTTGAGTGCGAACAGCGGCTCCTTGCTACCGTCGGGACCAATCTGCGGGATCGTGAACTCCGGGCCGAACTCGAGCTTCGTGGCGTCCTCCTCCTCGCTCGCATTCGCATTCGGACGCCGACGGGACCGAAGAATCGCCGATGACATTTTGTTGTTGGAGTTTAGGGCAAGCACCAAAGTCACTATAATTTTATGGGCTGGTTCTGGGCAAGCACGGCCGCCAAGACCGGAGAGGAACCGGTGTTGGTCACGCCTCCGAAGCATACTCTAACCAAAGAGATCACAGGCACGTTCTGGGCACCTCGTGCCGATATATGGGCCCAATCAGCAGCCACCGCCGGCGGTTCCAATACCAATGATTCCCAGCCAAAGTGCCCCGTAGACCACACGAAGTGGGCACAAATGGCCAAACCCGCTGCCAAAGAGGCGTCTAAAGACACACAGAGTGCGTGTCCTGTTGACCACAGCAAGTTCAGCCAGCCAAAGTTCAACCAGCTAAACAACATGCCCAGTCTCCACCAGCACAAACTGCCTAACCAAAAAGTAGACCTTCCCACCGAACGTTCGGTGTCGTCAATTCCTAGAGGCAAGGACGGTGAGGGGTTCTGGGAGTACCCGTCGCCCCAGCAGATGCTGAATGCCATGGTCAGGAAGTCCGGACCGGACGGAATCGAGGAGGACGCGGTGGAAAGCATGGTGGATGTGCACAATTTCCTGAATGAAGGTGTTTGGGAGGAAGTGCTGGAGTGGGAGAAGCCCCACACTCTTAAATCGCATGTTACCCCTCGGCTGCTGAAGTTCCAGGGCCGGCCCGGCGAGTACACACCCAAAGCACGGATTATCCAGGCCCTTGGCTGGGTTTACCCTGCGAAATTCGGGGTCCCACCGCCATTTGATCGCCACGACTGGACGGTATTGCGGGCAGTGCCTGGCACCGAAGGCGAGTTTAAGGAGGTGCGGTACGTCATTGACTTCTACGAGGTCCCGGTTTCCAAGGAAGACACAACTTTCACTGTGGATGTTAGACCAGCAGCAGACTCGCTAGAAAATATTTCCGACCGGATAAAGGTGGCCTGGGGACCTTCAGTAAGGAAGGCTCTTGGTTGGCAATAGTGCATATAGAGTATATAGACATATTTTAGACTTACTTCTCCCACACTGTATATTTAAATTCAATTCCGTTTTCAATCTCAATGTTGTTTGGTGGCAGATCAACACTGACAAGCTCCCTAAGGCGGCTTTCCGGCTGCTGTTTCCATTCAGGCCCCATACTGAAAAAAGTATCGCACTCTAACTTTTTTTCAGGATCCTCAATCAGCGTCAGCAGAATCCTGTCCGCGAAAGGCAGGGCAGCCGAGTAGATCTGAGCACCGCCCATAACGAACACGGGTTTAGTTGGATCCAACTGGTCAAGTACATCTTGTAATGAGGAAGCAGACAAAACTCCACTGCCAAACGAAGTTTTCGACCTGGAAATGACCACATTCTGGCGGTTGGGCAGCGGACGAAACTTCTCCGGGATCGACTCCCAGGTCTTACGGCCCATGATGACGGTGCTGCCCTGTGTTACCTCCTTGAAATACTTCATCTCCTTCTTAAGGCGCCATGGTAGCCCGCCATTACGGCCAATGCCCAGTGCGGGGTTCGTGGCAGCCAAAATAAGGGTCACCTTCATTTGTTATGGGGGTTAATTAAGGTGAGTAGTTTACGTACAAATTTCACAAGCATAAATTTATTTCAAACAAACGTATTTTTTAAGGTGATCGGGAATCACGGAGTACAATTGCTTCGACTCGAGCCAGCTCTTGCTGAACAAACGGCTTGCATACCGCTCGGCAGAGTCGCACATAAGTGTAACCACGGTTTTGTTGGGTCCGAGCTGCTTGGCAGCCTCAAAAGCGGCCACAACGTTCAAAGCCGAGGAGGCACCCAAAAAGATTCCCTCCTCATCCAGAAGTCGGTAGATCATGTTAATGGTCTGGGCATCAGGGATGTGGAAGGCTCCGTCGAGCAGCTCAACATCGGCTTTCAAATTGTCAGTTAATCGACCTTGTCCAATTCCCTCGGTGATCGATCCGTCACCGGTCCGCTCGAGTTTGTGCTCGGTGACGTACTTGTACAGCACGCTTCCGGGTGGATCAGCCAAATAACACTTTACCTGGCCGTTGCTGGCCTCCTTGAGGTAGCGGGTGGTTCCGGCCAGCGAACCGCCGGTTCCGGTGGCACACGTGAAAGCATCCAGTTTTCCCTCGAGTTGGGCCCAGATTTCGGGACCGGTGGAGTCAATGTGCGACTGGCGGTTGGCCAGGTTGTCGAATTGGTTGGTCCACACGGCATTTTCGAGGCTCTCAGCGTGCCGACGGGCCTGGTGGTTGAAATTCATGGGATCGCTGAAGGGAACAACGGGAACGGGGTACACCTCCGCACCCAGCAGCCTGAGCATGTCGATTTTGCCTTGGCTCTGCGTGTTGGGCATGTAAATGACACACTTGTAGCCTCGAGACCTACAGACGTGGGCGAGACCGATTCCGGTATTCCCGGCGGTTCCCTCCACAATTGTGCCTCCAGGGCCAACCTGGCCTCGCTTTTCGGCGTCCTGGATGATCCAGAGAGCCGCACGGTCCTTCACGGAGCCACCGGGGTTCATGTACTCGGCCTTGCCGTAGATGTCACAGCCGGTTTCCTGGGACAGCTTGTTCAATTTGATGAGTGGGGTGTTTCCCACAGCACCCGGGAAACCAGTCTGGCTCGTGAGGGGTACAAATGGCTTGGCAATGCTGGAGAACCGGCGAATAAGCTGAGCTCGCATGTTGATTTGGGGAAGTGAAATTTCAGGGCACGTGCAGTGTTTTAATCGCCAGGAGAACCTTGTATGGAGGTGAAGGAATCAGCCATTATTGGCGCACGGTGCCGGTTTGTGTTCAGCAAGGAACCAAAATCGACGTTTACGGTTAGTGTGATGAATGAAGGCGAGCAGCTGGACAACCGGTTCGGGGTGCTTGTATACGCGATACCCCACAAAACCCAGAAAACCGTGTCGACGGTTTTGATCGGCTCGGAGGACCAGACGTTGGTGGATTCGGCTTCGTCGATGGCTAAGCTGCTGAGTGCAACCACCGGAAAGCCCACTTACTTGAACACCACGGTTAGAACTCCTGATTTTATGTTGCTTAGAGACCTTCAGAACGAGGCACGACTGCTTTAGTTTGTATGGTTTGTATGGTTTGTGAGTGGTGTGCAGTGTGCAGTGTGCAGTGTGCAGTGTGTGCAGTTCAGTGGTTCATGGTCAGTGGTTCATGGTCAGTGGTTCATGGTCAGTGGTTCATGGTCAGTGGTTCAATGCTTCATCAAGTCGTAGAAACAAGATTCGCTTTTATTTATTTACTATTTATTTCAATTGCATTTGTATATTCAATTGGATCCCAGTGTTGGATCCAGCGAATGCCGTTTGTTAATTGTACGTAATTCACAATTACTAATAAGGGCTTCGGGCAACTCACATGACACTAATAATTTTCACTGGGAGTTGGGCATGGGCTCTCACGAGGCGAATCACTTTGAAAGTTCTCACGAAATCAACCCAGATTGACATTATAGGAAACAATGGCTACCGAGCTTAACGTCCAGTCTGAGCGCGCTTTCCAGAAGCAGCCCCACATCTTCACTGCCTCCAAGTCCGCTAAGTCTAGCAAGACCACCAAGCGTTGGTACAAGGACGTCGGTCTTGGTTTCAAGACTCCCCGTGAGGCCATCAAGGGCAGCTACATCGACAAGAAGTGCCCCTTCACTGGTTTGGTTTCGATCCGTGGCCGTATCCTCACCGGCACCGTTGTTTCTACCAAGATGCACCGCACCATCATTATCCGCCGTGAGTACCTTCACTACATCCCGAAGTACAACCGTTACGAGAAGCGCCACAAGAACATCGCTGCCCACGTTTCCCCTGCGTTCCGTGTGTCCGACGGCGACATCGTCACCATCGGCCAGTGCCGTCCCCTCTCTAAGACCGTCCGTTTCAACGTTCTCCGTGTCATTCCCATGAGCAGCACTAAGAAGCAGTTCGTCAAGTTCTAATTTATAAAACACAAAATAGCAGTCAAATAGTAAGCTAATTCACGTTACTAATATGAGGCAGGCGTTGCTTGTGATCGACGTGCAAAACGACTTCGTGACCGGCAGCCTGGCAGTTCCCGACTCGCAAACTATTGCAAAGCTCGTTAACGATAAAATCGCCAGCCAGCACTGGGACTTGGTGGTTGCAAGCCAGGACTTCCATCCGCAGAACCATGTTTCGTTTGCTTCTGCCCACCAGCAGGGGCCCTTCACCGCATTCACGTTAAATTCGGGCAGCAAGACGTTCAAAACAACGCTTTGGCCGGACCACTGCGTCGAGCACACTTTCGGGGCCGAGTTTGTTAGTGGATTGAACACCGGTGCGTTTGATTTGGTGATTAGGAAGGGCGAGCAGCCTGAAACCGAGTTTTACTCCTCATTCAGCGACGTTTTTCACCAAGAAAATACTTTGCTACTGGAAACTCTGCAAAATAGTGGAATTAAGCGAGTGGTGGTTGTGGGGCTGGCACTTGATTTTTGTGTAATGCACACGGCACTGGATGCAGTCCAAGCGGGATTCGAGACTACAGTTGACTTGAGCTGCACGCGTGCCATCACCAATGAGGGCGGTGAAGCCGCAATTAAACTTTTATCTGCGTCGGGGGTGAGCCTACACGTTTAACCGCCTTATCAGGATTAGTAAATTATGCAGGCACCACCACATGACTACTTCCCCATTAGTATAGCATTTAGCGTGTTATAATTTACATACACTTTAATTAAACAGCCACAGCAAACACTAAAATCCCAACGAAAATCACTCGGATTTTGCCGTTCGGGACTGAGCGCGCCTAAACGAAAACCTTCCCCACACGTTTTTTTTTTATTTTTGGTTTTCACACTTTCCCCAATCGGCTTCTTAATATTGGCCCATGATCCGTTTAATTTCTTTAACCCAAAGGCTGGCTTGTTGGGTAGGTCACATGAAGTAGGTGGGTTCGGATTGGGGCAGGTCCCCAAATAGATTTGGCAACATGACTTGCACAATTGAGGAGTCACGGCGGTTCTTTGCCTCGATTTGCTTCGCTAGCCAGCACCTTGCGGTGTTTGAAACGGTTTTAGGTGAGATTTGCGAGCGCGACTGGCCCTCAGTGTTTTTGGCGAGCATTATTATAGAGAATTGTGGACTCAAACGAATCAAGCACGACCTGCAGTGTGCCGCACAGCGGGAGACAGACCCCTTCGGCTTCTTCTGGCACCGCTACGGAACCAAAGAGCCCTTAGAAGAGACCAATGAGCCCAGCACACAAAAAAATAAGCAAAACTTTAACGATTTAGGCCACAAACTGGAGGCCGAAGAGCTGTGGGTAGAAGTCCCCAACCAGTACATTTTACGCGACTCTGCCTGGCTTTTCCCCGTTATTAGAGCATGCGATCCTGAAAAAATTGCATTTAGGGACCAGGACCCCCAATCGTTGCTCGCTGATCTGTGCCACAAACTGGCCATCGACATGAGACGTAAAGACGCAGGCACAATTGAGGTGAATCTCACCCACTCGATCAAGGTAATCAAGCGAATATTGGCAAATCCCGGCTGCATGGGCGTCTCAGCCCGCGAAGTCGAGTCGGTTCTAAGGTGTGCCCTCGACGACTTTGGGTACGAAATACTGAACCAGAGCTCACACACAATTGGCTCCAAACCCGCAATTGAACTCAATTACGATACAGACACGCAGTTGCGGGAACTCGAGCGTGCATTGCTGTTACTGGCCGTGCTGCTGCTGAGCTTCGTTGCATCCGGGCTGATCTCCGGCTACCTATTTACTGTTTACTAAGCAGCCCAACCCAACCCCAATGGAGTTCAAGGTGACTCGTGTTGACGGTGCCTTTGCAGCCTCTAAACACGCAGCCTGTGCATTGAAAGACGCGTCGTTTGTGTGTGCTGGTGCTGGAGTGGTTGAGCATATTTTTAACAGCACCGATTCGCGGTTCTACGCTTTACCGAGTGACGGTTCTCGACGCACCAGCAAAGCCGCTTGCGTGTCCGCTACCGACTCGCTGGTTGCAGTGGGCGAAGATGCTGGGCTGTTGCCCCGAATTGCTTTGTTTAAACGCGGCAGTGGTTTAAACATGGGCGTGGTTTCGGATGCCCACCAATTCGGAGTCAGGTTCCTGGAGTTCTCCCCCAACGGGAAAAAGCTCGCCTCGTACGGAACCCCGCAGGACGGATTCCTTTGCATCTGGGACGTAAGCAATAAGCTTTCCCAGCTGTGTGTGGCTAAATGCATATCCGATCTGCACGGTTTGGCATGGACAAACGACTCTCAGCTGCTGACTTTCGGCGTTAGGCACCTGAAATTGTGGACTGTGGACACCAGTCTCAATGGACGTAGTGTTCTTCTTGGCCCACTGGCCGACCAGACGATTGAGTGTGCTTGCTGCTTTGGAGACGAGTTCATTGTGGGCATGAAGTCCGGCGTTTTCACGTTGCCTGACTACGAAAAGCGGGTTGATTTGGTCGCGAGTTCGATTTTGGTTGCTGACAAGGTGTACATTGGCACCAGCACTGAAACTTCTGTGTACAATGACCGGTTCGAGCTGGTGAAAACCTTTCCAAACGGGTCCCAGCGGCTCTTTAACACCTTAAACGGAATCTATTATCTTAACAAGCAGATCCAGAAACTTGGACAGTTAGAAACCGTGAAGACGTTTAGGGATGCCGAGTTCAGCATTGGCGGGAAGTTGCTGTGCTGGTCTTCCGACAAATTGTTTGAGTGGCCCGATGTGCCCCTGGAATGTTCACTGAACAACATCACCACCGCGTACATGGATGACCAGCTGGTTGTGGGTGCGCTTTCTGGGGATGTTTCAATTGACGGAAAAGTGCATGCTGCCCACAACGGCCCCGTAACCGATGTGTTTTCCCTTGGCGGGCTGGCAGTGAGTGCTGGTCGGGACCGGTGCGTGCAGGTATTTGCAAGCAACGAGCTGCAGCAGACGCTGGTATTCTGCTCGCCGGTTCTCCGCACGCGAATCTGCTGTCTAAACGGGTACACGGCCATTGTCAGCTGCTGTGCCAACAAAAGCGTGTACATCCACCTTAGACCCGACACTGAAACCGTGTTTGAGGAGTACCCCCGGAGTGTGCTGTTGAAAGGCATGCCGTTTGCGATGTGCAGCTACCTTCACGGAGTGCTGGTGAGCACCAACGAGAAGAACGTGAGCTTTGTGGACCCGTTTGGAGACGAGAAGCTGCAGAACAGCTGGAGACCGGTGAATGCCAGCAACGAGCCGGTGAATCTCACCCGAATCCAGGTCCGTGACGACAAGCTGCTGGCCTCCACGTCGTTGAAGTCTCTATCACTCTACTCGCTGCCCCGATTTGAGCTGCTGGCCAGCCAGAGCGTCTACGGCGACTCCATCACCGGGGTCGCTTTTGTTGGCGAAGAGTTCTTGGTGGCAAGCGATAATATCTACACGAGTGTGTTGCAGGAGGAGCCTGCACGATCAGAGAGCCCGGAGAGGCAACTCGAACGTCGTGTAGTACGGAGTCCGTTGAGGAGTGCAAGTCCGGTGAGGAGTAGTAGTCCAGTGCGAAGTGCAAGTCCGGTACGAAATGTGTTGCGAAGTCCAGTAAGAAGTACAAGTCCGGTGAGAAGTCCAGTAAGAAGCACAAGTCCAGTAAGAAGTACAAGCCCAATTCGAAAAGCTCAAAGCGCGAGTCCACAATCAAAACGTTCAAACCTGAATAATGCACTGAAAGAGTACATTGCGTCCGACGACGGCTTTAGTGAAGAGACCAACGCGCTGCTTATTGCTGCGCTGAACAAACACGACGGTCTTGCTTTAGTGAAAGTCTTTGGCGATAAATTGCTCGAGTACGTGAAGAGCATGTAATTATTTATTATTTTATTTATACAAATTTCAGGGCGAGGAGATGCATGCAAGTACCGATCGACGTTAAATAAAGGACTAGTTGGCCAATTCTAACCTTAAATTCGTGCCGCATTTCCTTACCGTGCAATAAGTATACCCAAAGCGTTATTTACCATGGAAGTACCAATGGACTACCGTGGGCCATGCATCCACCTCGACGACTGTCAATACTCCAATCGGTGATATCATTTGTCATCATGCTTGCCAAAAGGTTTGGTCTGTGCACACGGTTCCGTCGGTTTAAAACGACGAACAGCGCACGGACACCCTTGGTACCCCCCGTACTACACCCAAACACCCCCCACACCCCCAAATATAATACTAATACTCTCGAAAATGCCGTGAAACCCGCGAAACACGAGCCAATCCCCGCCTGGGCCAAACCTCTGTCCTGCCAGCCGACCCCCACGAAAAGAAGCACGAAGCCCGAGTGGCAGCGGACTTGTGATGCGTACCTAGAGCTCACGAAACCCCGGCTGACCGCCCTTGTTGTTTTATCCGCGATGTCCTCGTACGCCCTTGCACCGGAAGGTGGATCGGTGGTCAGTTTGGCCTACCTGACGTGCGGCACGGCCCTCTGCTCGGCCTCGGCCAATGCCATTAACCAAGGCCGAGAGCCCGAGTGGGATCGCATGATGACACGCACCCGAAAGCGTCCCGTGGCCTCGAACCGGCTCACGTCCCACCAGGCATTCATGTTTGCCGCGGCCAGCGGGGCGGCCGGCGTGGCTGTGCTGGCAACCGGCACGAACCCCGTCGTGGCGGCTCTTGGCCTCGCGAATATTGGCCTCTACGGCGGTACATACACCACGCTCAAGCGTAAGAGCATCTCGAACACCTGGGTCGGGGCGGTTGTGGGTGCTATTCCCCCACTGATGGGCTGGGCGACCTGCTCGACGTTGGCTGCCCCGGGGCCGTGGATTTTGGCGGGTTTGCTGTACTCCTGGCAGTTCCCGCACTTCATGAGCCTCAGCTACTCCATCGCAGACGAGTACAAACGGGCCGGATACGTCATGTCCGCGTGGACGGACCCGCTGCTGACTGCCAGAGTGGCGTTACGGCACGCCCTCGTCATGTTCCCGCTGTGTGCGCTGGCCGCTTACTGCGGGCTCACCGACTGGTACTTTGTGCTCGACTCCTCGATCGTCAATGGCTGGCAGGCGTACGCAGCGTTGAAGTTCTACCAGCAGCAACGCAAACTCTTCAAAACCGGCCGCACCGGCGACAAGCGGCACGCCCGGCTGCTGTTTTGGGCCAGTGTGATCCACCTACCGGTTATTCTGCTGCTGGCAATGCTCCATAAAAAGGGCCGCTGGGACTGGATCAATTGACTGGTTTTTAATGTACATAGAATAGAATTTACTCGTCCTCACAATAGGCTTTTTTTATGGTTTTAAGTGTGCTTTTAAACAGGCCTTCGTTTCCAGGCTTACTCATTGCCAATGGTCCTGCACAGCTTCCCGGTCCTCCGAATAAAGGGCCGAAGGTCTGTGACGCAGGTTGGCAGGCAGGCCCAGCGTAGCCGGTTTGCCAACTTGGAGAAATTGGCATCTGAGCGGAAGAAACGGCTCGAGGGAATCAAGCTAATGGGGCACCGGTACCTCAAGCCCCCAGGGATCCATAAAACACTCAAGGCAATGCACGAGGAGGAATCCTTCTTTCGCGAGGCTTCTCAGGCCAGTGAGGGCAGTATGGGACACTCTGATCCGGCTGAAAACGAGTCCCGGCACTTAGAGGCCCGGGGGTCGGAGTTCGAACCGGTAGAGGTGAGCGTAGACTACGAGACGGGCTCGGAGAGCAACGATCTTGGGCCAATGAACGCTTCGCTGCCTTCTTTGTTTTACACCTAGACTTTTGTACATTTTTATTAATTATGATCTATGATGTTCCACTCGGCCTGCTGGCCGTTGAGGGCAATGTCTAGCTGCGTGATCAAATGGTCCTGCATCGAATCGAGGTCGTGTTTCAGCTCGCCGGAATACACTTTGATCTGGCTGCCGCTTTTTATGAGTCCTTCAACTCTGAGGTAGCACTGGGCCAGCAACTGGTTCACTTTGGCGAGCTCGTCCAAAGTTTGCGGGGTGGAGAGGCCCAGTTTCAAGGCTAAATGGGCCACATCTAAAGCCAGCATACCCGCCAGCTCGCAGTACTGGTGGAACATAAGAGCTGAGGACCGCATCATTGTTTTTACCGAGTGTGGCAGCCACAATGGGAGGTGCTGGGGGCCCAAACGCACGTAGGCCTGGCGTTTAGTGGGCAGGAGAATGTTGTACGGCAGCCTGATCCCGAGGTAGCTGGCCAGCAGCACCACGAAGTTGGCCACCCTTTCTAAACCAGCGTTTATAGTGGTTGTTGGGTAGTTGGCAAGCTGGAGGAGATCCGGAACAATTACGTGTCCAAGCACGATCTCGTAACCGACTTTCTTGCGTTTTTTGCGAAGCGCAAATATGTCTAGAAGGTCCTGGCAGCACTTCGACTGCAGACCCAGCGAGAGGTGCAGCATGTCCCGGTAAACCTGCTCTAATACGGATTCCTGGTTTAACCTTTTGGTTTCAATGGCGTTTATTTGGTTAGTGCTGGCTTGCTTAAAGGTTTCCTGTTGTTTAATGTGTGCCTGCTGCTTGGTTTGGCGTTCGGCCTGCTTCTCTAAAAGCAAAAGTGTTTGGGCTTTTAGGTCCTGTGTTTGGGTGCGTATCAAATCAATTCGTCTTTGCAGCCGTTCAGAGCGCGATTTGAGCATGGTTGTTTGGGCTTTGTTGCCACACTTGCCAGTAGAGACTCCACACAGCACGTTCGAGGTCTGTTCCTGCAGTGCGTCGAGCTGGCTGGTGGCGTTAAGTACATTTATACGGGCCCTCAAAACTAGTTGTGTCACGCATCCTCCACAAAACAGGCTGCGGTGCTGATTGCAGATCCCACACTCGCACATTTTGTGGGGTGGATGGGGTACAGGGGCAGTTGATTCCCTGCCCAAATGTCACCGCCGGTGGCCGTTGTAAACAGGAGGCACGTCCATATTCCCACGGGGTGCGAGCTGGTGCAGATCGTGCAGAATGCATGCGTCCAAACGTCTAAAACCGAGTTTTCCTGTTTGCCAGTGCCCCGTACCTACCGGAAGTGTGTAGTCGGAGACCGTATTGTTCACTACGAGGTAACCGGTCAGGAAGACATAAAGTCAGTCATTTCACGTATCCTGAGAATGGGTACATAGTACATAATCATAAATCATAAAATAAATAAGGCATTGATCAGCGGATCCGTGCAGACAGTTAAACAGGTAATGGCTCGTAGCTTTGGCTGCCCCTGAACCACTGCCTGAGTTTAGTACTGAATGGCACTTTTTCCGCTGAATCAAGCGGCGGAGGCGACCAGAGTTTCAGAAACAGGCTGGAGAGCACTACTGAAATCGAGCTCAGGGCCATAGCCGCACTGGCCATCATTGGGGTAAGCATAAGGTGGAAGTGCAGGAGGAGCCCCATGGCGAAAGGGATCATGACTGCATTGTAAACAACGCTCATAAACAGGTTCTGCTTGATCCGCATCATGGTACACCGGCAAAGATCCAAAGCAGCCGGAACCGCCGAGATCGGCGACCGCTGGGTGATCACAATATCCGAGCTCTCCACTGCAACGTGGGTGGCTCCTTCTAAACTCACCCCCACCGAGGCAGCAACCAGTGCCGGCGAGTCGTTGATTCCATCGCCAACAAACACAACTTCGCGGCCAGCCGTCCGGAAATCCTCAACCACCCGCACTTTGTCCTCCGGTCGCATGCCGCTCCAGGTGAGCTCCGGTGCGATCCCCAACGTGCGGGCAACCGCCTCAACCGCGTCTTCCCCATCGCCAGAAACCACCCCAACAACCATTCCCTGCTCGCGGAGTGCATCCACCACCGCGGTGGCATCCGAACGCAGCGAGTCTTTAAGTGTAATGCTGCCCACATCCACACCATCAACCAGCACATGAATGCCTTTGAGGTTGGAATGCTTGCCAACGTACAATTTTTGGGTGCCAATGGTTCCGGAGATTCCTTGGCCAATGTGTACTTCCAGGTCCGTAACTGGGAGGGTCAACTGAGGTGATGCAGGCTCCTTGGGATGGGTATACACCGCCATGGCCTTACCGGCCGGGTGCTCGCTCAGCGACTCCAAGGCCCGCACCAGCGGCCAGTGCTCGGCTGGAACTGAGGTGGCTACCACCGACATCACGCCGGTGGTCAGAGTACCCGTTTTGTCAAACAGCACCACATCGGACTGGGCGCCCCGCTCGAAGGTGGAGCCGCCCTTCACCAAGATACCGAACCGGGCACCAGTGCCAGTACCGACCATCACCGCGGTGGGAGTGGCCAGACCCAGTGCACACGGGCAGGCAACCACCACCACGGCAATCCCGAGCCTCAAGCACGGCAGAAACAGCGAGTTTTTGAACATCATAGGCAGCCTTTCACGGCCCAGTACTAGCCCCGCCAGCATCCAGCCAAAAAAAGTCGACAGCGAGAGAATGAGCACCATGGGAACGAACCTCGAGGCAGCATAGTCCGCGTACCGCTGGATTGGGGCCCGTGAGGCCTGGGCATCCTTTATGAAAGCCACAATCTGGGCCAGTTTTGTTTCTGAGCCGCACTTTTTCACCTTGAACCTCAGCGTTCCCAAACCATTAATGGTTCCGCCAATCACCATATCGCCAATCTGCTTGCGGACAGGCCGGGCCTCGCCCGTGATCATTGCCTCGCTCACAAACGAGTCTCCACTAACGACTTCGCCATCGGCAGCCACTCGTTCGCCCGGGCGGAGAACCACTTCGTCGTTGATTTGCAGCAGGTCCGTGGGCAGCAGCGTTCCCTGGGGCTCAGTGTCGCTGGCGACCACCAGCGACTTCTCGGGGACCAGGGAGATCAGGTCCGACAATGCTTTAGAGGTTTGTCCTCTGGCAACGTTCTCGAGGTACTTGCCGAGCAGCACAAACATGAGGATCATGGCACAGGCGTCCCACAGGTACATTTGGTGGTGCTCGCTCTTGGATGCAATTGAATAAATAAGCGCAAACACCGAGTACACAAACGCACACAGCGTGGATATTGTCACCAGCACGTCCATATTGGGCGACTTGGCCAGCATGGCCCGCCACGCTTTGCGGTAGAAGGCCCTGGCCGGACACAACAGCAACGGAACCACCAGCACAAAGCAGATTACGTCGTTCACCCACAGTCCGGGCACCAATGTGGCAGTGAACAGCTTAGGAACACAGTTGGGGAATTTGCTGATGAAGATCACGGGCACACCAAGCACAAACGCCTGGATTGTGTTGCGGTAGTACCGCTGCAGCTCCCGCACGCGGTTGAGGGCGAGCAATTGCTGGCTGTTATCAGCTGAGGCGGCCACCAATGCACTCAGCCCGTGGCTCTCGAGTTCTCTGATGACCGCACGCACTCCAGTGAGTTCGCTGTTGTACAAGGCAGTTAACAGGTCGCTTTGCAAATCACAGCTAATGATTCCGGGCATGCTGGCGATTTTCGAGCAAATTTCAGGGGTGTACGGGCCGAAAAGCTTCAGTTCAAGCACGCTGCTCTCGCTGCCGATTTGCCGGATACTCCCGATAGAGGCATCAAAACCGGCATCGAAAATGGCCGAAACAGCTTCATTGACTGCGTTTTCCATGGAGTCTTTGCTGCCTTCGAACTCCAAAAACGCGGAATCGGTGGGGAGTGAGACCTCTGCTGAAACAAAGGGCAGCGGTTTAAGAGCGGTTTGCACGGCACTGGTGCAGCTTCCACACGTCATGCCTTCAATTGAGAGGTTGATTTTGAACTTTACGGGTTCGGAGGTGGTGGATTTGGCAATTTGGGCATCGAATCCGGAGTCTTCAACTGCACTCACTAAAACATTTGGATCGCCGTCAAACTGGACCACCGCACGCTCAGTCACAAGTGATACGTCAACGTGCTGAACACCAGGCACGGCTTCCAAGGCAGAGGTGACTGCTGAGGTGCAGGCACCACAGGTCATGCCTTGTACTTGGAGCTCGATCATTGCGGTTAGGAAGTCCCGAGCGAAACGAACGGCGGTTCTTCAGGTGGAAAGCAGGAAAAGACTAGACAGGGTAAATTCAACCGAGTATTTAGGTGTGGGCGAGTATATGGTAAGTTTATATAGATGGTAGTGGTAGATAGTAGGTGGTAGTGGTAAATGGTGGTGGGTGGTAGTAGATGGTGGTGGTAGTAGATGGTGGTGGTAGTAGATGGTAGATGGTGGTAGATGGTGGTGGTAATAAGGTACAGCACTAACCAACATCAAACATCTAAATAACAAATAAATACGAAATTAAATAAGTACGGCAGAAAATAATGCAGCAAACCACCCAAAACGGTGTATTCAAGTGACTGTTGATTGATTCTTCATCATTTCGATGTTCACAATAATCATAACGTCGGTTTGCACCATTTTAATATACGAACTGGGGTCCTGCCCGTGGTAGTTCTGTTTGGCCAGGGTGCGGTACCCCTCGAGCGAGACGCTGCCCACCTGGTTCAATTGACGCAGGAGAGCCAAACTGTGGACTCGTCTTGCCACAAGCTGCGGAATTTCCAGAGTCGGGTACTGCTTTTGGATTTCCTGGGACTGCTTTTGGATTTCCTGGGTTTGTACAACTTGGATCTCGAGGTCCTGGGCAGTGGGAATGGGTGTCTCTGCGGGGTCACTCTGGATCTCAGGCTCAACCGGTTCCGGTGGGCCAATTGGGGCACTTTGGGCCACTTTAATTGACATTTTAGAAGTGGTTTTAGCAGTGGTTCTCGTTTTACGGGGAACGGTCCTGGTTCTTCTCGGAACTGCTTTCGCTTTGGGGCTTGCGATTTTCTTGCTGTAGCACTCGTTGAACAAACAGCCCTTGACATGCTGGGGCTTGCTCGACACAATACAGCTGCAGGACAAACAAGCGTAAAAAATTTTGGGGCCTCGCTTTCCGGCATACACAAGACCACGAGAGGCCTTGGACTGTGTGCCCGGTGGATACGTGCTCTCGCACACTTTTAAGATCTCCTTAAACTGCACGTCACCGCCTGACTTGAGTCTTCGATAGATATCGGCCAATTTGGCCACTGCACAGTGGGTGTTCTGGTGGCAATGCCTCAGCAACGGCTCGGAACTCGAGTTCCACTGGCCAAGCTTCAGACCACAAAGAACACAGCAAACAGCGTCTACGCAATTGGGTTCAGGATCGAATTCGTAGAAAGTGCGAGCCATTATATCTGGCTTGGGGTTCTTTTTATTCCATTCGTAGGTTTTGCCGTCTTTAACGTGCTTTTGGTATGTTTCGAGTCGGTACTGCATGAAAACAAACCCACATGTGCACACACCCACATAACCACCCCACAAAAATTGATATAAAAGAAGGGAAAAAGAAGAAATAAGAAGAAAAATAACAAAACAAAAAAGAAGAGAAACATAACCAGATATATATTCATTTCATAAATCCACTGCAATCCTCTACAACTAAAAGAATTTGTGTATTCTCTGTATTCTTTGTATATTCTACTTCAATTGAGTTATTAAATGAACTATTCACTCTCGCTATCGGTGGCATACTCACTCTCTCCATCCGAGAACGTAGCACCGAGTTTGTCTCGCCAGTCGAGACCACCCGAGGCATCAGCACCGGTCGACTGGACCGCAACTTGCTTCTCTTCTTCGTCGTCAGACAGCTCAATAATGGGCTGGCGCCAGAAGGTAGCATCGCTGAACTCGGGAGCATTGTTGACCTCACCCGTCGAGGTGTTCACCGGAGGGAACAGCTGGTCCACGAGGTCGGAAATGAGCACATACGAGCTCTTGACGCCAGTCAGTTCCAGAAGCTCCAATTTGACCTCAGAATCAGTGTCAATTGTGAAGATCTTCGTGGAAGGAACCCCAACCGACCGGTAACTCAATGCATCGGTGATTCGGTTACCAAACCCGGCAAAGAACGGAGTGGAGTCGAAGTCGAAATCGTACTCAAACAGCTTCTGAATGTCCCGAAGACAGGCCATCTTGAACAGCTCGGGTTTCCTCATGATGACCTCGCGGCGTAACGCTGCCATTGTCCGGTCGGGCGACAGAATCACCGGTCCGGGGGGGAGCTTTATGCCGTCCTGGTCAATGCTCTCCAGGTACCCGCGTGTGCCATCGGCCAAACCAACTGAGCGCGACGTGAGGTACATGATATTGTATCCGTTGCGGGAAATGTCCGTGAACAGCTTCCCTACTCCGGCATGGGTCCAGTCACGGCCCACCAAAGTCATGAGGTGGCCCATGGCATCGCTTTTGGTGATTGTTCCGTCAATGTCGCTAATTACCACTGGGGTACTCGAGTCCCAAAGGAAGATGTTGGCGTTTACAGTGGCCTGGTTGCTCCGAACAACAAACTTCATCTCGTTCTTGCCGGGTTTCAGGTTCAGTGTTTGCAGAATGGGGCTGCTTAAACGCAGAGTCTTCACGTAGCGAATGGTCGAGCCTTGATCAATGTGCACGTTGTTGAACTGCTGTGTGTAGGAGTGCTCTGGTCGCCTGGGAGAGGCAGGCGGGGATGCCATGGGTGACAACGGCGGAGAGGACGAGGAGGGGTCATGCAGCAAATTAGAAACGACTTTCTCGAGTTCTTTGGTGTTTTGGCCGCCGACTTGGTACCCAGTCGCATCCATAATGACCGATCCGTTGTCTTGGGTGGTGGGGATCTTTACCTGCTGCAGACGGTGGATGATCTCGTCAATCTGGTCAGGCTTCTGCCTTAAATGCTCAAAACGGTCGTTGTCGTTCTCGGGAACGTTGTTTGCAGCAACCTGGGCCTCATTGGCCTCCTCGTTGGTGTCGTGCATCTCGTTCTCAATATCGGCCTGGACTTGGGCCTCCAAGTGAGTAGGGTGCGATTCCTCATTTTTAGAAGCGGAATCAGTGGCGTTTATGTCTAGAAACTCCACATCTCCATCGTCTTTGCCTTCAGTCGGAGGGCTTCCGGCCGGACTCACGACCGGAGAGGTGAGCAAGCTTTCGGGAACGTCGGCATTGGTGCCGAAAACAAAGAAGGCCTCGCCACCCTCGCCAAGCTTCATGGGGACTTTGATTTTTTCACCATTTACGTAGAAATCAATTACTTTCTCCGAGGGACGAAACAGCGAAAGCTTGCCGAACCGAACGTGGAAGGCAGAGCAGTGCAGATCGCCGTTAGACTGTTTGACAACAACCACATCAATGGCACCAGTTAGCGTTGAAGGATTCAGACTGTTCCACGTCCGTGAAACTGTGCCAATGGCCTTGCCAAAGTACTGCATCTCGTTGAACCGTTGGAGATGTGTGGACCTTGCCCTGACGTGGGCCAAGACTGCTGTGGCACCGCAAGTTTAGTGTGTTTCAGCAATCGGGGCACGGAAAGTTGGGTAGTGGAGTTTGGGGGGGGGGAGGGGTGGAGAATGATGGTGAAATTGGGCAGTGAAATGGGGTGAAAAGTTGGGCAGAGATTTGGGTGCAGGGTTGGGAAGTCTAATTTTTTTTTTAACACTACTGCCAAAATCACCGTCGCTTTCAATAGCCCGTCCTAATGATGGCAGTTAATCCAGCCAATTCGCCAGGCAAGGCATTCCGGCGTCAAGTAGATGTAGCAAGTTTAGAAAGCCGTCCGCTGGAAACGGACGAGCATCACATGTACACCCAGCTGATCCGTGAGCATCTAGACATGCTCGCGAACTCTCAGAATGCAGGACCCCTGCTCAACCTGCTCAGATCAATGCTCAAACCCGGTGTTGACGATCTCGGCAGAGAACGACCCGTTAATAGCACTGGTCTAATTGCCATTGTTCGTGCACTCAGCTTCGAGCTGGGAAGACTGGATCAATCGTGTGGGATGCCGATTATTTCGGCTCTTTTGGAGTTTGACGGCTGGGCCGAACTCACTCCGGAACTCACACAGGCTTACGTCCAGTTCTTTAATGTTTTGGTGAGTGTAAACCCAAAGTGGTGGATCGAGGTCGCCAACAAACTCGTTTTGGGGTTCTCAAATAGCGGTGATCGGTCACCGTACCATACTGCACTTAACCAGCTTATGAATAATGTGCCAATTGCTCGCGGTGCTTTAGGCTCGGTGTTTGCCGACCACTTTCCGCACAAAACCAGCAAAGGTGAGGAGATCTGTGAATACGTGAGGAATCTGCTGCTGGTGACGGACTATGCCCAGGATCAAGTCTCTGCAGTGTGGAGACTGGTGATATCCAGGCTTGTTGAGCTGGATGTGGAGTGTGTCATTGACGATGATATGGAATCCGAGTCCGAGTCCGAGTCCGAATCGGATTCTGAAGCTGAATCCGAGTCTGAACTTGATTCTGACAACGAGTCTGAAACCGAGGGCGAGTACAGCGATACTGACTACGAAGACGAGGGCCCTGCTGCCAAACGACGAAGGTTGGACAACCTGGAGGACGGCGAGGAGGTCACTGCTGTGGAGCTTACTCGCGACGAGGGACCAATGCGTCGCAAACTCGACACGTTGCTAACTCTTGTCTTCACCCACCTCTCCTCTAAGTTCACCGAAAAACGCATTGTGAGTGGAGAGGCCACACCTTTGTTCAATATTCTACTTTCAGTATTTAAAGAGGTTGTCCTTCCCACATCACGGCCACAGGCGGTGCAGTTTATTTGGTTCTTTGTCGTCCACAGCCACAGCGATTTGCATGCTGCGTACATTTCGCTGCTGTTAGAAACCGCTCTTAGTACTACGGTTCCTGCTGAACAAAGGTGCAGGGCCATGCAGTACGTGTCTTCATACGTGGCTCGGGCCCGGGGACTCTCGCGGGAGCAAATTGTGTTCGTGGTGAGTTTCCTCGCGGACTGGGTTCGCAACTACATCCGCGAAAGAGAAAATGAGGTCGACAGTGCGGCCAGCATGGCCCGTTTCCGGGTACTTTACTCGGCGGTGCAGGCATTGCTGTACATCTTTGTGTTTAGGCACCCGATTCTCCGGGTTGAGGAAGATGACGACGGCACCGTTGTTGGCCAGGGCCGCTGGGAGGCTGGGCTTGACAAGCTGTTCCAGGAGGCCATAAACACAAAGTTCAATCCTCTCCAGTACTGCCAGCCCGACGTAGTGGCAATGTTTGCCCGCATTGCCCAACGTGAAGAGGTTGCTTCGTGCTACTCAATCATTGAACGGAACCGCTGGGGTCGATTCCGCTCCGAGGGGCAGTCAGTTCGCTCGTCTACCGCCACCAGCGGGTTGTTCGACAATAACCGTGACAGCAAGCTGTACGACTCTTTCTTTCCGTTTCAACCTCTGCGTCTCCAGGATGCACGCATATTCATCTCTGAAATGTACGAGGGATGGGGCGAGCAGGACACCAGCGACTCAGAAAGCTCGGAGAGCGACTAGTTCAGTTTATTTATTAAATGTATTTATTTTTCGGAAGCAACTCCCTTGTAACGTATAACAACTACTATTCTGCATAAACTACATCGGTTTTACATCGATCTAACCCGTACTTCGTATTGTTTGTTAAGTGCTAGTTCAATATGAAACTATCAGTAGTTTACTCCTCAGTTATCTCCTCAGTTATCTCCTTAAATGATTCCTTAAATGATTCAATGTAGAGAAAAAACATAACCAAAATGGCTTGTGCGTTACTGTAGGCTGTATGCTTTCCTATTTGGTGATAATGCCCATCTTTGTTGACGATATCTTTAATCGGCACATGGGTGATGTTCCGCATATCAAACCGTTTCACATATGTATTAGGGAGAATAGAACGTATTTCCTCAAAGTTGTCAACAACATAAAGTGGGTCATGTGTGACACATGAAATAAGTTTTTTAAGCTCATCAATAGTGAATGCAGTACCTTCACCTGCACTATAATAGCCATTCCCAGTGTCTCTCATACCAGAACAGTTGCCTTTGAGGCCATTGACCGTCATGTCTATCAGGATCTCTCCATTCTGGTCAATAATGGTGAACTGATTATACGCATATCCAATGGCGAGTATTTCCGGCCGGAGCTGGGCAATAATATTTCTATTGCGAAGTGCATGATAATTTTTCTTAACGTTATTGTCCGACATGAGGCTAAAATAGAGATCTCACGCTCTATATATAGTCATTAATTGCTTAGTTGTATAGATTCATAGATTCATAGATTTAGAAATCTATAGATCTATAGATTAACAAATATAGTGTGAGGGGTTAAGATCAGTTTTAAAGCAGTCTTCTCTATTCTATTCCCCCCCACTCGGTGATCATTTTGACTAACTGTTTGAAACTATTAGTGGTGACTTGAAATAAACTGAATCCTAATTGCAACTGAACTATGAGGCTTTTTATATTAAATCATTAAATAATAAACTATAAACATTATATATTGAACAATTTGGTAAAACAATTTACACATGTGTGTTTCTTAATTACGACTCATAGGCCACTTGTTCAACACGTAATAGAGATACAGCTTTCTATTACCACACTTGCGCATTACAAAATGCAGTGAGGTGTTTGAATTAGACTTTTATGAGATTAAAGTAAAGAACCGCATCCATAACTATAACCTGCGTTGAAGTGAGTTAGTGCCGCTCTGCTTTTTTTGTTTGGTAGTTGATCAAATACATCCCTTGTATCGAGGTAATTGAAACTTTCTACGTGCAGAATGTCTTCAGATGCTCAATAAAATCACAAAAGAGTGCGATATTTCACCTAGTGAATATCAATTTTACACCTGAAGAGTATACCAATACTTTAGAGCAACTGCAGGTCTCCACACCTAAACCATCGTAATATCTTCATATATCATTGCTGTTGAACTAATTTGGGAGGTTAATACTCAATACAATGAGTACACATACAATCATACTCCTTCGAAAGCATTAAGAACCTCTGCCACAAACTTGTTAAAGCGACTCAAGATTTCAAATTGGATACCTGGGCAACTGAATCTGTTATTAAATTGCTACAATTACATTGCTACAATTACATTGATATCAAATAAGTGCGTGCTCTTATTAAACAGGTTTGCTATTTTTCATAACCACCAAGCCGCATAAATCCCGAACTCTAAATGCTAAATTTTACCAGTTTCATTACCAAAACCACTTGAGAAATCTATAACTATCTGAAAAACCATCCGAAGTTTTGTCTTGCCATTGAAATAATCTAACTGGCCAGATCGTGGGCAAGGACGTCCCTGACTAACAATGCTGGCTGGAAGAGCTTTGGCCAAACGAGCAGTGTTGCACCAGCCGTTTGTGCGGTATTCGACGCGCACTGAGCCTAAGAAGCGTCACCCCATCCGCAACTTTTTTGTCGGTTCTACTTTGTTGCTTGTAACTGGCTTTGCCGGTGCTGTGTACTACTCACTTCAGAACGACGAGTTCTACTACAAATTCACTGCTTATGTGCCTTTTGGCAATATGGTAGTCGAGTCTGTGGACGATTTCTTTTTCAGGCACACCATTAGTCGCCATGCCAAGGAGGATGCCCCCCTTAAGCACAACAAGAACATTGCTGTGGACGCTTCCGAGAAAGCAGCTCCCACATCGCCCCCCCAGCCGAAACCAGTCAAACCGAAGGAGGTTCAGACTGTGACTAAAGCTGTAAGTACAGCAACTTCTGCCAAATCGCACAACCAAACCGAACCAAAGGCTGCCAAAGCCTCTACGAAATCTGCCAAATCCGAGGCCAAATCCGAGGCTAAGCAGGCCAAACAGACCAAACCAAAACAATCGAACCCCGAAAGTGTTGTTTTGGTCTCTGATTCCGCTGCTGCTGAGCCTGTGAACTCCAAAGGCGCCTTCAAGTCTGCTTTAGACCCGATTCTGTCCGAGGTTGTGGGTGCTGTGAGCGCCTGTGAGCGAGCACACGCCGACCAGTTCACCAACGATGCCTTTTACCGCGGTCTGGTTACGTCTATTGAGCGTGCCAGCGAGGCTATCAAGCGTGAGCGTGCTGATCTGACTCGCCAGTACGCCCAGCGTCAAAAGACTGCTCAGAGCGAGTTTGAGAAAGCTACTGACAAAGAGTACCTCGAAGCCAAGCACAAACTTGTCGAGAGCTACAACTTGCGTCTGCAGAAAGCGATTGATGCAGTCACTGAGAAAGCGGTTGCAACTGCTAACAACCACCTCAGCTCGCAGTACGTCGAGTTGAAGCGCCAATTCATCGGTGAGGTGAACAACCGCGTGGAGCAGGAGCGTGAAGGCCGTTTGAGCCAGATTGGCGAGCTCACCCAGGACGTGGCGACTCTCCAGGAGGCTATGTTGAGCAGCGGTAAGATCCTCGAGTCAGAGGATGGCGTGGTGGCATTTTTCGTCGAGCTTGCCAATCTCCAGCGGTTGCTTGCGTTTGGAGAGCCTCGACCGTTGCGGAACCAACTCAATGCCCTCACCAAGGCTCTGCCCAGCGACCCTCTCGTGAAGGCTGTGGTTGATTCCGTGCCTGCCAGTGTTAAGCGGTACGGTGTGCTCAGCCACACCCAGCTTGCTGCCCGCTTCCAGCTTTTGGAGCCCGAGATTCGCCGCTCAAGCCTGGTACCACCGGATGCCGGAGTGGCTGCCCACATTGGCTCGTTTGCCGGAAGCCTGGCACTCGTTCCCAAGGAAGGATTCCCCGAGGGCAACGATATCGAGAGTATTTTGGCCCGAACCAACTCGTACCTCCGAGAGGGCAACATCACAAACGCCGTTGCTGAGGTCAACTCGCTGCAAGGATGGCCGAAGAAGGTCGCTGCCGACTGGCTGGCCGAGGGACGTCGTCGTAGCGAGCTCGAGTTTCTCGTGAACGTGTTGGCTGACGAAGGCCGTTTGTGGAGCATTTCTAGGACGAAAAAATAGATACATAGATAATTGTTTAAACGGCATTTTTCATCCACGCCGGTGAGTTCATTTGCTGCAATGTGAGCGAGTCGCCAGTATTAAGTGCCCGCACCAGAATAATGTTGCTCGCTTGTGTGGTGGTGGAGTTCACGTCTCCTAAGCTGGGCGAGGCGGTGGTGATGATTCGCTGAAGCTCGTCCTGAACAATCTGCCACTCCTCGGACTTCAGTGGCAGCTGTACAAGCTCTAAACTCTTTTCTTTATACTCGACCGCCACTTTGGCAATCTCTTTGAGGTATTCGGGACGACGGTGTTCGCGAGCCAGGCCGGCAACCTCGGCAAACTTGCCACGGAGGGCAAGAGACTTCGCAAGCTCATCCACATAGGTATTAGGTTCGCCTCTGGCTGCTAAATAGTTGGCACAAAGGCTTGGTTTCTGGGTGAAAAGGCTTGTGACGATGTAGGACTGAAGAGACTCCTGGCCACAGAAGTCCCAGGGCTCTCCCAGCAGTTCAATGGCCGATTCGGGTTGGGAATGGTCTAACAGCCACAACGCTTTAACAAAACTCATTTCGCTGTGGCTGATCCACAGTTCCGACCCGTAGTACTCAGCAACAGACACTGGCTGTTTGGGATTTGGTTCCTGTGAAAAATCAAGGAAAATGTATAGAATTGCTCGTGATTTGGCAACATCAGTGGATTTAATGGACTCAATATCCTCAATAAGCTTTAGGAACGCTTCGCGTGAGGGGGGGGGGTACACCTCAGTGGGGGTGGGTATACCGGCATACCAAAGAAGACGATCGATGGCTATACCTTCTATTCCGTATTGTTGCCTTCTCCAGGAAACTTCTTTCTCGTAGGAGGGGGTATAAGGCACCGTTCCTAGTGCTTTCGCGGTAGTAAGTGAGAAGGACATGTCAGTTAGTAAGCAAATGGTGATATTTAGATCTGCGTAAACTTGAGTTTTCAGTGGAAATTTTGGCTGGTTTTTTGATGCGAGGATCTGTGTTCATGAAGATTTATGAGGCAAATGCACGCTGAATTTGTTTTTGCCGAGGGGAACTCGCCAACTAGTTAAATGTAATGTTGAAAATATAAACAGATATATGAACCAATTAGAGGCGCGAGAAAAAGGATGAGATGGAAAATTGTATGCTATTATTTGAGTCAAAATACTTTTTTCTGGTGAATTGTGCAACTTCCAACCACCCTCCACCTACCTTCCTAATTGGGTAAGCCACCTCAAGTTAGTGGAAAAGGTTAAAAGTCCCCGACATTTACTTACATTTACATTCATGTCGTTTAATCCAAACACAACCATCGTTCTTCGCCAGGGCTCTCTTTCGTCCTGGGTCAACACGTCAAATAGCGATGTGGCTGAACGGCCAATCATGAAACTCGGAGCCAATCCTGCTCTCCGCAGGGAGAAGTCGTTTGAGAGTTTTCACAAATGCACACTACTGCAGGAGCAGACCAACCCACTGGAGTCCATGACGGGAACCATAGAAAACCTCCCGACGAGAATTTGGATTGGCAAGCATGTTGTGGGCTTCCGCAGTTACTGCCGAATGCGAGAAATGGAGGCCGAAGCAGATTACATGGTACAGAACTTGAAATTCTTCCTCAGCCAGGATTTCCTAGGATTGCAGTTTGCCATTGAGGGCGCAGAAGAGGCTTTGAACAGTCTGCAGGAGGCCGAGAACCAGTTCTATGCCGCTGCAGACCAAATCCAAAAGTACGAGCACCGAATTGTCGAGCTGGACTTCTTGAAAGCAAATGTAGAGCGGTGCATCACTTCGTCAATTGCAAAGGTGAAACAAGACCTTGAGTCAGTGCAGCAGGAGGCGAGGTCGGTTAACCCGGTAATGCAGACTTTGGACGAGATGGTCAATCAGCCGTGGAGGGACCACAACCAGCTCCGGATCCATGTAGATGCATTAAAAAGCTGCGTGCTTTCCAGTAACCGGCTAACCGAACTGTTTCCTGACCTGAAAATCCCCAATACCAGTATGGTTTACCAGGCTATCGACTCCCTGGAGCAGTATGTTCGTGAGCTGAAACAGGAGTCGAAGATGCAGAGGCTTTTCACTGCTAATTACAGCATTGAGTTATTCGAGTTAAAACTAAACGTCTTGAAGGACTTCAACACGCAGTACACCACCGCACTTTCCATGAACCAAGCCATTGCATCGGTCATGCTGACCTTCTCCCTTGAGGCCAGAGCCACCCAAACCATTCTTTATCAACGTACTGCGAAAATAAACCTGGAGTACTCGTTAATGCCCCGAAATATCGACGAAGAAGAGCGGGAGCTGATTGATTTCATTTACAATGGCAGAGCCTGCCACATGAAAATCAAACCCAAGCCGGAGCCATGCCGACTATTTAACAAGTCTGACCAGAACTCACCACCGCCTGTATGGGCCCAAGCGTGGTCACCGAAAACTCGGCTCCTTCAAAGTAAAGTATAGTAACTATTCAATATTATTCAGATGATATGGACAGGTTTATTCAACCTGTACCGTCCCGTCTCGGAACTAACCGGTATCAACCGTATTAGGATAAACTCATACATACCCACATATGCACTAAAAACTGGAGTGATATGATTGATGCGATGATACCAGAACTTAACAAAAAAATAGATACCAGTTTACATAACAATCTCGTTCTTGATATCCACCTTAATGTCTTTGTGGGGCAGAACCACCGAGTTCTGGAGGTGGCACTCATCAGAAACCGAGACGTCCTGGGCCAAAATAGTGACACGAGGAACCTTCATTCCATCCTTGATAATAAACGGTTCGTACTCATTAACACCGATTGCAGAACCCTCAATGCGAGCCCAGCGGCCGACCTTAACCTGGGGGCACACAATGGCATTGAGAATGACGGCATCTGACTTCACAGTAGCGCGTTTGAGAATCACTGCATCGCGAACACGGGCACCAGCACCAATTTCGACGCCAGCACCGATAGTGACGTTCGGCCCAAGCTTAGCAGTTGGGTCGATCTTAGCCGTAGGGTCAATGTAGACCGGAGAAAGAATGTTGGGTCCGCTGGCCAGCACATTGGACTGCTCAGCCTGGGTCTCGTCGAGGTACAGTCGGTTGGCAACCAGTGCAGAGCTGGCCTCCTTGACCTGGCGCCAGAACGAGGTGGTGGTGTACACGTAGAGCTTTCCCACATCGGCGAGTCGAGGCAACACGTCCTGCTCAAGCTGGAGAAGATCGTCATCGTAGTCATCAACCAACGCCTCCATCTCGGTGTGGGTGGCCTTGGCCTCCTGGATGACGTCGAAGACCTTGCTGCTGAGGAGGTAGATACCACCGTTGACCAGCGAAGAAACGGGCTCAGCTGGCTTCTCCACGAAGTGAAGCACACGACTAGGGTCCTTCTCGTTGGTGTCGACGAGATTTCCGTCCGCGGTGATGATTGCACCGAAGTTCACGGAGATCTTGCTGGGGACGTGCACACCCATAATCACGGCCTCGGCCTTCTTCTCGGCCTGGAGCTTGGCCAGCTCGTTCAGAGGGAACTTTGAGCACACATCGGCGTGGATAAGGAAGAAGTTGTCTGGGTTTCCGCGGAGAATCTGGTCGCGGAAGTGGAAGAGACCACCGGCGGTGCCCATGGCTTTGTACTCGCGGAGGTACTTGATCTGCACCTCAGGGTGCGAGCGGTTGACGTCAGCCATAAACTGGTCAAAAACGGAGTTCTCGTAGTAGCCAATTAAGACGATCTCGCTCACTTTGGCAGCAATGCATGCATCGACAGCACGCTCGAGCAGAGACTTGTTGCCAGCGGGGAAGAGAACTTTCGGGACGCTTAGGCTAATTGGGCGGAAACGCGTACCACGCGTGTCGCCGCCGACGAGAATAACTGCTTTAGTGTTTGCCATCTGGTTGGGGTGGTGATGTGGAAAGAGTGAGAGTTGTGGTTGTGGGTGTGGGCAGGGATGCAGGGCAGAGGCAGAGCCCCGCCTTAATTTAGTGAGGCAGCAGAGACCAACCATGAGAGGTTCAGACCAGGTAGAGACCTGGTTCGGACCAGCAGTTTATTGACCCAACATAGAAAATTATAATACGTAGTAAGCAAGAGAACCCCCACAACAAACCGATTGCTTCACATGTGGGGATCTAGAATAATTCACATTGGAGACGTCAAATTCACGTTTGGCATTAAAGCACAGCTCGAGGACGAGGCTGCGAAGTTTACGGCAGATTTGATTCGCAGCAATGGCATGCCAGTCCCTCAACACGTCGCGTTTTGCATGGACGGAAACCGTCGGTTCGCGAAAAAGCACAGCTTGGGCTCAGGAACCGGGCATGTCGCTGGGTTCGAGTCAATGGTGCGAGTGCTGGTTGGGTGCTCGCGTTTGGGCGTGAAATCGGCCACCGTGTACGCTTTTAGCATCGAGAACTTCAACCGGTCGCCCGAGGAGTCCGAAACGCTGTTTTCGCTGGTCCGTGCCAAGCTGTGGACGATGGTCAATGACCGAGACAGTGCTATGCGGCAACTGGGGTGGCAAATTCGGTTCCCAGGGAACCGTCAAATGCTCGAACCCGACCTTGTGGAGCGCATGAACGACATTGAATCAGTCACATCCGAGGGAGATGGAATGGTAGTGAATATCTGTGCACCTTACACCACACGCGATGACCTCACAACAGCAATGGTTCGGTGCTGCAGTTTAGAGGAACCAGTGACTCGCGATGGGTTTGTCAAGCAAAGACACATGGACCCTGCCGAGCCTCTTGACGTGTTTATCCGCACTTCCGGAGAGACCCGACTCAGTGATTTCATGGCGTGGGAACTCGATTCCTCATGTATGGTGGAGTTCGTGCCTCAATTGTGGCCTGAGTTTTCCGTGTGGAGCCTGTACCGCATTGTTATTAAATGGCAGATGCAGTTGCTCAAACAGCACTACGCTCTGCAGCCACTGGAAAGTTTAGGGAAGGCTCCGCCACAGGTCTCTGTAAACAAGAAATAGGTCATACCTTGCGTTTGCGAAGACCACTTTGGGGTTTACTTTGGAGTTTACTGTGGGATTTACTGTGGGATTTACTATTGAGGTTGCCGAGGTTAGCTGACTTTTCGCCATTTTCTTTTTCAGCCAGCTCAAGTTTGTCTTCTAATGCGCGTGCTTTTCTGACTTTTCGTTTTTGTTCTTCGAGTCGCTGTGAATAGCCTAAAATCAGAACTGCTTCCGCAATTGCAAGCACAACTGCGGCTGCCAGGGCTCCCAGCACACGCGAACCGAGCTGCCAATGCTGTGTCCAGTGCCACATTGCCCATGCAACTGAGAAAATGGAGATTAGCACGTTGAACACCGTGGTGAGCTGCCGATTAACTTCTTTGGTAACGTCCTGTACTCGAATCACATCCGCACCATCATCAAGGCCTACAAGCTCACGGTACTCTTTCTCTTCGTTCTCCTTTCGCAGTCTTTCCATTAATTCCATATATTCTTTGGTTTTAGGAGGTTGGGCCGGCTTGGGGGGGAAGTACACCTCCGTACCACGAAGAAGGCTCCTAAGAGGAACACCAGCGGCTTTTCCCAGCTCTATTGCTGTTGTATGCTCAATCCACTCCTCGCCAACTGGCCCATTTAAGGGAACGTGAAGGGCAGACAGGGCTTTGTCTACAGCAGGTGTTCGCCTGAGCTTCATACCCTAGAGTAAGCGGTTCTAACGAAGTCTTTAAACTATAAATTATATATTATCGCATTATCTTAAGTAATTTGAGTGACAGAGTTGCATTTGACGTTGTTGGTATGGTATTTATTTGTTTAATTGATGAGGTGCTAATTAAATGCTTGACTGGGCTTGAAGAATCTATTTACAGATTGAATTTTACAATTGAATTTTACAAATTGAACCGAATTTTGGTTTTTAATTCGTCACATTTGAACTATTTTGCAACTACAATCCTGTAAACCTTAGGATTTACTAACTAATAAATCTCACTTAATGAGCAGGGCACGGGCAACGCGTCGCGACATGAGTTTACACCAACGTCTGGATAACCTACTTGGTAGGCTTGACGACGTCGAATTAGACGAGGATGTGGATCTAAACTATTTAATGAACACTCAGGATGACCATAATGTGGATTTAGACCTTGATGTCGAAATTCCTAACAGTCCTGAGCCGGAAACCCTTGAAGAGCCCATTGAGGATACGCGTTCAGATCCCGAATCTCCGATTTCACAACCTCCTGAACCAAAAACACCCGAGCCAAAAGTACCAATTGCTCCAAAACACGTCAAACAACCGCGGTCTCGCTCAACAAAACCCGATTTGACGAATGTGAGAGAGGACCAGAACTTGCGTCGCCAGATAGGAGAAATCAATGCTATTACACGCCGAAACAAAACCGTAGAGTCATTTATTGCCGAGCTTGATAGTGATAATGATGAAGAAAATGCACAACCGGCTGAAAAAACGCTTCTCTCGAGTCCTCCGCCTATGCGGGGCCTGGTCAGCTTTGTCCACAACGGTGACAGTGACAGTGATCTTGAAATTGTTCCTGAAACCACGCGAAATCGTATGACCAAACCTGCTCGCGACATGTTGAGGCTGGCTGGTAACGCAAATATAACAGTGACTCGAGAACTGAACGGAATGCGCCAGAAACTGAAACATTTGCAAACAGAGCAAATAAAGCAACGGAAAGAGGCACGAAGAAAGGAGCTCGAACAGGTTGGTGTGGATATTGCCGCATTAGAACGTCAAATTGAGACTGAACGGGCGAAAACTGGAGGTGCTGAAGCATGGCTCCAATTAGAGCGTGAACGAGCTAAGAACTTTGAAGAGGAAGTTGAAGGTGAAGCTGAGGAAGAAACTGATGATGAAGATGGCCAGTTGGAGCTTAGTCGTGCACCCAAGCTGGTATCGGATAGCGAAGACGATGAGTTGATTGTGGAGCCCAAAGAAGCCTCTTTGACCGAGGCTCCAAAGGCTGGTCCTTCCGGCACACAATACGTTGCTCCCATTTCGGAGGCGCTGATCGCTGGAATTCTCGATGAGGATAGTGGAACACAGCCAGTTGAGCCTGTTTCAGAATCCGTGCTGGCAAAAGAGCTAGGTATGGAGACCGAAGACGATGAAGTTGTATCTGAAATTGAGTCCTTTGGTGAGATTGAAGGCGAAAGTGGACCTGAACTTGATGCTCCTGATGTCAGTGACGTTAAAGGCACGTTGTCCGAACGGCTGGCTGAGGTTCGCAAACGATATCTTGCCCGCAAAGCCGAGGAAAGGCGACTTGAAGAACTTGAGGCACATGAAAAGCGGATGAAGGAACAACAAGCTGCCGAAAGACGAGTGCTTCTCGAAGAAGAGGCTGATGAAAGTGATGAAGAAGGAGGAATCGTTGAGCGTAATGATAATGAGGATGAGGGCATTGATGCTGAGCTTGCCGAGCTTGTGAACCATGGGAAAGTAAATATCCGTGAAGCAGAGGTTCGGAAGAAGTTTGCTGAGGAGGAGCGAAAGCGTGACGAGCAGCTTCTTGGCAGACTTGTTCGCGGTGTCAAAGGTGGTGGCTTTACTCGAGCTCAAGCACAAAAAAACGGACTGTTTTTGGACGATGATGGCGAGAATGAGGGCGGTGAAGACCTGGTCTCTGAAGCACTAAGAGCAGCATCTGCCCACCGTCGACAACAGCTCATTAATTCGAATGCCAAAACAGCTAAACTCGCCAATAATTCCCGTGCTTGTGCCTTCTTTGCCAGCATTTCCGAGGATTTGACTGCTAGGCCCGGATCAAAACCCAAATCGTCATTTGAGGAGAGTTTACAGTATTTGAGGTCAGTGGAA
Organism: Starmerella vitae; assembly: GCA_030584925.1. NCBI lineage: Eukaryota > Fungi > Ascomycota > Dipodascomycetes > Dipodascales > Trichomonascaceae > Starmerella > Starmerella vitae. The sequence continues at coordinate 50,919 of JAJMCB010000019.1, read as the reverse complement.
TGTGAAACTGGCTCTTCAAAACCTGCTGGATACCACCAAACCATTCCAATTAATGTGGAAGAGGACAACTCCGAGATCAGGCACCAGATAAAGTCGGTTGTTCGTAGAACCTCGACAATCCGAACGGCAGCTCGTCAAAACACCGGATCTACTACTTACGCTGCCAGCATATCATCCACTGATATAGGAACCAAGACAGTTGATATCATGCAGTCGCTCGGCCGATCATCAGGGCTTGCACAAGGTAAACCGTCTCTGAAAAAGCAGTTTTTAGCCGCCGCTCAAAAACCCACTGCCAAAAAACAGCGAGTGAGCGGAACTACCCCCGCGAATGCAGTATTTGTTCGTCGGAAATGGGCGTAGTTGCATTTAATTTATACATTTAATTATAATTATATTTTTTTTTTATAACGGGTTTTGATAAGCTAGTCATCAATCCGCTCTAAAAATAGGCCGGTGGTGTGGCATCATCGCAAACATAAAAAACAGGGCAATTTTTTAATAAAGGGTCTGGGCAAGAGGATTAGGGGTTGTGATCTAAATTAGGCGAAAAAGTGATAAAAAATGCAATAAAGGGCAGTTCCAATAGGCGTAAAAATAAACGGTTTTAAATGCACAGTAAAATAACCCATCAATATAACCAGAAAAAATTCTGAGTGAATTAAAGGACGGGAACAATGATCCCACCGTTTTGGGGTCTTTTTTCAGCGTTTTACAAGTTCAGCATGTTGGCGAGTACTTGGCAGCCTAGTTTTTTGTACTTAGGTTTTAATTCGAGGAAAATCACTATCTGAATTTTAATTTTTCAAAAAAAGCGAATTTTCAAATATTTCACTTACTGCTATTTTTGTATATAAATTAAGCGGTATATACGTTCCTTGCCCTTATATTGCGCCCTATTTGCTTAGATGAAAGTAAATTGATACCAGAAGGGTAGGTAAATATCGGAACTGATCAGGTATAAATAGGGATTTCGATCTCGGTTTTTTTTAAGGCAAAAACCAAAAACCACTTCTTACCCACCCAAATACCTAGTCTTCACTCTCATTATGAAGCTTCCTCACATCTTAGCCCCTCTCTCCTCCGACGATGCCGCTAATGTCCTTATCAATTTGTCTTTGCATCCCAAGTTCAAAGAGTCCGAGCCCATTAGCCCCCTGCTGAGCCCACCAACTTCACCCGAACCCCAGAGATCTGCTCTTAAACTCCCCAATGTCCAGTCGTTGGGTATCCCCCCCTCCCGTGAGCTTGTTGATCTTGCTGATTCCGAGGAAATGAAGCCAGATCGCATAGTCACACCCAATTTGGCGCCTCTTGAGCCTCCAGTTATCCTGGCATGCTCCGACAAAAGGGTACTTCGTCGGGTCACTAACACTCGTGGCCACCAATTGAGGCCAATTTCCCGCCCCGCCAGCGTTTACCGAGGAATGCTTTCATTTGATCAGCTCCCTCATCCGAGTTCGTTTCGCCCGCTTACTCCCACCCCCAATCCGCTCAAACTCGAAAGTCCCCTCAACCCCCCCAATTCAGTGCAAAAAATCAGAACAAGCGTCAGATCTACAAGATGCATTTCCTGTGGGTGTCGGAAAAGTCCCTGCTGGCGGCCTTCTTGGTCCTCCTCGGCTGGCCGGTTGTGCAATCCCTGTGGTCTCCGCTACTCCAGAGCCCGAGTTCACTGCCCCAACACCAACTGCTCGCACGTCCCTACAAAGTCGGAACTGATGCCGATTATGACCGAAACTGCCACTTACAACCCCACTAACTGCATTGTGTGTCATGCACCGTATGTGTTTGAGTAGACAAATCGGAATAGAAGCTGGTCTTCTTACCAAGTAGTTCTTGCCTAGTAGTATAATACAATAAATAAAAATAAACGTTTAATTAGTGTCAATGTCACATTCGGAAAGGTGTAAAGGCCCATCTTCTCTCGGGTCGTCTAATCTCTACGGGTGGGACTCCTCGCATCTGTGACAGCTTATCACGGGCTGCACTTCGCACTGGAAGCTGAGAGCTGTGGTAGGCAGTTGCGGTTGTTCGCTGAGTTGTTACCGTGTCGGGTGTCGGCCCTACAATATCCGGAGCCGTTACTGGGGTAACCGACGAAGCCGGTTTTATAAAAGGAGCAAACTGAGGGGGAGAAGGTATGATTGACAGCACGCTTTCGTGCGACCGTGCATGCCGCATTCGTGGCCTCGAGGCCGGTGTTATGGGCGAAAATGGCATTTCATCGGTTTTTGAACCGGCTGGGTGCCGTAGAGGCGTGCTGCTTGAGCCTGCAACCACGTTTTCCTGAGTGAAATCCACCTCGTCCGTCTTAATGACGTCTGGCTTGCCCAACCAGCCCTTTTCACGCCAATTGGACCGTATATTTTTAGGTGTGGCCATTTGTGAGGGCTGGATATCATAGGTTGTTCCGTCAGTTAGCGATGGTACTGAAGCCATCGAAAGCGAAAGCGAGTTCTCGACCTCGGTAAGTTTGAGCTCTGCCAGCCCCTGCTCGACGGATTGAGCAAGTCTGAGGGCCGCTAATTCACCCGAAGACATATCGGCTTCATTAGAAGATGGTTTCCTTTGCTCCTGCTCAAGTTCTCTTCTCAAGTCGGCCTGGATTTGCTCGAGTAAGTGAACTTCGCGTTCCAGTGCTTTTGCAGCAGCAGTAGCACGCGCAAGCTTGTTTGCTCGTTGCTGTGCGGTAGCAAGCTGTTCAATTAGGTTTTGAATCTGCTGCTCCTGTTCATTAAGGGACTCCGAGAGTGCTCCGTGTTCACTAGCAAGTCTCTGGTTTTCACGGGATAAATCATGATTTTGGATACGCAATTTTTCTATTTCCTGGTATCCTTTGTCTCGCTGAAGCTCTGTGGAATGCAGCTGCATTAAAAGCTGCTGTCCGACGCGTGCGGCGAGATTGAGGTCGTGCTTGAGGGCCTGAACTTGTTCTGTTTCTTTGGTGTCGGGTGTTTTTTGAGCAGAGTTTAAATATCTTCGCAATTCTCCAACTAGTGCCTGGTTTTCTTCCATATAGAGAGTACGGCACTTCTTTCACGAGGTATATGCCGGTTATCCTGTACTGGACAGTTAAAAGACAGGTGGGCAAGGAATTGGGGTTTAACTGAACGCGTACGCGTGGCCTGCCGCCCCCACTTAGTTCCCCCAATAATTAATTAATCTAGCCAAAATAATATACCAAAATAATTACAGAGAGACTTCCACCCCAATAAATAATATAATTAAATCTGAAAATAAATATTAAATCCAACAGCGTGACTGCACCAGTTACATAATAACAATAATTTGTGAAATTTTATTAACCGCGGAACTTTATTTATTCTTGAGTCGCTAATAAAAAGTCACCAACATAATCAACAAATCTCAAATAACTTTTAATCATACGCTAATTATTCGTAAATAAGTCTCTGCGATTTTCATTAGTAAAGGTCAAATGCCCGCTTTGGACTCACTAATTGCAGGCGGAATCGCCGGAACCTGTGTGGACCTGGTTTTCTTCCCTATAGACACCCTGAAAACTCGGCTTCAGGCAAAAAATGGCTTCTTTGCCAACGGAGGCTGGCGCGGTGTGTACTCCGGTGTCGGATCAACGATTGTGGCCAGTGCACCCGGAGCAGCCTTGTTTTTCGTCGTTTACGACACTATGAAGCAGAAACTGCAGTCGGAAACCAACCTTTCAGTCCCTTTAACCCATATGATAGCTTCTAGCACTGGCGAAATTGCTGCCTGCACCGTTCGTGTTCCCAGTGAAGTAATTAAGCAGCGAGTACAAACTGGGGTTCACCAGCGAAGCTTCCACGCTCTGCAGTCGATATTGAGCAATCAACTTGGCGAAGGCGTGTTTAGAGGCCTTTACCGCGGATTTGGCACTACTCTTATGCGTGAAATACCGTTTACAGCGGTCCAATTCCCGATCTACGAGAAATTGAAGCAAGTCACCAACGCAAAAAAACGACCATACGTCAGTGCTTTGTGTGGAAGCATTGCTGGTGGGTTTGCTGCTGCCGTTACGACCCCTTTGGATGTGATCAAGACCCGGGTAATGCTTCGGAAACCGGGGCAGTCATGGAGCCAAGTCGTTAAAGACATCGCCAGTGAAGGACCCACAGCCTTTTTAAGAGGAATTGTGCCCAGAACCATGTGGATTAGTGCCGGAGGTGCGGTGTTTTTGGGTGTTTACGAAGTTACGAAAGCCGGAATTGAGGCAAAATAGATCAATATTATATACACACTTAGCGTCTCAAGCGACTCACTACACTGTCCTTTCCCAATCGCCTCTTTTTGGCGAATTTCAAAATCCAGTTTTCCAGTCGTTGGCCAACTGGCATGAGAGACAGCACAAATGGCTCGATTTCGGTGAGAAGCCACTCAGACTTGATTTGGAAGAGCTGTTCGAGCCGCTCCTGAATGATGTTTGAGAGATTACTCGAGTCTATAAAGCAAACGGTGTCTTGATCCACTAAAGCAACCTGGCCTTTAAGCAGATCCATTGATGTTTCTAGTTTAACTGGCAAGTCCATTGTCCATTCACGTAGAAACTGTGCTTTTTTGCACCCCTTTGGGTGCTGTTGAAGGATATAGAGCCCCGTCCAGCGGGACAGCTCAGTTTTGTCAAAATTTCCCTCATCGTTTTTGAATTTAGTCAAACAGCAGTCCACAATATGTGCAGGCTGCGGACCAGTGTACTGTTTACTGCTAATATTCAATTCGAAATTCCCTTCCTCAACCATTCGAGAGACGACTTCCACCAGTACTTCATGAACAAGATCGCTGCTCAATTTGTAAACGTTTCCATCAATTTCAATGGCTGGTAAGCTTTTGCACTGTGCTGCAAACTCTGCTGGCGAGCACGAGATTTGCTGATCCAGTTTTTCGGGAACAATTGATTTTTCACTAGAGTATTCAGGGAAGAGCGACCAGTCAATTTTTCCATCGGACAAAACAGTCTCTAAATGCTCGAAAGGAGCGGCAAATGCTACTAATTTTTCATTTTGAGGGCGTAAAAGCAGCAGTGTATTGCTCTGCTTAAGACGACGGACGGTGTGGGTCGAGTCGGCAGTGCAGATGTTTACTAACGATCCACTGCTTTTTATCACTAGTTCCCCAGCCTCCAGGCTCTTTTGAAGCTTTGGAGTTAGCTGGAGAAGCCGGTAGTTGGCTCCTTCAGGCACATCGTACGCGACCTCCATTAGTAAGTATACAAAATTCCCAAAGTGGAAACTTCGCCGGAATACTGTTGTAATTAGCCATAGCTGCTGATAATTTCAAATTGAAGTAGTACTAAACAAAAAAAATGAAGTAGATGTTTGAAATATATAAATTGATATAGTTTTCAGTAATTCGCTTTAGTGGTACAGTTCTCCGGATATGTCTAACGTTTGCAGCTTCCGATGCTCCACTAAAATGTCAGTAATTTTGGTGTAAATCGATTAAATTTCCGTTGATCTAATGGTTTAGTAAAGACATAAGCTAAGTTGTCTTCTTTTGCGACACGCTTGACTGAAACGTGGTTGTGTTGATGTTGTTTCTTTAGTTTGTCGACATGTATATCCGTTTTTTTGGATCTATCAGTAATTTTCAAATTCGATTGGGAATCAGCGTGAAATATTATTTCAGTATCAGGTGTCATGAGTTTCATTTGAGTAAGGATTGATCTTATGAAGATTCCATATTTGATGCCTCGGTTCAGTGATATTAACTCAGCTTCGTTGTTGCTCGAGCAAGCTCCTCTCTCCCGATTCGATTTCCAGTAGAACAGGTTGTTTCCATATTTCCATATAAAACCACCTTGTGGATGACTTCCTTGCTCTCCAAATGTAGCGTCTGAGTAACCGGTTAGAACTGGTTTTTTACCGCTTCTGTTAAACGATAGTCGGGCCAGTGGTGTTTGTTCTAAGTACGAAAGCAGTCTCATCAACATTATGAGGTGTAATTTATTAGGCTTCAGTGAATGTCGGCTTAGTTGTGAGGTAGCGAATGCTAAATCTGGTCTAGTTCTTGATACTAGGTAGGTTAAAGTTCCAACAGTCGATTGAAAGAACTGTTGATCTTTTGGACTTAGCGGAGCCACATAGCCTCGAAGATGCACGGGACAATCCTTTGCAGGATTGTAGTCCGGTTTCTTTGCATTCCGTTCAATTTCGAAACAGAAAGAGACTTCTGAACTGAGAACTGGTACCTTGGTATTGAATTTGTATTGGTGCAATTCCTCTTTAACTTCTGAGAGCAGGGAATTAACGGTCTTACAGCAGTCTACCGTAATTCCTTGATTTGTCCGTTCGATATTAAGAGACAGATAGGACTGAGGAAAGCCTAGTTCAGTGATGTCCAGATCCTTCTTCAAATAAACCAGAGTCAATTCACCTTCTCGCTCGTCCGAAGACAGAATTAGGATTTCATCGACATAAACGAGCAAGCATGTTGTTATACCTTTTCGTACCCTGAAGAAGAGTCCAAAGGTGTCAGAGACGGGTTTGAACCCGTTCTTTGCTAGTATCTTTGACAGCTGAATATACCATTCTCGGGGAGATTGCTTTAACCCGTATAGTGCTTTAGTAACTACAAGAATTCGGCCAGTTTTGTCATTGTATCCTTCTGGCTGTTTCATTATTTGTGGAATTTCAAGATTTCCGTATAACAATGCGGATGAGATATGTAGCTGTGATATGTGCCATTTGTTTTGGACAGCAATCGCAAGCATAAGTAGTACGGTGTCAATGGAAACGACTCCACTAAAGGTGTCAGTATAATCTAGACCTTTCTTTTGCAAGAAACCTTGGGCAACTAGTCTTGCTTGGTACTTAATAGGCTCACCGGTTGTTGTGGGTAGCGTTCTCTTGAATATCCATTTAGAGCCAATTGGTAGTTTATTGGCCATATCTGTTCCATACTGATCCCGAACTTGGGCTTTTGACATGGGTTTCCAGACCTGTCGTTCTTTGATAGTCTTAATCTCTAGGTCACAAGCTGCTATCCAACGGTCAGCATCAGGGAGTCTCATGGCTTGATCATAAGTATGAGGCTCCACTAGGTTTTCAGTGGGTGGATTGAGGTCTGATCGGACTGACGATATATTTTTCTTTGTTTTGTTAGATGAGCTTTGCCTGTTTACCTTACCTTTCTCCCTTGTTATGGCTGGTTTGCTCTTGTTGGAGTTCACAGGATTGCTCTTTAGTGCCCCGGGGAGCACCTTACTTTGTTCTTCCTTCCTGTGTTTCGAGACTATCTTCTTGGAAAAAGGCTTGCTTGTATTCGATTTTGAGGTTTTTTCATGGTTTTTCTTATCCTTATTACTCTTTTGGTTGGTCGGTTTGGATACCAGTTTGGAAGCTTTTTCTTGTCGGATTCTACTATATACGATTTTGGATTTAAGTATTCTGCGCAAACCAGTAAAAATAGCTTCAATAGAGGTTGCTTCGGATTGAAGCTTTTCGAAATCTTTATCGTACTCTATCAAGTCGTAATCCATCTCTGTCAGACTGTCCAGAATTAGCTGTAATACGAGATTAACCGCAAACCTCGTGGTGATGGCGTCTTCGCCTCCGAGAATGCTGTCCATGTAGTCTTTGACCCTCTGAAGATGTTCCGAAATGGACTGAGACTTCTTACACTTGTAAGGTAAATTAATCGTTCTATCAAGATAATTTAACTTCGGTTCCTCGGCACAAAGACTCTCAATGTATTGAAGTACGTTGAAAAGAGTAGAGGTTCCAGCAAAGCCTCTCCGACTTATACTCTCCAATTTTTCTAACAGAATTCCTCCAAGGTGAACACTTATGAAGTGCCATTTTTCTGGTAGGCGATTACCACGCAGGACCCAGTCAAGGTACAAAACTGATTTCTTGAAGCTAATAAGAAGTTTCCGAGGAGATTCCACAATAGTTAATTGAGGAAATCCCTTTATTACCTTAGATGAGGTTGTCAATGCTACATCAATGTAAGCATCAGGCACGTCTATGGTTCTAGATAGGCCTGAAAAGTAGGTAATTCCTGCATGGGATTCGAAATCAATGATCTCTTGGCGGAAAGGTTCTTGCGCGGATTTTTTTCCCTTCGGAGTAACCTCTGGCGTTTTCGCCTCTGTAATGGAGTGGTTATCGCTCTCCTTGGTCAACATTTCATTCGACAATCGATTCGTGGGGTCTTTTACCCCGCCTGTCGTTGATGCGAGAGTATTTAGTCTTTCGTTAGAACTTTGAGCACTAAGTTCCTTAACAGCAGAGTTTACTTCCTTGACAGAAGTGAGTATAGTCTGTGACGAATTGGTGGAGTTCTGGAATTCTTCCCGAAGTTTATCCCACAATAACTCTAACTGACTGACATACGTTGAGAGATCTTCCTTGGAAGAAGACTTAAATTGTTGGTCCAGTTCAATAAACAGTTTCGATAGTTGATCCTTGTTGGTCTCTAAAGATTCACCAATTAAAGTGAGCTTCCTTTCTACTGATTGTAGTACCTCACTTTGAGGTGTTGCGATGTTGCTAAGAGCATTTTCTATCTCGTCTTCATTCGTTTCAGACTTCTGGACAGATCCAACTATTTCTGATAGCCCAGTTTTCTGAGTAAAAGCAACTACAAGTTGACTTATTATTTCCTCAGCAGGGAAGGGCGTATCGGTCTTTCCTGTTTCAACATTTGTGATGTACTTGTCCATTTCTTCGAGGATAGGCAGGTTCTTGTTCAGTAATTGAATTTGAGTAATCCTAATATGACGAATTGTAGCTACTAGAGTGGTTTCAATAGGAAGATTTGCAGGAATAAGGACACCGTCATTGTGTTCATCCATGCTACTGCGACGTGCATTTTCTTCTTCTTTGAGTCTGTTAATAGAGTCTTGAAGCTCACGACTTATTTCTTCCACATTATTAAGACTGGCAGTAAACATTGAGAGCTGTTCGGACTTCCAATGATTCTGTTCCAGCCTGCTCTTGATCGAGTATCCTTGTTGAATGAGACTAGAGAGTACTGATTGAAGCTTGTCAACATCCGTAAATGTTAACATGATTGATTTCCCACTGACGATGGCAACAGAGTCCAGTCTGTCTTGATACAGAGAAGATTCTTTATATTCGATGAGGGGATTCCGATCACTCATAAGGAAGAGATTCACGTTGAGTAGTGGTTCTTAATTCGATAATGGGGTTTAAATATTGGTTTCGTTGTGTTTCAGGTTTAACTTTCTAGTGTTGCTAACTTAATTCTCGGTGTGCATGCGTACCAGGGGTGGGTGCATCACCTTTTGGGAAATATCAAGGGTTGCTGACACTCCAATCCGGTGAACCGAAAATTAACCGGTTAAAGAAAGTTGGAGAAATGCGGAGGTTTCCCAGTAATTTTTCTTAATTTCAACCTAGTTGGGATACTTTGTGAACGATATAAAGAGTTTTTGGGCATTTTTCTCACTTTGAGCAGAGATTGAGCAGAGGTTGCCATGCATACTAATCATCAATTGACCCTAGGAGCTTGATATTTAGGGCATAGTGTACGTCACCGCACATACCGGAAAAAATATCATCAGGAGATCAGAGTCACTTTTTTTTGTAGGCAAGGTTGAGTATCTTACCATGGGAATTGATTAACTAGATCAATTTGAAGACCCATTAGGCTCCAGGTCGGAATACCTTTGTATAGTTTACGTAGTAGTCCCTACTGAATCAGTAAGCCCCTGATAATTTCATATTGAAGTAGCACTTAACCAACAACACGAAGTAGATGGACGTAAACTCGATATAATTTTTAGAAAAGAGTAGTTATTATAAGTTATAGCCTTAGTACTTGTTGCTTCCGACTAACTTGGTAGCCAATTAGGAAACAACAATACTAATAACAATAACTAACAAAAAAAAAGCTGTGGATTTAACTAACAGTAGTTTTAGATTAAATATTTACAATTTTTGGATAAGGGTAGATCTAAAATAGAAACCACCATGTATCCACCAGATGACCGTTCAGAGAACATCAGCTATGAATTCCTAGTCGAGTGTGTACTTTCGTACGCTGTGAAAGACCATAAAGTTGATAAAACAAGTTATAACTCATTTAAAGAGAAATGTGAAGCCTCGATCAACGACAAGCTTATATTCAACGACAAGGATCAAGTGCTAAAAGCCAATATGGACAAATCGGTAAAAAAGCTAGAGTTTATGATTCGAAGCTCCATAAACCCTCCAACTAAAGACTTTGACGAAACATTCTTGTGCTGGAAGTATCTTTTTGAGGATGGTGATCTACAACATCCCATCCGTGTGTGTTCCGTAATTCTTCTTGCCAAAGTTATGAATAATTTATGCTGGTACATTAACCATTTCGACCAAATATGCACAATTTCGAACACGCGAAACCAACTGGTGCAACTTGTGAGGGCCATTTGGTCGAGTCTGTTTGTGGAGTATATAAGTTCGAACGACGTTGCGAATCTGGAAAGTATTATAAGTTTGGCCAGCCAAATGCTTCAGGCCTACGAGCTGGCAGAGTGTGCTAAACTGACCACTGTCATCCACCAAGGTCTGAACAGCACCCTTCCCGAGTGCTGTAAAGTATCCCTGCTCACCATCACCGATATGCTCTCAACCGGGAGGTGGCCCTTCACCAAGACCAAAATACTATTGAAACATGTTGCATTGGAGCACCGATTGGTTGAATTTCGCAAAAAAGCCCTTAGAGCACTTTGCATGTGCCCATGTCCTCCCGAGGATGCTGAAATGGCACTCCGCTTTTTCGAGTACGCCGCAGTTCTCCGACCAGCACTGGTTTTTGACACCTTTGCTTACTCGCTGCGGTTTTGGAGCCCCGCATTTTTGCTGAGCTACTTTTACCTGAACATTGCGATGACCGGAGCAGCCCACCCGTTATCGGCCACTGAGCTAAACTACGCAGTAGACTCAATGGACGACAGTGAAAAGTACTGGGGTGATTACAAAAAGCTTTTTAGGTGGTACGCAGCCGCTTACGAGGCGAATTATAAGAAGTCTCTTCGACTTGGTCAACCTCACGCTTATTCGTATGAAGCATCTTAAGTCGCTTATTCACTTGCTTGAGGTCGTCCTTGCTGTAAGTTACCTGAGAGCCCAGTCTTAGCTGGTTTCGGCACCCCTCGACTATATTCAGCAGCTCATCCAGGCTTTTATTTGGTCCATCCATGCTCTGAGCCATGTACTGGGTAACCACAAATTCATTGCACTCCATCAGTGCCGCCAGTGCAATCTGTGAAGGTGTGTAGAGAAAAATAGCGTCGTTTGCCAGTGCCTCAACGATGAAATTCTTGGCCTGGTCATGAAGAGCAGCCAGCATGGCCGTGTCGAATTCAGACATGGACTGCATGTCGAGGAAGAATCCCTGCAGCGGTTTCAGAGCATTGTGCACTGTCAAGCTGAACCCGAGTCCCTCAAACAGCAAGAATTCCAAATCCAAGATCTGCTGGGGCTCTATATCAGAAAGGGCCTCTGCGAAGTGGGCTATGGGAATAAAGAAGTTTTCAGCTTTGGCAGCGAGAAACACACAAGTAGGCAGCACGAGCTTGGGATCATACTGCATTACGGAGTTTACGAGGTAAAACCGACGGAAATAGGCGACACTTGTGGCCCGAACTTGTGAAGGAAGACGAAAGTAGTCACAAAACCCTTTAATGCGGTCACTGGCGAAGAAAAGCACAAGCTGGCGCTCGTCCTCCACAGAAAGACCACCTTCAACGCCTGCTTCCGTGTTCACCTTTACCTGCAGTGACGCCAGCTGGTCAGCAGTGAACGACCAGTGTTGATACTGCGAACTTTTCCTGTACAGATCGGCCATCCCAGCCCTAGTTGGTGATGGATCCGCTAAAGTAAACAAACACCAAGCAGTGAAGAACAAACACAAACCAGCTTTGGCTCAGTGTTTTATTTAGTGTAATTAAACTTTTCAGTACTTAAATCAATATTTATATGATAGGTAGGCTACACTATGGATCCATAGAACCTACTTTGCAAATCAAACAGTACCAAACCACAACCGTTATTTTCCACTAAACCGTATCCAATCATGAAACCAAAGACACTATGAGTGCAATTACAACCGTTTCAACCCACTCTTTCATTGTTTGATAAGTGCTGCTTCGCCCCTGCCCTGATCCACTACATGGGCTTTGCTGGAGTATACCGAGCAGTGTACGCATACAGTGCTGCCAGTGAGCAGGAACTGTCCCTGCAAGAGAACGACATTCTCTATTTAATCAGTACTGCCGATGATGGATGGTGGAGCGTGAAGAAACGAGTGGTTGGTGCTGCCAGTGAGGAGCCCGAAGGCATTGTCCCCCACAACTATATTGAACCCGCCAAGCCCGAAGGATCGGCGTCTGCACTTTACTCATATGACCAGCAGAGCGACGAGGAACTGAGTTTCTCCCAAGGAACTGTTTTTGAAGTATATGCCACCGAAGGAGACTGGATTTTGGCTGGTGCCAACGGAAGTTTCGGCTTTGTGCCCGCAAACTACGTCAAACTCGGGGCAAGTACCGCAACTGAGCAAGCACACACCCCCACACACCAACCTGTTGCTGTTCAGCCCGTTCAACATGCTAAACCACCGGTTCAGGAGGACGTTCCACCCCCCAAGCCACAACGACCCACCCAACAGCAGCCACGTTCGCCAATCCTTGATGAGGACGACGATGACTATGTTGTTAGTTCTAGAGCCAACCGAGACAAAGCCCTTCCTGCTGAGCCCTCACGTCGGGAGCGTAGAGAGATGACCTGGCCCGTTATGGACGTTGTTGGTCGTCGAAAACTGCCCAAGACCCTGGTTGTCCACCAGGAGTTTGTGACCTTAATCAACGACGACGGTGGAGGGCAGACCCAGAAGTGGGACGTTCCCGACATTGTCAGCTACAGCAGCGAAAAGAAGTACGTGTTTTTGGACCTTGTGAACCCGAAAGCCAGTTTGCAGCTGCGTGTGAACTCGAGTTCCGAAGCAAGCCAGATTGTGGCGAGTGTTGGCCAGATTGTTGGTGCTGGTCGTGCTGGTGGTGGACTGCAGGAGGTTATTTCTGCTGCCGAGCAGGCAAACCACAAGCAAGGAGAGATCATGCTTGATTTCGAGGCTGAGGCCCCCCAGGAGCTCTCGGTTACCGAAGGCGAATCCGTCACAATTTTGCAAACGTCGAAAAAAGACTGGTGGCTTGTCCGCAACAAGTATGGCAAGGAAGGTCTCGTCCCCCGAAAGTTCGTTCACATCGATCGCGAGGAAAACAAGCTCACTGGGTTGTTCAGGGGCAAAAAGCAGCGTGAAAAGCAGTGGGAAAAGGACCATGAAGAGGCTGTGGATGCCAAGCGGTCACTCGACCGACACCGCTCCACCGCCTCAAGGCCCGGTTTAGACCGCAAGAAATCCAGTTCCAGCCGGTTGGAGCGTGGGGCCTCCGTCAAACGCACCAACACCAACCGTAGCTTACCAGATACGCGAAAGATGCGGCTGTGGGTCGACAGAACCGGCACGTTCAAGGTCGATGCCCAGCTTCTCGGCTGCTCGGATGGGAAAATTCACCTCCACAAGTCCAATGGCGTGAAGATCGCTGTTCCGGCCAGTAAGCTGTCTGTTTCCGACATTGAGTACGTCGAGAGTATAACCGGTGTGAATCTCAGTGACGACAAGCCGCTTAACCGGTCTAAGAGCACCAGAGCCTCGGTGCACAGCGAGTTGGGGCAAACAAACACCGGTCCGAACGTTGCTGGCAGCGAACGCCATGAATTCTGGCTGTCGTTCTTCCTAAGTTGCGGTGTAGACCCTCAGAATGCCAACCGGTACGCTAAAAACTTTGCTCGCGACAATATGGACGAGAGTTCGCTGGGAGATGCCAACGCCTCGGTTTTGAGGACTTTGGGTCTACGTGAGGGCGACATTCTCCGGGTCACAAAGAAGATCAATGAGAGACTGGGGAGAGTTGCCAGTGTGGATGGCGGCCTGTATTCCAACGAGGGTGTGCTGCAGAACAACTCGGGCACCACTCCCAAATCTGTGGAACGTGAGGTGTGGAGCCAGAACCAGACTCAGGCCGATGTTTTGCAGCCTCAAATCACTTCGGTGCAGGTGCAGCCACAGCCAACGGCCCAGGTGCAGAGCACCGGTCCCAACCAGGCCCAGCTTCAGCCCCAGTTAACGACCCAGGTTGCCCAGCCAATACAGCCACAGCTCACTCAGCCGGTTTTGCAGCCCCAGTTGACCCAGGCGGCCATGAAACCTGCTCCTCCAGTGCAGGCAACCGGTGCTCTAGCCGATCTTCTGGGGATGACACCGGCTAGCCAGCCAATGGAGGCCGATGTGGCCGCAAAACAGCGCCAGAACCAGGAACAGATCCTTAAAATGCAGGCAAATCTGCAGCGAGAACAGATTAGACTGTTGAAGGAGCAGCAGGAACAACTCCGAAAGCAGCAGGAGGAGCTGGTGCAGATCCAGAAAACAGGCTCGCAGCTGCAGGCTTTGGGACCGTTTGCCACTGGTGTTGCCCAGAAATCTACATTCATTCCTGCTTCTCAGGTGCTGGCACAACCACCTCCTCCACCACAGAGTCGGGTAGTCAACCAGCTTGGCCAGATGTCATTGAATGGCCAGGCCACCGGACCGTTCCAGGCATCCCAGGCTACCGGACCGTTCCAGGCTACACAGTCAACTGGACCTGCTTTCCAAGCTAACCAGTTGACTGGACAGAACTTGCTCAACTTCCAAAGTAACCAGGCCACGGGCCAGGCTACGGGCCAGTCTACGGGCCAGAGTTTGCCTAACATGTTCCAAACTACCGGTCAGTCCTTTGCACAGCCAGCACAGTCTCAAATTGGGCCAATGGGAACTACTTTCCAGTCTCAACCGGGTCCTTTAGGAACTTCCTTCCAGTCACAGGCTACTGGACCATTCCAGGGAGGTGTTCAGTCTCAAGCAACTGGACCATTCCAGGGAGTTCAGTCACAAGCAACCGGACCATTCCAAGGAGTCCAGTCTCAAGCAACAGGTCCATTCCAAGGTGTTCAGTCTCAAATGACTAGTTTCCCAGGAGTACAGCCCCAAACCACCAGTTTCCAGGGCATGCAGTCGCAGGCAACTGGACCGTTCCAAGCTCAATCACAACCTGCACCGTCCCAAGGAGTTCAATCTCAGGCCACAGGACCATTCCAAGGTATCCAAACTCCTGCACTCCAAAACCAGCCTGCCCCCTTCCAGTCTCAAACAACTGGCCCCTTCCAGAGCCAGCCTTTCCAAACCACATTCCAGGCCACTGGATTACAAGGAACCGGATTACAAGGAACCGGATTACAAGGAACCGGATTACAGGCTAAACCTATACAGTCCTTCCCCTCACAAACTACAGGTCCCTTCCTGCCCCAGTTAAGTCAAACTACTGGCCCCTTCCAATCCCAACCTGCATTCCAGTCCTTCGCACCTCAGACCACTGGTCCCTTCCAGCCCCAGCAGCCAATGCAGCAGCCAATGCAGCCTGCAACTTTCCAAACGTTCCAACAACCACCGACATCTTTCCAGCAGCAGCCCATGCAGCCTATGCAACCGACCCAGTTCCAACCCCAGCAGTCACTGCAGAGCCAAGCCACTGGATTCGGATTCGGTAACCAGACCAGAGCCAACGTCAACATGGCCTCTGCCAGCAACCCCTTTGGTCTATAATTCTTATCATGTACCTAAAATAAATACTAAACAGTAATAAATACTAAACAGTAATCTCGTCGTCCTTCGGCTCGGTTTCCACTTCAGCCTCCATTTCAGCCTCAACAGCCATTTTTTCCGGCTTGTGCTTCAAATGAGACTGTCGTTTCTCCGGGTGCAGATTGTTTTCGGCAAGCAGCAGCCTCTGCTGTTCCTGCTTAGCGAGAAACTTGGCCACGTCCCTTCCAGCACCCGATGCAGCCTCTTCTGGGGTGTAAGGACCAAACCGAATATCCTTTAATGCACGTTTGTGTACTTTTGACTTTGTGTGGGTGCGAAGGGCAGCCTCATTCTCGAAGTGCTTTGCACAAGGCACGCAGTAGTGCTGCCCAAGGCCAGGGAGGTACTCGTCGAATTTCTGGTGGGTGAGTGCGTGTCTGGTTGCTTGATCTTTAAGATCCTCGTGCAGAATACGGTCGTTTTCGCGGGAGTACCGCTTGGTTTTATAGATCTTACTCGCCTGCTGCCGACCCATGTACCGTGCCCTGAAAAATATTCACCAAATATTTGTTAAGTAGTGTAGCCGTAGATCAAACAATTGAGCCAATTCAATCGCTGTCGCTGTCGCTTTCATTGATTTTGAGCCTTGGGTCCGAGCGTTCAACGGCTTTGGACTTAATGAGCACGCTCTCCACCGATCCGCGATTCGCAGACATTCCACCCACAGTCGCCAAAGTGACCAACTGGAAAACAACCTCTTTGTTGTGGTAGACAATAATGGTGGGGGTCTGGTCACTTGGGAACTTCTCGTTGATCTGCTTGCTGTCGATCTCAACAAACTTCACCTCGCGGAACCGCGGAGCAATCTCGCCAAGCAGTTTGGCAAGCAGTCGAGACTGTATAGAGGCCGAGGAGGCGATGTGCAGCACCACAAAGCACTCAGAACTTGCGTTGGTGACCTCGTCAGTGTACTCTTTGCGGCTGATGTGCTCGATACTGCCGTATTTCTCTTTAGAGGCCTGCTGGCGGATCTCAGCCATGCGTTTCTGCCGGTACTGCTGGATGAAATCCTCGTCCTCGAGTCCGTCCTCGTCGAGCTCGTCGAGTTCGGTTAGTGAACGGCCTTCGAGCCGGTTGGCATGAGCACGCTCCACGGCCTCCTCCATCGCTCGCTCGAGCTCTTCAGTGGGTGATTTGGGCCGATCGGGGATCACGCCATGCTGCCTGAGAATATCGTTCCATTCCGTGTCCTCATTCGGGTCCTGCATTGGTGGTGAAAGATGGGTTGGCCGTCCAGGGTTCGTGAGGGTATATATATTACTGTTTGTATGCTTAACAGCTTCAGCCAGGAGACGGTTGAAGAACGGCTGAAGTCGAGTTTAACCGTTTATATCCGGTCCAGAAAGGACGTTAGCAGGTCTCAGCAGTCCCAAACCGAGCAGGTGAATGCGGGTGTTATCCAACCGGAGTCCGAGGAGAAGGAGATCACTAAGGCTTTATACAAGTACGTCATTGAGGATCCGGAGCATAATTTTGGCTATGCAATCAGTGAAAAATCGCTGAGACTAAACTCAATTGTGACGTTACCGGTTGGAACTGAGGTTTGGCGAGGCGTTGTTTTGATTCCAAAGTAATAAAAAAATAAAACTTAAAAAAAATAAAAACTTTAAAAAAAAAGTAAACAATGAAATTTATCTATGAAATTACGGCTGTGTGGGCTGTCGCTGCAGGTTAACTGTGTTCCGACGACTCAACGAGATCTGCTGGGCCATTTCGGCCAAATTGACTGCCGAGGCGTGTCTCGAGGCCTCAACACTGTGAGAAGCCACCGGGTGCCCCTCAGCAAGTTCGCGAGCGACATCGGTGCTGCGTTCAAGGGCCCTGCCAACGGTTCCTCTCACACCTGCATCCTCAAGCACAGCCAGTCCATTGATTGTTGTGCCAGCAGGAGTGCAGACGGCATTGCGGAGGACTGCAGGGTGTCCACCGTCAAGAACCATTTGTGCCGAGCCAAGCAGCACCTGGGCAGCACACTGGCGAGCGGTGTCGTACGGCAAGCCACACTTAATTGCACCGTCAATGAGAGACTCGGTGAAGAGGTAGGCAAAAGCCGGTCCGGAGCCGCAAAGAGCCACACAAGCATCCTGTTTGCTCTCATCAACCACGATGTACTTACCGGTTTGGGTAAAAAGCCACTCAACGGCCCGCATAATCGGGGAGTCGGGGTTGTACTCGCCTTGGAAAGACAAAGCAGTCATTCCCATGCCAATTCGGGCAGCTGTGTTGGTGGTAGCACGAACAATGAAGGCATTGACGCTGGTATACTGGCGAATCGTGTCAATTGTGGTTCCAGCCAGCAAACTGACCAGCACGGTGAAGTGCGGGTAGTGGAGTCTGCCTAGGACCTCTTTGACCATCGTGGGCTTGATTGCCAGCACAACAACGTGGGACTCGTCAATGACGGTTTGGTTATCGTCAACAATACGCACCTTATCGCCTTCGGAAGCAAACTGGGCCCGCAACCGCTCACGACTCTTCTCGCTCTTCACGGAGACTATGAACTGCTTGGGGACGCCGTCAAATTTCGCCTGCTCGGCTCCATGGATCGCTGCAGCAAGAACTGCTGAGCCCATGTTGCCTGCACCGATGAAGCCTAATGTGTATCCGGATTCTAAAACCATGTCTGTGGGTATGTTATGGAGTAGGGCGGGTGTGATTAGCTTGTGTGGGGGTGGTGGGTCCCTCCCCCCGCAGATTAGTAACACGCCGTACCGGGTGCACGTCAAGCCCTTCAGTGCATGTGAGGCCTGCTGGGTGAGCCTGCAGTGTGGAACAAATAAGGCAATCATGAAAGGAAAAAAGAAAATATATTTTTTTGCTTAGTTTATTTACTTAGTTTATTATATTTATTTGGTATTTTTATTGGCTATTTGCTTGTTATTACTACTTTACTCGGTGGCTTCATATGTCGGTTTCCTAAACTGCTGATTCTACGGATTGGTTACTTTTATTTCTGTTATATCGGGCGTATTGAAATTTCGTTTAAACGCTTAAGATCTTCACGGGTTAGGTATGTTCACACTGGCCACGGTCGAGGACTCGATCAGGCTCGATCCCGACACGTTCACGCTCGACCACAATGTCGCTCTGGCCCAGGAGATCAACCGGAAGTATTCGAACCGTGTGCTTCCCGATGTAGGACTCTGTGTGGCCCTCTACGACCTTGTTTCTGCCAAAGACGGTGTGCTTAGGGACGGTGATGGTGCAATTTTTGTGGACTCACGGTTCAGAATGCTGGTGTTCGCACCGTTTGTGGGTGAAATTTTGGTCGGCTGGATCTCAAGCTGCACCCCTGAGGGGATCAATGTGCGCATGGAATTTTTTGACGACGTTTTTCTGCCCAGTAATATGCTGTTTGAGGGCAGCGAGTTCATAGCCAAGGAGCAGGCATGGGTCTGGAATGTGAACGACATGAATTTGTATTTGGACACCAATGAAAAACTCCGATTCCGCGTGGAACGCACGGAGTTTCAGAAAAAAGGCATGCGAATTGTGGGGAGCTGTGCTGTTGAGGGCCTAGGACTGATCTCGTGGTGGCAGTGAGGGTGGTGTGCCCAACCCAGGTCCAAAACCAAACTCTCCGTTGTGATTCCCACCCGGCACAAACCGCCATTTCACCGGCCAGCACACGAACGCAGTCTACTGGAGTTTATATTCTACACGATACGCTTATATTAAGTCTCGGCAGCGGTTTCCGTCCTTGCGTTATAATTATTTATTTCGCTTGGAAACGGCGGAAATCGCGTGCTTTTTATTATTTTTTTCGGACACGTTCGTTTATGCCGGTGCTGGGTTTGGCTGGGCTCACCGGACGCGAACCCCATGGGGCTCAACTCCTCGTAAGTATTCACATCTATAGATTTTTTTGCGGACACGCTAACACCAAACAAAAAATACAAAAGTAAATCCTAACCACTATGTAATTTATGCTAAAACTCACCAAGGCGATCCGCAATTTGGGGATCATTGCCCACATCGATGCTGGCAAAACCACCACCACCGAGCGAATGCTGTACTATGCCGGTATAACCCGCAGAATCGGCAATGTGGACTCTGGGGACACCGTAACCGACTACCTTGAAGCAGAGCGAGCTCGAGGCATCACCATCCAAAGTGCTGCGATTTCGCTTAAGTGGGCCGGAAACCAAGTAAATCTGATAGACACTCCAGGACACGCCGATTTCAACTTCGAGGTCGTTCGTTCCTTGCGGGTTTTAGACGGTGCCATAACCATTCTGGATGGAGTGGCCGGAGTCGAGGCATTGACCGAGAAGGTGTGGGGTTTAGCGACCAAATGGAAGATTCCTAGAATCGTTTACGTGAACAAGATGGACCGAGCCGGTGCTGGGTTCAGCCGGACTGTGCGTGAAGTTGTTTCTAAGCTGAAGACGCCAGTGGCTTTGGTGAATCTTCCTGCTTTTGAACAGGAACGGCTGGTTGGGGTGATCGATGTGCTTAATGGCAATTACCTCCGTTATTTAAGCGAGGATGGCCGGGAAATCGAGTGTTTGCCGGTTGCAGGCAGTGTGTACGAGAAGGATGCCGTTGCGGGTCGACAGGCTCTTATTGATCTGCTGAGTGAACACAGCCAGGAAGTGTTTGATGAGTTTATTGCTAATGACAGTGTGAGTACTGAGGTGCTGGAGTCAGCATTGCGAGCAGCAACCATCAGCAACAAGTTGGTGCCGGTTTTGTGTGGTTCGAGTTTTAGAAACATTGGCGTGCAGAGTTTAATGGACGCGGCCATTCAGTTCCTGCCAGGACCGGAAATGCCGGAAAAAACGCCTGTTTGTAAAATACTGGCCTTTAAAGTCCGCTACGACCCTCAACGAGGCCCACTTGTTTACGTTCGTGTGTACCAAGGCACCTTGAAACGCAATGCGACTTTGTACAATGCCACCACCAAGTCCTCGGAAAAAGTAAGCAAGCTATTGCGGATGCAGGCAGATGCTCCAGTCGACATTCAGGAGGCCAATTGTGGTGAAATTGCCGTGCTGAGTGGGACCAGTGGCATTCGCACTGGAGACACCCTGGTTTCCCACGAAAGAGGAATTTCTAAACTCGTGGACCAGGATAAGCTGGAGCTGGAGCCAATTGAGGTTCCTCCACCCGTGTTTTTCGTTAGAATCTCGCCTAAAGGCCCTGGTGATGCCCGAATGATGCACTCAGCACTAGACATTCTTCTTAGAGAGGACCCATCACTTCACCTCACGTTTGATGAGGAAGCTGGTCAGCACTTACTGGCAGGAATGGGTGAACTGCACCTCGAAATTGCCACTAATAGGCTTGTGGACGAGCTCAAGGCCCGAGTGGATATCGGCGAAGTGATGATCACCCACAAAGAAACAATTAATGAGGGTGCCCAAGGTTATGGCACTTGCAGCGGTACTGACTCCCTTGGGGCCTCCACCAAAGTCTCAGTAACCGTCAGCCCCAGCATTGGCACTCTGGAGTCTAAAACCACAAAACTCACCACCAAACTCACCGACAACAACTCGCTCAAAACCAAATTCCAACACCAAACCGTCAGGTTCCAAGATGTGGCTGAACAGGTAAGAATTGGCTTGGCTCCAGCGATTGCCCAAGGCGGACAAATTGAACGAAACGCGTTGTTCGGGCTGAGATTCGAAGTGAATGTAGAAATGTCATTGGAATCGCTTTCTGCCGAGTTGGTAGCTGGGTTAGTGCGGCAGGCCGCAATTGAAGCACTTCAGTCTTCTCTAACCCCCTCAGACTTCAAAATTTTAGAACCGATCATGGACGTGCAGATCAGTGCCCCGCAGAACACGATTGGCACTGTAATTGCAGACCTCTCAACCACTCGTAGGGGAACAATCAACTCGCTTGATGAGGCACAAACGCAGTCCAGCGACTTTAGCACCTTGGCCAGCCAAATATGGGCCCCCACAGACCATACAATGCACATGTCCAAGCACGAGAATGCCGAAGGCCCTCAGGTAAAAGTCCACGCCAAAGTCCCGTTGGAGACCATGGTCGGGTACCTAAGTTCGCTACGGAGCATGACGCGAGGAGCAGGAAATTTCGAGATGACCTTTTACGAATTTAGCTAAACCAACTATAAAACTACATATCCCAACAAAAAAGTATATAAACACCGTCTCCTACCCTCTTACTCAGCAATGGCCACCACCGTCCTATCACTGCTGAACGAGCCCGACAACGAGCTCAAACAGTATGCGTTGCAAACTCTGGACCGCCAAGTAAACGAGCTATGGCCCGAAATAGCGGACCACATTCCTGTTATTGAGGAGCTTCACGAGGACGCTGAGTTTCCTGCCACAAACCTTGCCGCACTTGTGGTGGCGAAAGTGTACTACAACCTTGGTGATCTCGATTTGGCATTGAAGTATGCGCTTTCTGCTGGTTCTGAGCTGGACTTGTCGCAAAAAAGCGAGTTCATCGACACGATCGTCGGCCACGGAATCCGCACCTACATTGCCCGTAGACAGCAGGTTGTTGACCACCATCTTGACGTCGAGGAGGACGAGAAACTGACTAGAATTGTTGAGGAGATGCTCGAACGGTGTGTTGCCGGCGGACACGTTCTTCTGAGCCTGGGAACCGCCTTGGAGGCTCGTCGACTCGACCTGGTGGAGGCTGCCCTCCAGTCTGCCCACGATCCCGAGACTTTGGGATTCGTGCTGGATGCCACAGCACTTTTGCGTAACCGCGAGTTCCGTTCGAAGGTGTTGAGGGCCCTCAGCAAAGTCGTTGATGCGGTTCTTCATGCCCAACCCGGAACTACGCCATACTATGCCTTGGCCACAAAACTGGCAGTTCAGCTCGACGATACAACCCTTGCAACTCGTTTGTTGAGCGATTGTGCCCCCCAGGAATGTGCTCTGCAGATTGCATTCGATTTGGCTGCCGGAGCCTCGAGAGACATGCTGGACTTGACTGCTGCCCACTTCATGCGTAGTCCACTGGCCCACCACGCCAAAATTGTGAAGATTTTGGGCGGAGTTCTGACTTGTGATTTCAATGTGACGTTTTTGGAGCGCAACTCGCACGCTGATTTGGGTATTTTGCAGGCCACAAAGTCGTCTTTGGATGCCCGAAACTCGATTTTCCACTCGGCTCTGTCGTTCCAGAATGCTTTGCTCCATTTGGGAACCACCCACGACGGTTTCTTCCGCACCAACATCGACTGGTTGGGGAAGGCCACTCACTGGGCCAAGTTCACTGCCACCAGTGCTCTTGGTGTGATTCACCAAGGAAATCTTGCCCAAGGCCGTCGGGTTCTTCAGCCTTACCTCGTTAAGGGTGGGAACGGGTCAGGACACGTTAAAGGCGGTGCCCTTTACGGTATGGGACTCGTGTTTGCCGGGTTTGGCAAAGACGTGCTGCCCTCATTGACTGAGTCGGTTGTGGAACTCGTTGATGACGAGGATGCCGAAGTGAGGGAGGAGGATAGCGATGCGGAGGTGCAGTTGCATGGAGCCTGCTTGGGTGTCGGTTTGGCTGGTATGCAGACTCAAAACGCAGATTTGCATGCCAAGCTGCTCCAAGTCATTTACCGCGACACCAACGTCGGGTCGAGTGCTGCTGGCCTTGCTTTGGGACTCGTGCTGCTCGGCAGCAAGCACCAGGAGGCCGAGAAGGACATGCTTGCATTGGCCAGGGCCACCCAGCACGAGAAGCTGCAATTAGCACTCCCATTGGGCATTGCATTTTTGAATTTCGGCAAGGAGGAGGCCTGTGAGGGCGTTGTTGATGAGCTGCTCGCTGAACACGAGTCCTCGTTGCGGTACGGTGCCTGCTTCACGCTTGCACTGGCCTACTGTGGAACCGGAGACGCCAATGCCACCAAGCGTTTGCTCCACCTAGCGGTTTCGGACCCCAGCGACGATGTCAGGCGATCTGCAATGATGGCCCTTGGATTCCTCTACGCTCGCCAGCCAGCGGCTTTGCCCCGCATGGTCGAGCTGCTTAGTGCCAGTCACAACCCCCACGTCCGGTACGGCAGTGCAATTGCCTTGGGTATTGGCTGTGCCGGCACTGGGTTAACTGCAGCCATTGATGTGCTTGAGCCGATGCTCCAGGACCCCGTGGACTTCGTTCGACAAGGCTCGATGATCGCACTGGCGTTGATTTTGGTCCAGCACACCGAGCAGAACCACCCGCGAGCCAAATCAGTTCGCGACCACTTTGCCAAAATTGCCGGTACTAAGAACGAGGATGCGTTGGCGAAGTTCGGTGCTGTGCTTGCTCAGGGTTTAATTGATGCTGGTGGGTGCAACACCACTATTTCGCTGGAGAACCATGCCACTGGCACGCTAAACGTCCGTTCAGTGGTGGGACTGACGATGTTCCTTCAGTACTGGAACTGGTTCCCACTCACCCACTTCGTCAGTCTCGCATATGTGCCCACGTCGCTGGTCTGCGTGACTCCGGACTTGAAAATCCCGAAGTTTAACCTCGTGTGCGAGGGAGCCCCAGCAAAGAGGTTCGCATACCCGGCCAAATTTGAGGAGCCGGCCGAGAAGGTGCCTGAACAGTTGGTAACGGCAATTTTGAGCACAACATTGAAGGAGCTCCGGCGTAAGCACGCTAAAACAGAAAAGAAAGAGGAGGTGAACACCAAGCAGGACGAGGAGAAGCGGAAGCGCGAGGAACAGGCTGCCAACAACACCCACTTCGAGGTTCCGAATCTGGGACGGGTGCTTCCGTGGCAGCGAAAGTACATGCGTTTTGCAGAGGACTCGCGGGCGACACCAGTTGCTCCGCACCGCGAACTCGGCGGCGTGCTGGTCGTGTCGGCGGGTGACGAACTTAGCTACGTGAAAACTCAACGACAGACGTATTCTGCGGAGGACGAGGTCGAGGAGGCACCGCTTCCATTGCCTTTCAAGGTGCCGCTGCAGGAGTAAAAAGTTCATATATATACTTAATGTATTCTAACGTAAACCACTGTCTTAAGAAATCACTACAATAAATACTGCATTAAATGCATTAAATTCACTGCCACTTAAATCACTGCAATAAATCCACTACAGTATTCACTACAATATCCACTATAATAATCCACTACAATCCACTACAATCCACTACAATAAACCACAATCCACTACAATCCACTACAATCCACTACAATCCACCATAATCCACTACAATTCACTACAATCCACTACAATCCACTACAATATCACCACAATATTCACTACATAAATAAACTAAATTAAGAAAGATGGCAGTTTAGGGGCTTTTTGTTCCTTGTACAGACCGGCTGCAGGCTGCCACGCCATCAGGTTTCCTTTTTCGTCGTTGGTAAGTAAATACATGGGGATGTGGGGGTGCCAGTCTAAAGCATTCACCTGGCCAGCATCGAGATGGCCAAGGTGCTTGAGGATCATTTCAGGCAGGCCTTCCTCCATAAACTCGCCGCTCTCAACCCCGATTTTTCGCAGATCCCAGAGATAAACGAGGCAGTCCATGCCTGCAGTGGCCAGAACACCGTCGATATGAGGAGACCACTTGACACACGTTAGCTGCTTCTCATGAACGCTGTTCTCGTACAGCATGTTCTCGTGGAGGGGTAATCTAGTATCAAACACCCGCAAAACACCACTCTCATCGCCAGTTGCGAGTAAGTGGGGGGAAAATGGGCTTAGTGATGCACAGTTGATGCCTTTATCGTGAAGCTTCATGTTATACTGCTCCTCAAACTCGGAGTTGAGAATGACCACTTTGCCAGAGTCTAAAGCAAGAACAATGCGGTTTTCGTGGTCCCATGTAACCTCGTTGATCATTTCGTCCAGCTGAATTTCGCGTAAAAGTTCGTTGTCTTTCCAAAGAATCAGCTTGCCGTCCTCGGTGCCAGTGACAAACTCCCCGGGTTTAGTTGGATTCCAGGCCAACCCGAAGCCGGTACTCTGGTTACCATTGAGAATTTTAACTGGTGTAGTGGTCTGCTTGTTGTAAACGTAGACTTCGCCAAAATCAGTGAGGGCAACAAAAGTTTCACTGTCGTGGGGGGACTGGGCCAATCGCGTAACACCAAGAGACTCGGCTTGGGGGTATGCCTGCTTGTCCTCAGATCCACTAACCACGTACTCGGTAAGAACGTGCTCGGGGGGGGAGTACTTTTCGGTGTCCACGACTACTTTACGAACGAACTCGGGTGCTTCGCGAACGGTGAATGTGGAGATATACGCCTCGGGCTTAGCAGTTTTGCTGAGTTCCCATTGGCATGTCAGGGAGGTCCATTCCAGTCGAATGGTGTCTAACCGATCGTAAAGCTGTTCTGAGCTCTCACGCCATTCTTTCAGCAGATCATGTTTCACCATCCTATATCGAACCCTAAGTTGTTTGTTCTCGAAATTAAAGCCTCGCACGTCAAGGCCTGAGGTCAACGTGCATATTTTTTTTCAGCCAAGGGTAGGGGGGCTTGGCCATGTGAGAAGCGATGCTTGCTTTCTGAGGCACTTACACTATAACGATTGATCGCAAGTGAAAATGTAGACTGAAGTTGTCTGGGTACTTATTTTAATTAAATTTTGTAAAACCGGCGTTTTTCTGGAGTCATTATGACTATGATTCAGGCCCCGATCAGGAACAGTAATCATATGATTAACACTAATTAAGTAATGAAATGTTCTAAGCACCCTGCCCAACTCATATACGCTAGAGGGAATTTACGTCTGTGCATGTTCCGATGTTGGTTTTTATCGGGTGGGCACACGCTAATTATTCTAAAAAAAAAGTATGGTAGCTTGTACTAGTATTTAACAGTATTGCTCATAGTCGTAGGTGGACGAAATACTGCCATCGTGAGTAGCTCAGGTTAGATCTCATACGCACTAATAGTTCAATCTGCGTTATTTGATAGATCGGAGAAAGACAGAATAATCATCAGATCGAATGCACACATGAACGTGTTGAAGGAAATATGCAGATACTTTTCAATCTATGTGATCAGATATCTTAGTTAACTAGTTTAACACAGCCAGAACGATACATTGTTGGTTCAGGTAGGTTGGATTCGGGTGGTGTAGGAATAAACTGAAGCCGCACTGTAGTCATCATCGCTATCAGCAGATCGCCATGTTATGTGTGGGACTTATCGAGGCGATGTGACTTAGCGCACATTCGAGAAGATCGTTCCTACCCTAAGTAAAATTCGTAAATGTTTAAGCAGCTCTAACTAGTTAAATATCATATTTCTTTCTATAAAAATGGGTTGATAAAATCAAAGTATAGTTATTTATAGTAATAATGGATTTTACAATTTTTCCTCCCTTATATCGCGAAATAAGAAGTGCTTTTTAGTGCGGCGGAACCCTATTTTAAGCCACCCTCGATATCAATCTCGGGGGCCTGCGTGTGTTTTAACATAGGGTATGGACAATTATGAAGAACATTTCATTGCTCTCTAGTTTAGAGAGGTGGATAACTATGAATCGGTCGATTATACGATGTATAATTAAACAGCAATATGTGTTATTTCACTCCTTAATTAGTGGTTTTGTTAGTTTCATTTTAGAGCTTTTTTTCATGAATCGTTGACTTCCGATCTGGTGAGTGACGTGCTGACGTGAAATTTGGGGAGCTAAAAATAGATAAGCAATGCAAAGCCCTCAATTGAATGAAAAGAAAATATGTCATGAGGCAGCTGTCAATTAACTATAAAAGGGGTGCTAGTCGCCGTATGATTTCAGTATCAATCCACCCTCCTCTCCTCTCCTCTCTACTCGATGATCTCTCTTCTCTCTCTCTTCTCTCTTACTGCTGCTACCCAGTCTATCAAGTTCAGACTTGAGTCGAATGACACAAGTATCAACAACTCTGGTGTATTTGACTTCCACTTCCAGGATGACATCAATGCTATCTTCCCTTTGCAAGATGGCTACATCTTCCAGTGGGATAAAACCAACAACACTGTTTATGACCCTTTCTACTTCGACAGTGGTATGGTTCCTTTCTACTGTGGTCAGTTGGCTGGTACTAACGTCCTTGTCACCGAAAGTAACGCCACTATCACACCTGCTGTGGTTGACTCGGGCTACTTGACTGTCAATGGTTCCAACTCGGTGTTCTACACTTGTGATCAGCTTGACTGGGACCCTCTGGAGGTTGGTGACCACTTCGGAAAGGGTATTGCAGTGTACGCCGCTGACGAGACCGTCCCTGGTGACTGCAACCCCGTCAAGATCCACATTGATCTTGCCTGAATTATAGATTCATATTTATTATAATTAATATACCTCTTGTGAAAGAATACACCTCCTGTTTCTACATGGATACATCCTAAATACATCCTGGATGTATCACCCTACACAAAATATATTGTTAAATAAGGCACAATTGCTAATTAATATTAATTTCTTTAGCTAAATTATTGACCATAGCCACATTTACCGTGCGTACTGTTGAAATAAAAGCTGATGTTAGGATTAGGGCTCAAATTGAATGCAAAGTTCAGGAAAGCGGAAGAGATCAGACAATGATGATCATCCAGCGAAACTGCGCCGAATTATAGAGTCACATCGTGATATGGCTACGAGACAAGCCAATGCTGATAAAAGATCATATTTAGGTGCCCTGAAATATCTACCACATGCTATATATAAGCTCCTGGAAAACATGCCCAACCCATGGGAGTCAAAGAAGGAAGTAAATGTTATTTACCATACTTCTGGTGCAGTAACATTCATAAATGATATTCCACTAGTTGATCCTATGGTTTATTCGGCCAATTGGGGCCAAATGTGGACCCAAATGCAGGAAGAAAAGAAGGCTCGGACAAACTTCCGTCGGATGAGGCTTCCTCTTTTTGACGATGAAGAACAAATGCAGTCGTGGAAGGACATCACCGAATACTATCCAAATTATCCAGATCCAATACCTTGTGTCCCTCTGAATCAACCGTTTGAATGCCTTCAACAAACAAGGCCTTTTTTTGTCCACGAAAAAACACCCGCAATATTCGACTTAACAAGTTTTGAAATTAGCAAACAACTACGAATTCAATTGCCAAATGGGCCTCGGTTTATGTCTCAAGAGTCCGAATTGCCAGATAGAATTCCAACTGCATTTGATGACCCGCAAAGAATAATCGTAAGGCCAAGAGCATGGCCGGTACGGGTCGAGACACGCATTGCATTTCCATATTTATATGGTGATTGCAATCTTATAGACTTTGACTCAAGTCTACCCCAGTTTGATTTCCCAGCAAACTGCTTGGTTACTAGGCACGATGACAAAATTGCATTCTTTACTGATTCCACAATAACACCAGCTCCTAAAACACGTCAAAGTCATGTTTCTGGATTTTTGGATGATTTCAAGCTTGATGATGAGGTTGTGGCCCAAAGTCTTGCACTTTACCGTGCAGAGTTCCCATTTAACGAGGCGGATGCAAAGAAGCGCGCCCAGGACATTACGTTAATAAAGCACCAGTATACCAAAAGACGCCCTTTAAGGGTCATGGCAACCAAAACGCGACAGAGTTATCAAAGATTGTTAAAGCGTACAGTTAAGCAGAGGCTCCATTCGCGAAAATCACATCATGCACCCTCAGGGAGTGGAAATCCACCCAATCTACTCAAACTACTGGGACAAACCAAGTTTTTCCAAGAAACCAAGATTGATTGGCTTGAAGCTGGTATGCAGTTGTTCCAGCAAGGACATACGATTCTTCAGCTTCTGATACACAAACGTGGTCTTCATTTCATGCATTTGGACTATAACTTCAATCTAAAGCCGACGAAAACTTTAACCACTAAAGAGCGTAAACGATCAAGATTTGGAAATTCATTTCACCTCGTTCGTGAGTTACTTAAGCTTGTTAAGTTAGTTGTAGACTGCCACATTCAGTACAGGATGGGTTCCGTCGACAGCTACGAATTGGCAGACTCTTTGAACTATATTTTCACTCATATGGGTCAGCTAACCGGGATTTACCGTTATAAGTACAAGGTTATGCACCAAATTACCGCCTGTAATGATCTAAAGCACGTTGTGTATGACAGATTTAATATGGATGGAGTGGGGAAAGGACCCGGATGTGGAATATGGCAACCATGTTGGAGAATATGGTTGGGTTTCCTTAGAGGTATGTTGCCAATGTTGGAAAGGTGGCTTGGAAACTTG
The DNA here is from genome assembly GCA_030584925.1 of Starmerella vitae. NCBI lineage: Eukaryota > Fungi > Ascomycota > Dipodascomycetes > Dipodascales > Trichomonascaceae > Starmerella > Starmerella vitae. The sequence goes on along the minus strand of JAJMCB010000019.1, from coordinate 21,120 downwards.
ATTCAACGCCAATTCTTCGGACGTGTTAGCAAGGGAATCACCAAAACTGTTACCAAGCAGCGTATTGACAGTCATTATGATTTGGAGCTTAGAGCATCGGTTCTACATGATATTTTGGATACAATGCCAGAGAATTTGCGTAAATCCAAAACCAAGGTTATTATGGAGCATTTGAGTGAAGCTTGGCGGTGCTGGAAGGCTAACATTCCTTGGGAAGTAGATGGAATGCCAGGTCCTATTGCACACATTATAAATCGCTATATTCAGGTGCGAGCGGATCATTGGATAAAAGTTGCTAAGACCAATCGCGAAAGAATAAGAGCCGGTAAGGTTGCTGATAAGGCAGTTGCACGTAAAAATATGGGACGACTCACAAGGCTTTGGATGCGCACAGAGCAAACACGTCAAGAAGAATATGCATCTAGTGGACCTTATTTAGACCCAGAAGATGCTGTACTTATGTACAAAACCATGGCTGAATTTCTTAGGGAGTCTTCAGGTTTTGGTGTCCACAAAAAGATCTCATTTCCCAATAGCGATAACACTAAGCCATTACTGTTGGCCCTCGAGGGTCTTCGCGATGGCTACAATATGACTGCAAGATTATCAAATACCCAGCGAGAGGAGCTTCTTTTGCTTGAACAAGCTTATGATAATCCTCATGATGCCCTTCTTAAGATCAAGCGTACGATTTTGTCTCAGAGGGTATTCAAAAATGTGGAAGTTGCTCTCCTTGACTTTCATAGTCACTTAAGTCCTGTATACCAGGTTGAAATGAGCGAAAAAATTGTTGACGCGTTTTTGGATCAGTATCTATGGAATGAAGCCGATAGAATGGGATTATTCCCTAGCTGGCTCAAGCCTAGCGATGATGAAGTTACACCCATTATGGTTCGGAAGTTTTGTTCTGATTTAAATAATGTTCCAGAATTATGGAATACCGAAAATGATGAAACATCAGCTATCGTTCATCTGAAGCTCCATAAATTTGCTGAAAATGCAGACCTGACTTTGTTGAACCAGCTGCTTAAACTAATTGTTGATCCTGAAATTGCAGATTACATCACTGCCAAAATGAATGCATCTCTCAGTTTCAAGGACATGCTGCATGTTAATCAGTATGGTATAATTAGAGGGTTTCAATTCTCATCATTTGTTGTGCAATACTATCTGATGATGACTGATGTGCTATTGCTGGGCCTTCCAAGAGCTTTAGATTTCTTTAATCAGATTCCAAACCTTGAGCACCCGATAAAGCATTACATGAGGTACCTTGATAATGTCTACTGTGTATTCCACTTTGATAGAGTAGACGCTGATGATATGGAGGGTAGTGCTGACCTTTTACCTTTCACTAAGCATTGTTGGACGCATGATCAGATGATGCGTATGATTAGGCGGGATGTTCAATTAGGAAATGCTCTAATTGCAGAAATGTCTAGTCGAGTGCCTCAAGTTTTGGGTGATATTGAATGCACTGATGCAAGTGTTTACAGTACAGATAATCCAGCACTACTCTTTGAGCTGGCAGGATTTGAAGTCCGATTAGTCCCTAGAAATCGTATGCAAGGGGAAGAATATATGTGGCAGTTTGCTAACTCTAAAACAATGGAAAGAGATTGCGCTGCTGCCATTAAGGTCAGCAAAGATTCGATTGATCGCTTCTCAAACCGAGTTCGTCAGATTTTAATGTCTAGTGGAAGTACCACATTTGCCAAAATTGTTAAGCGATGGAACACTACTCTTACTGCACTTGGAACATACTTTCGGGAAGCCGCCATTGCGACCCCAGAATTGCTAGACGTCATCGTTAAGTGCGAGATAAGAGTTCAAAATAAAGTCAAGATGGGTCTAAATTCGAAGATGCCGGCGCGTTTCCCCCCGTGTGTATTTTACAGCCCTGAAGAACTAGGTGGGCTTGGAATGCTGTCTGCATCCCACGTTATGATCCCTGAATCTGATATTTATGGTAAAATTAAGAACTTCAAGCATGGTATGGACTCGTTAATCCCTAACTTGTTCCGTTATATCACATCTTGGGAAACTGAGTTTAATGACTCAAAGCGGGTATGGATTGAGTACAGTAATAAGAAGCTGGAAGCACAGGCCACTAATACAAGAATCTCACTAGAAGATTTAGAACATATTTGGAACCGAGGATTACCACGAATTAATACCATGTTCCAAAGAGATAGAGGTGTTTTGGCTTATGAAAAGGGCTTCAGAGTACGGCAATACTTCCGAACCTTTTCTAATGAAAAATATGATCCATTTTGGTGGACGAATAGTCGGCATGACGGAAGACTTTGGAATTTCAGCAACTATCGTACTGACGTTATCCAGGCTTTGGGAGGTATCAAGTCTATTTTGGAGCATACATTATTCAAAGGAACAGGCTTTGATGATTGGGAAGGTTTGTTCTGGCAGAAACAGAGCGGATTTGAGCAGCAAATGCAGATGCAAAAGCTCACCAATGCCCAAAGGAGTGGCCTGAGTCAAATTCCAAATCGTCGATTTACATTGTGGTGGTCTCCGACAATTAATCGTGCAAATGTTTATATTGGATTCTTGGTTCAGCTTGATCTAACTGGAATTTTCCTCCACGGCAAAATTCCTACCTTGAAAATCTCATATATCCAAATTTTCCGTGCACACTTGTGGCAGAAAATACACGAAAGTTTAGTGCTTGACTTGTGCCAAATTCTGGATAAGGAACAGCCGTTGCTTCAGATTGAAGGTATTGAAAAGCTTCCAATTCATCCTCGTAAATCATATCGAATGCAGGCTTCTACGGCCGATATATTGTTAAAATCAATTGGCGGTGGTTATGGAGGATGGCCCATTTCCAAGCCATCACTACTAAATGATGATAATGATCAGTTTGATTTTGCATCCTCTTCCGATTTCTGGATTGATATTCAACTTCGCTATGGTGATTTCGATTCCCATGATATTACCCGTTACACTAGAGCCAAGTTTTTGGATTACACCACTGATGGCATCAGCAAATATCCCAGCAAAACTGGATTGGTGATTTGTGTCGATCTCGCATATAATAGTATATGCGCATATGGTCATTGGTTCCCAGGTTTAAAAAAACTAATGCGAGTTGCGTTGGCTAAAATCATTCAGGCAAATCCTGCATTGTTTATCCTACGCGAAAGAATCAGAAAAGCACTACAGTTGCACCAGTCCCAGCCAAGGCAGCCCCACTTAACTGCTTCTAACTACTTGGACGTTATGACGGGAAACAATTTGATTGTGGATGACTCGCAGGTTTATCGTGTTACCATGCATAAGACCAAAAATGGAAATATGGCATCTAAGCCTATCAATGGTGCTCTATTCTTCTTTAATCCAACAACTGGAAAGCTCTTTTTGCAAGTAATACATGCTGCTACTGCATGGGCTGGCCAGAAACGATTGAGTTCAGTTAGTAAATGGAAAGCAGCTGAGGAAACAGCTAATTTATTACGAACATTCCAAGAAATGCCTGAGTATATCATTATTAGTACTCGTGGTCTTCGAGATCCCATGGATGTCAACATGCTGGAATTCTCAAATGTAAAGGTGCGCAATAGCGAATTAAGCATGCCATTTGGTGCTCTGCTTCTCATATCACAATTCCAAAACTTGGTTGATGAAGCATCACAGCCACAAGTGTACGAATTTGACATGTATGACAACTGGTTAGACATCTCTCAGCCTAGTACGGCGTTTAGTAGGCTAATGTTGGTGTTAAGAGGCTATATGATGAATGCAGAGCAAACCTCGTACCTCTTGGATCGTCGTAACAGCAGCGAAAAGTCTGAAATGTGGCCACTTCTTACTCGAGACGAATGGGTTGATGTGGAAAATGATATCAGCGATATGATTGTTGAGGAGTACGGTAAACAGAATCAGGTAAACCCTCAAACTCTCACACAAACTGAGATCCGCGACATCATTCTCGGGCAGCCAATTACCAAACCTGAAGATCGTATTCAAGAGGTTGCAAATCAGTCGAATGAGAGTAAAGATCCTACTTCGCTCACTACCACTACTCACAACGTTCACGGTGATGAGATAACAGTAGTAACCACTTCTCAGTACGAGAAGCAGGCATTCCAATCACGATCCACCTGGAGAAATAAAGCCCTTGAGGCTTCTTCTACTCTACAGTACAAATCTCAGAGTATAGCTGCTTCCAATTTAGACGGATCCCATACAGTTACTGTGCCTAGGAATTTGGTGGAGCAATTTGTATCAGTATGCGATACTCAAAACACCGTTATTGGGCTGCTATATGGTAATGGCTCAACAGTTGAGTCTATTGCTCTGGTTCCTCAGCTTGGTACAGCTACAAATGTAATGTTTTCACAGCTTCCCGATATTAAGGACCAGTTTATTGGGTATATCCGGTCTCAGCCAAATCCCCGAGGCGATAAGTATATTCCGCCTGCCGATCTAACATTAATAGGCCAAAGGGAGCTAAATTGTCAAGTTATTTTACTTGCCAACTTTCTAGAAGGTGAAATTGAGGTTCAGGCATTCCAGCCTACCGCTGAAGGGATTGATTGGGGTTCAAATAATCGGGATCTTCTCTCCAGCGAGCCTTACGGATACGATCCCAGCTTTGGCAAGCCATGCAACGTAAAACTTGAAATGAATGAAGGTTTCTTTTATGTGCCTGACGATGACTTGTGGAACTTCTCGTTTATGAGCGTGATTTTCAACAGTCAAATTGAGCCATTCATGAAACCCGGAATGCCCCTTCAGTACTATGACGCACAACATCGTCCAATTCACTTTACAATGCACAATTTAGAAAATGATTTATCTATATAAATTAATCTTTTTTTTTCAACCTTGAAATATATTTTTGAAATTTTTCGAGGCGGTTTAGGGCAAATTTATTAATGGCTACAGGACCGAAAAGAAAACAGGAATATCGCGACGAGCAGATCCAGAAGCGGGTAAAATTTGACGAAATTGACAACGAAGAGGATGCTGTAGAGGCTGCCAAGCTTCCTCGCAAGCGTTACTACCGTCAACGAGCCCACTCGAACCCCTTCAGTGACCATGATCTCGAGTATCCTGCCAAACCGGAAGACATGGACTGGAGTAAATATTATGAAGACCAGAACAGTGTTTCAATTCCCACTGTGGCAGATGTTGGCTGTGGCTTCGGTGGTCTTCTGGTTGCACTGAGCTCTGCCCTCCCCAACGAGCGAATTCTTGGACTGGAGATTCGAGTTCAAGTAACACAGTACGTTGAGGACAGAATAAGGGCCCTGCGTTTTCAAAACAAAGATGTTGAGACGATTGGAGACGGTAATACTAACTACAAGAACATTGCTGTGCTAAGAGCCAATGCAATGAAGTTTTTGCCCAATTTCTTCCCTAAGAGCCACCTAAAGAAGATATTTTTCTGTTTTCCGGATCCTCATTTCAAAAGTCGCAAGCACAAGGCTCGGATCATCTCACCCACCCTTCTTTCGGAATATGCTTACTGTTTACAGCCTGGAGGCATTGTCTACACCATTACTGATGTTGAGGATCTGCACAAATGGATGGTTAAGCACCTTGATGCCCATCCGTTGTTTACCAGGCTAAGCGAAGAGTTTGAAACTAACGATGAGTGTGCTAAGCTTATGCGTGTAGTTACTGAGGAAGGCAAGAAAGTCGAACGCAATAACGGTCCGAAATTTGTTGCCTGTTTTGTAAGAAAATAGAAAGTATATAAGTTAATGTGAATGTGAATATTGAGTTTAATTGTTTATGGACTTCATGAAATATACATGGCCTGGGGCCGATAAGGGTTCAACATGGCCTCGCCTGAAGAGCTGAGGGCAAAGTTACTGGCCCAAAAAGCAGCCCAACAAGAGAATCAGAAACGAAAAGATAGACTTAAAACCGAAGCGATTGAATGTACACGCTTGCTGATTACTTTAGGCTATGATTTTGACAATATACTTGACCTTTCGCGGGGTAAAGTAACCCCTCAGCATCTGGCCAGCATATTTAAAACATTGCGTGTAGTTCGCAGGAAGAAATCCAAGGAAGAGAAATATCTAGAAGTATTTGGGGCTCCAAGGTGGTTAGAATCTAAAAAGAATTACGTTATTTTCATTGAAGATGAGGACATAGATGATGAGCCCAAAACACCTCTAAATCCGATTCCAGCCAGCGATCAGATCTTTAAAAGTGTTCTTTCTCCTGTAATACCTGAATCTGCACTATATGAGTCTTTTCCTAGTGAAGAAATTCAAAATGATAATATTCAGGATGATATTCAGGATGATATTCAGGATGATATTATTCAAGCCGATATTCAAGCCGATGATATCCAGGATGATAATGTGCGAGATGAAAATATCCAGGACGATAATGTGCAAGATTATGACACTATTATAGAAGATCATGCCCCAGAAATTCAAGCACTAGATAAATCTCTACCTGACCAAAGCATGCCTGATCAGCCAATTGACACTGAAGAAATAGTTGAAATACTGGATTCTGAGCCAGAAGATCTCGTTAAAACTGAGTCTAAAGATGAGTATAATATTGAAGTGGAACTTGAAAAAGTCAAAACTCAGATTCGCGAGATGCAAGAGAAGAAGCTCGCAAAAGAGCAAACCCGAGAAATTGAGTTGGAAACGAACAGAAGAAGTATGGAGCTCCGTGATATAGCAGTTAAGCGAGCACTTCTTGACCAGACTCGAAAGCAGCGCTCAACAGAGATTTCGATATCGACCACCAAAGTTGCCAAGCTTGAGAAATCTTTGGCACTTGAAAAGCAGAGCTTGGAGCGGGCCAAGCAAAGCCTTGGAGATTTAGAAAGAAATGCGGTTGAGTTAGAAAAACAAGAGGAACAGCTTCGCCTTGAGATGAGCCGTCCCCGAATTGTTGTCAAGAAAGTGGAGCCTGTTCCTGCCAAACCAGCTGTAAACCGAGTGCAAAAGCAGAAAAAGAAAAAGAACATGTTGACAGTTGCTGATAGTCCTCTGCGTATGTTTTCGAGCTTCCGTATGTGTCCAGGATTCGGACCCAAAATGTGGTTCTCGAACTCGTTTAATGGCAGATTCGTGAAGAATCTCCCCCAGCGTACCGTCTGCCCCGTTGAGCTGAAATCAAAGTGTGTGGATGTGATGTGTCCACATGTGCACCTCTCCGAGTTCGACGTTGAGGCAAAATTGGTTTGTCAGTACATGGCTACACGCAGGCTAAGTGATATTGAATACATGAATGGCTTGAAAACGTCTGTTTCAACACTTCTGGGGAAAGAAAAGCAGGTTCAGCCTGCTGAACTTGCTGCAGTAATAATTGGCTACCAGAAGCTGCGGAATCCCGAGCAGATTTTGGACCTAAATTAGTCTCAGTAAATTCTATTTTATGTAATGGAACGACAGCTCCGCGCTAACCGAGGCAAGAACCCCAACGCGCGGTGGCTTGTCGAGGATATTAAGCCAGTTAAACGCAAGCAAAAGGCTCAGGAACCGGTTTTGGAGGAGTGGGAGCTAAAGTGCAAGTGCAATGGAACAGTTCCAGACACTGTTTTGATGACTGAGTGCGAGCAGTGCAAATCGTGGCAGCACAATGTGTGTGTGTTTGGATTAAACGCCCAGTACGTCGTTCCAGTGCCTTATGTTTGTATTTACTGCACTAACACCCCACAACGCCAGTTAAACGAGGTTTGTGACACCGAAACTGACTTGGCAGCAAAAGAAGCGGCAGTTGAAATTTCACAACTTCACAACAAAGAAATAAAAATTGATGGCCTCAATGGGGCTGAATTCCGTGCGGAATTTCGACGTAAAATGACTAACTAGTGTATTTTAATCTAAACTCAACGTTGACTCCGATCAAACTATGGTTGGGTTTCGTTCCCAAGGGCTGGGGCACTCTTTTCATTTTCCCGAAGATGGCGAGTTGTGGCCCAACAAACGCACAGCAACGGGTTAAGCAGTTTGCTGAACGGGATGCAACTGGGCATACCGAGTATGTGAAACAATCGCTGCCATTGGGGCGAGGAATTCGTTCAAATCCATCTCCACATGAGGCTGCAGCGATGCAAGAGCAAATAAATGCGTTTATGGCTCCTCAGGGTCCAGAATTTAGGTTTGATAGACGTTCTGAGTTCTTTGGTGAACTCTCAGAGTCGCCAGTTCCCCATGGCCAGCAAACACGTATTCCGATGCCGGGCCCGTCAACCCAGTTTGGCCAAAGCTCCCTTGCCCAACCTGATTGGGTAAATGAGTTCAACAACCTGTCACTATCAGATGGTCGTAATTACGGCCAACCCGTTATTAATCCTTCGAATAGGGCTTCAGGACCTTCATATTATCCCAATATGGCGCGGTCTTCGGCTCCGGCATACCATAATTGCACCAGCTACGGGATGCCTATCAGTCGACAGTATATCGCCCCAACCCTAGAACCATCCCAATCGGGTAATCATAGATCATCGCAACAACGCCAAACCGATGCCGCTTTTGACGCAGCGTTTGCCGAGGCAGAGGCAGCACTTGCTCGATCTGAGGCCCGTGTTCGGGCAGAGACCGAGGCACAGGCTGCTAAGGCAAAAGATACACTAGAAGAAAAGCAAAGATTAGAAAGCGAAAAACAAGCAATAAGAACAAAAGCTGAACGTGAATTAGTGGAGCACGAGAATATTGATTTAGAACGTGAAATTGAACAGGATATTTATGGCGAAGATGCCAGCCAACTTGCTGGGAAAATTATCTACTCGATCCATGAAAGTGCTCCTGAACTTGGTGAAAAGCTCCAAAACTCCAAGTTTATGAATTTAATGACAAAATTGAGTACTAGTGAGCTGAAAATAGGCCGTGACGAATTTGTTTCAACTACAGATGAACCCCAAACTTTTGATTGGGCTCCTCAGAGACCTACAACAGTCTCCAAGACGCCGGTACAAGAAACTGAAACTTCCTCCCGTGAACGCCGGAAGTCGGAACTTGATGACCCAGAAACTTATTTGTTAAAGATGCGTAAGAATCTCGACCCTAGAGTATTTCAGAAATCACAGTACACTTCTCCTTTTGCTGTAGGACAGAGCACTGCTTTGCCATCGCTTCAAAACAGCAGTTGGGAAGAAAACTACGAAGATTGGTAATTAGTTATTTATTTAAAAGGTGAAGTATTGGCCAACATTGATGTAACTGTAGCCAGAACGTTGTATGTACCGCTTTGAAAGGTCAGAAACCTGAGTAAGTCCGTCTACACATGTGCCTGAGATAGGGGTAGTAGCCTTCATTCGCAGTGGGTCGAATAAAGAGGCGAAATAGCACATCTGTGTATACAACTCCTGGCTAGTATACTCGGGTTTCAACGTACCAGAGCAGTGGGGTTCCGTACAGGCTGAGCCAGAATGGCGAGAACGGGCCCCACACTCGTCACACAATAACCAGTTCTCGTAATATTTTTGAACAAATGAACGAATGGCACGATTAACTTGCTCAGCGACTTCTGAAAATGGTATAACCTCTTGTGATTCAGGCACTAAAATCCCGTTTGATGCTAATTGACTTGCACTGGTAAAGGCGAATTGTGTCTCCCCCGAGCTCAGCTCAAGCGGTGCACAGTTGGCAAACCTTATAGTGTCTGGTGTCATCGTGATAAGTGATAGGTTGTCGTAAAGGCTAGATTGGGCACCATCTCGCTTGCTTTGCTTGATCTCATGAGCTGCCGGCAGCTCCATTGCCTCAGCAAGCTGCGAGCCGTCGTAACCATCAATCTTCTCGCAGAAACGATTGATGGGAACAAAGACTTGGTGGTATAGGTACCATTCGTAGTCTGGAACAAGCTCACGACGCTTGAGTTCTTCAGGAGCCACAGCTCGCTGAGCAACACTTTGATCCTTTCCACCAGCAGTAATGATGTAGCTGATAACATCCTTAGCACGCACACTGTGGCCACTGGCTACACGAGCTGCAGCTACCACAAGTTGTGGTTTGTCCAGGGCTCCATACTGGCTCAATTCCTTTCCAAGTTGATTCCGCATAACAAACATTTTGGGAACTACCTTTCCTGCTCGGACCTGAGTGGCATACTCGTGTAAGTACTGGTAAACACCACTGAAAATCTCAAGTGGATCCATTTCTTCGTCGTCATCGGTTTTCCCACCATTCAGTCCAAAAATAATTTCCAAAACCCGCTTAGAGCTGATCTTACACACGTCACTGAACTCACGACGGCGCATATCCAGACCTTTATACTCCAATTGCAATGAGTTGTCAGGGTGCATAATTACTGCAGCGTACTTTTTCTTCACATAAAGCATGAGTTTTCTAAAGACGTGATCAATATCGATCTCCATCAAACGATACTGCTTGTTGACACTGCGCTTGAAATCCACGCCTACTGCATAGGCCTCAGCGTATGTTACAGCGCCAGTATTGATCATTACTGAGTCAGTATCACCATACAAAACCTCCAATCCCTTTTCAATGGCCAAGTCGCGGGTTCTCAGTAATGCCTCACGACCCTTCTGAGTGATCAGTTGAGCCAGAGGCTTGGCACAGAACCTCGAGTCTGCAAATCCAAGGCATCCATACATTGAGTTTGCAGTCAACTTCAGGGCAGTTTGTCTGATATTCCACTCCGCTTGCTGTGCCGCATCGGCTGATGGACTCTTCATTAAATTTTTAACCTCTCTACGCCTTTCAACCAAGTTCTGCAGAATCTTTGGCAGTAATCCTTGGGGCATAGATGCTGCAGGCAGCTCAGGACTCTCAGTTTGGTCGCGTTCAAAATCGATGGTGGTTAAGCAAATGTTGTATTCCTGAATGATTGAAGGATACAAACTATTGAAATCCATAACCAGCACACAAGATTGGTGCAAACCAGTAACAGGTTCGAAGACATGGCCACCAGTGTAGGTTGAGGATCCGTTTTTAGCTTCACGTTTATCCGGAATAAGATATCCAGCCTTGGCAAATTCATGCATCAAAAGGTAATCATTTCGCCCACTTCGTGTACCAGCCAAAGTAGCACGCCATGGGTTTCCTGCTAAACAGGTAAGTTGTCGAGACAAGGGAAGCATTTGGTTTTTTAGAGCAATTGAAGTAACAAACAAGGTATCGTACTCGCTTCTTCTAACAATTTCCACCAGTCCATCACTTCCTTGCTTTAGCCAGTCACCGCTGGCCAAATTGGTATCAAACGGAAGTCGCTGCTGTCCCAAAAACACTCGAGTCATCTCCTCCAAGCTATAGTCAGTGCACTTTCCACTAGCAATTTCTTCGCCAAACGTGTTTTTCAAGTCCACCAACAGTCTGCCACTGCAAATGCGTTGAACCTCATGGGCCTTTACCGCATTAGGCTTTCTAGTAATACGGAACCGACCCAATTGTGACCACTGAGAGCAATTCAGTGCTAAGGACCGGTCGAGAATAGTTGCTAGGTGGATGTTGGTGAGATTGTGTCCGACCAAAACATCAGGATCGGTATTCTTCACCATCTCGTGGAACCAAGCCAGCAGCTTCTGTTCGCTATTAAACATCTCCAATACCGGTCGAGCATGTTTTGAAGTGGCATTTGTTCGTTGAGCATTATGCTGGCTCATAGCCTGCTTGAACCCAATTGGGAAAACGCCCGTTGAGGGAGGGCGAATTCCTGTAATAAGTGTTGAAGGAAGTGAGGTGGCATCGTGAGTACCAACGTCAACGTTTCGGAAAATACGCATTGAAATCGACACAAGTTCGTGCTCAAGCTTGCTGTTGGGAACAGTTGTGACCGTGAGACTCATAAGGGTGAGTTTAGGCACCGGAGGCTGCTCACTGCTAGTGGTAATATGAGCTGGCGATCCACATTCATAGGCTGCTCCTGACCAGGTGGTGTTTCGTGACACGTTTTGAATCTTTACATCAAGCCAGCAAGGACCCATTATATTGCGGCCAATTAGGAAATTCTCGATTCGGGAGGACTGGATACCCGTCACAGACTCGTAGTGCTTACCCTTGGCAGGAACCGGTTGGGAAAGAGTGTATGGAGCCTTAATGTGCACATACTCCTTCTCGCCTTTATCGCTAGCAAACACATCCCGTAACTTAACCGAACGAGACCGCATCGAAGACACACCACAGGAAGCAAAGAACTCGCTCATCTCTACTGTCACATCACTAGCACTGCTACCTTGTTTAGGAAGCACATATATGTCTCGGTCAATGCCGTAAACAAGCACGCTAGTGGCCACTCCGGTGTTGGACCTACCAAACAGGATAAGACCACCCTGCATCTCAAGGTAGTCTGTCCAGTAGAACCGCAAGACCTCACCCGGTTTCAATGCATCCACAGTAGAAACTTGCACATCATCACTGACCAGGTTCCAAGCAGTGCTAGCATAGGAGCCAGTAATTGTTTGGGGGTCGCTTGACGGTTCCGGAGTCTGAACCATCACATGGGTCTGGTCGTCTTGGGACTCAGGAAGCGACATTTCCGGGATAGGGGGATCGCTGGGAAGTTCTCGAGAGCGGTTGGACATCATGGCAATGAACTCGTCATCACTGTCGTCGCTTTCTGGAGCAGCACTGAGTGAGACTGGAGTCATACTGAAACTCACCTCAGCATCCGTAGAAGCGTTTAAGTCTACCTGTTCGGCATAACTTTCGGTAACCTGGTTATTTTCTGTGAATTGATCACTAGCTGCCTCTCTGAGTGGGGGCTCACTGAAAGGCTCGTCAATTGTGGTCTCTCCAATTGGGGGATCACTAGAGGCAACCTCGCTCACAAAAGCAGATCCGATCATTTCACCACCATCTCGAGAGCCTCTGAGCTTCGTGGGAGTTTCTGGCTTGCTTCTGAGCTTGTTTCCAAACGCACTGCGGCCACCCAAAGACCCAAGCGATCCGAGTCCACCTCGTGAACCAAGCGATCCAAGCTTACTTCCGGGAGTAGCAGACGTATTTGGGGTTTTTTTGCCAATACTGTTGACAATGGCATCAATGTCGACCTTCGGGGCGAGTTGAGTTGTGGCCACACGCGGTTTCTTTTGGGAGCGAAAAAGAGATACAATGTCGGGTTTTTTCTCGCTTCTGTCGCGTTTCAGAGGTTTTTTCGAGTCCTCCTCAACCTCACTAGAGTTTTGCTGGTCCCATTCGTATTCACCGTTGTCTACGTATCCCTGTCCATCATCGTCAATGACAAAATCGTCCTCACGAAGTCGTTCTCGCTGGCGTTTCTCGTACTCGCCAACATCATATTCATCATAAATAGTTCCGTCTTCTTCGTCAAATTGCAAATTTCTGCCTGTTTTGCCCTCGTTGCGGAGCCTGCGAAGCTCTGCAAGACCAGACAGTTTTCCCATGGTGAAGTGAGACGCGTAGGACGCGACTAATTAAGGGTATTGGGTATATTTTTGCTTAGTAATGTTGATTCGCAGTTCGAGTGTGTGTGAAGTGGCCAGTGCGGTTAATTAGAAATGCTCTAAACCTAATTGGGACTGAGGCACATTTGGTATTTCAAAGTGCAAAGCTTCAAGCCAAAACCGCCTAACCTACGCGTCCAAATTGATAAAAATCTAAATAGCTAGCCACATAAACTGGTAAATGAAACTGTAAACTACACAATACCCATATTTACAGTATTGTTTAGAGCTTAATCCTTGCCCATGCTCCAAGGCAAGAGACTGCTGTACTTCGTGACGTTATTCGTCTCCCTTGGGGTCTTCCTCTTCGGGTATGACCAAGGAGTCATGTCCGGGATCATTATAAGCCCAAGTTTTGTTGAATACTTTGGCGATCCTTCTCCTGCCAAAGTAGGAACAATGGTTGCCGTTTTAGAGATCGGTGCCCTCGTTTCATCCCTGTTAGTAGGTCGTTTAGGAGATTTGTGGGGTCGCAAAAAAACAATTTTGTATGGAGCATCTGTTTTCACCATTGGAGGATTTTTGCAAACCTTTGCATTTGCATTCTGGATGCTGATCGTCGGTCGCATCATTAGTGGACTGGGAGTCGGCATGCTCTCCACAATTGTTCCTGTTTACCAAAGCGAGATATCCCCACCCCACAATCGAGGCAAATTTGCATGCATTGAATTCACCGGAAACATTATTGGCTATGCAGCCTCGGTTTGGGTGGACTACGCCTGTTCTTTCATTAGTGGAGACCTCAGTTGGAGGACTCCTTTGTTCATCCAGTGTGTAATTGGAATTCTGTTGGCACTAGGCACCGAGTTGGTGGTTGAGACCCCTCGTTGGCTCATCAACAACGACCGAGACGAGGAAGGGATGAACACGCTTTTGAGGCTCCACCCCCAAGGGGAGATTGCACGCATCCAATTCGAGGAAATCAAGCATACCGTGCAGCAGCACCGACTGGAAGGCGAGCATTCGTACCGGTACATGTGGAACAAGTACAAAAAACGGGTTCTCATTGCGATGTCCAGCCAGGCATTTGCCCAGCTCGATGGCATCAACGTCATTTCATACTACGCACCGCTTGTGTTCAGCCAGGCTGGTTGGAAAGGCCGATCGGCGATTCTCATGACCGGAATCAATGCAATTGTTTACGTTTTGTCCACTATTCCGCCCTGGTACCTTATAGACAGATGGGGTCGGAGACGTATTCTCATCAGTGGTGGGCTGGTCATGGCATTTGCACTAGTGATGATCTCGTACTTCATGTTCCTCGAGCTCCCCTCGAGCCCACAATGGGTGGTTCTGTTTGTTATTCTGTTCAATGGGTTTTTTGGGTACTCGTGGGGGCCAGTTCCCTGGCTGTACCCACCCGAGATCCTTCCACTGTCAATCAGAGCCAAAGGGGCCTCATTGAGTACCGCATCGAACTGGGCATTCAATTTCCTCGTTGGTGAGGTGGTTCCGGTGCTCCAGCAGAAGATGGGAGCAGCATTGTACCTCATTCCGGCCTTCTTCAGTGTGTGCTCGGTGGTTTTGGTGTACTTTGTGTACCCAGAAACCAAAGGCCTGAGTCTGGAGGAGATGGGCACCGTTTTCGGAGACCAGATTTAAGACTAAATAACTATTTAAACGGCCTGCCACACGCCGGTTCCCTGTTGCTTGACGAATTCACCGAGTTCCTTGACGTTGGAGTCCCATTTCTCCAGCCGCTCCCGCATACTTGAGACCTGCTCCCGCGAAAGCACCCTGGGCTGCAGCCAGTCGATTTCCACGGTTTTCTTGACCTCATCGATCTTTCCCCGCATAAGCTGCAGGCTGAATGCCTTCAACACCAAAACCTCGACCTTCGCACCTGCCTGCAAGTAGGTTTCCTTCGCAATGGAGGCGAACGGAATAGTGCGGTTGGTGCCTGAGAGCTGCTGCCACCTGAAAACACACTCGCACAACGCCATCAAGCAGATTTTCTGCTCCAAAAAGGGCAGCGAGGCCTCCAACAAAGGCGAACGAGAAACAAATTCGGGTCGCAGTTGCTGGAATCGCGGCACGTCGCCTTCATTGACGGCCAAAACAAGGTTTTCGAGCCATTTGTACTCGGTTCCAAGCGATTTCAAAATCGGGTGCAGCACCAGCTCGCCAAAGTTGTAGATTTTCGGTGCCAGAAGTGCTGCAATGCACAAATCGTACGCCTTCTGCTGCTGAACGGACTCCTCAACTTCGGATCCCTCAGTGCAGGCGAGGTAGAGCAGTGCATTGCGGTAGTATGCAGTGTAGTCGGTTTGAAGCTTGTAGTACTCGCACGAAACACCGTAGAACTGGGCAAGAACGACTTTGTCGGTTATGGGGAGCAAATCGACCTGCTGGCGAGCGTTGTCGATGATTTTCTTGGCTTTTGCGGTCTGTCGCTGCTTGACGTAGATGCTTGCCGCCTGCAGCTCGGCAAAAACGTGCTGCTCGCGTGTCTTTTCGTCGTTCCACTTGGCTGCCACGGCAAGCATGAATTCCAGGCTCTTTTCAACGGACTCAATCTGCTTGCTGGCAAAAATAGCAAAGGAAACAGCTGCTAGGGGGTTGATTTTGTCTTCAAACGTCGAGATAAACTGCTCGTAGAGGGGGAGCCTCAAACTGGCAGAACGAGGGTCCGCAAACAGCTCGGTGAGCGTGAGCGTGACTGGATGCCATAACTTGCGGTCCCAGTTGTCCTCCAGCTGGTAGAATAGAGGGGCCAGCTCGGAATCGGCCTGGTCTCTTAGTAGTGCTAATCGGTCGGAAACGGACATGTCGCCACAACCCTACACTACGTTACTTAAGAAGCACTGCAGGGCTGTATTTAGCTAGCACGTTTATTTAATTGACTACATATATTAACTAAAATACTCCACAGGAATTCTCGAGTTCGCGGAGTTCTGCTAGCAGGGTCCGGACCTGCTTTTTGTATTTCGCAACCTCAAGTTCCCAATGCTCGGAGCATATTAGCTGCTCGATTTGAAACCGGTAAGTGAGCTCAATGACTTTATTCTCGTATTCCTGGGTCATGTTTTTGCTTTCAATTTCAATTTCTGAGATTCGTGCTTTGTATGCAGCACGGTTCATTTGCGGTTTTGGTAATTGGTGGATGGTTTTGTGGTGGTGATTTATCGTGGTGATTTAGTGTGGTATTTATCGTGGGTCTTTGTGGTGGGTCTTTGTGGTGATTTAATGTGATATTTATAGGTGGTGGTTATAGAAGGTGGTGGAATTTATAGGCGGTGGTTATAGAAGATGATTTTGGGTGGTGGAATTTATGGTATTACTTACTTGGTGGTAAAATTCATAGCAGTAAATTTTATCTTATATACAATCATTAGTAAAGCATTCGCGTAAGAATTTTGTGGGGTGTCTTTTCCAAAGCATCGTGGAGTCTACGAATATCCTGCTCGTTGACGTTGGCGATGTCGGCCATCAAGTAGGCAACGTCCTGCTCGGAGTCGGAGAACTGCTTGGCGATATTGTACTCGCCGAGAATCTCGTTTACGGTTTTCAAAACACCAGGAACGTTGCGGTGCACGTACAGCACACGAACAGCTCCGTTCTCGTCCTGGTAAGGCGACCGCAAGTCGACCTCAGGGAAGTTCACCGAGCCAACCGAGGAGCCCTCGCGGACGTACTTGGTGAGGGCATTGGCGACCTCGATTCCAATAGCCGACTGGGCCTCGTTGGTGCTGCCACCGATGTGTGGGGTAAGAATAACGTTGCTTTGCGAGACAAGCTCGGTGGTCCAGCTGTTCAAGCTGTCCACAAACAGGTTGTCACCGTTGGAACCAGGCTCATTGGGGTAAACGTCAAGGGCAACTCCGGCAATCTTTCCGCTCTTTTTTGCCTCCACAAGCGCCGGAATGTCAATTACCTGGCCACGAGAGGCGTTGATGAGGTAGGCGTCCTGTTTCATCTGCTTGAACTCCTGGGTAGAGATCATGTTCTGGGTTTCAGGCAAAGCAGGAACGTGAAGCGTCACGAAATCACTGCGGTTAAGCAGCTCCTCTAAAGTGTCGACCTGCACGGCAGTTCCCATGGCCATGATGTTCAAAACATCGTAGTAGAGGACCTGCATGCCCATGGCCTCGGCCAGCACGCTAAGTTGGGATCCAATGTGTCCGTAACCAACAATTCCGAGCGTCTTTCCACGGATCTCCCAGCAACCTTTGCTCACTTTGTTCCAGGTTCCGGAGTGCAGCTCGATCGACCGGTCACCGAGCTGTCTGGCAAGCGAGATCACGTAGCCAATGACCAGCTCGGCCACACTGCGGCTGTTGGAGAAAGGCGAGTTGAAAACGGCGATTCCACGGCTGGCAGCGAATTTAAGGTCGACCTGGTTGGTTCCAATGCAGAAACAGCCAATAACCATCAGATTCTTGGCGTGCTCGAGCACACGCTGGTTCAGAGTAGTTTTAGAGCGGATTCCAATGACGTGGAAGTCAGCAATCTTCTTGATGAGCTCCTCCTCGGGCAAACTCGAGGTCAAAAACTCGACCTGGTAACCCTGTCCGTGGAGAATCTCCACTGCTTTTTTGTTCACGTTCTCCAGCAGCAGAATCTTGATGTCTCCGGACTCGAAAGGCTTCAGTTCCCTAACACGCTGATTCGTGCTCAATCGGCGTCCAGAACGGAACAGGGGGCTGTCCGAGAGGGGTGAGGCCGAGTGGGGGGACGACAAGTGGTGGTCGCTCAGCGACGCGGTCACTTTCTTGATATTGACGGGTGCACTCATTTTGTGTGTGGGTAGTTTCGTTAATGGTGTATTTATGGTGGGGCGGTGTGGGTGGTGTTACTCCACGTGATGTATGACTGATTCCCAACTGTTCGAAGACGTTCCAATTGACGGCGTTAAGGGCAGGCTGAAAACTGATACGTCCCAAGTCGGCCTTGTTAGCTAAGCAAAATGTTTCACTTTGAAATTCCACTAAACCACACGCGAAACCAAGGCTTGTTGCCAATTACACGCGTCACGTAGCCTACTTTTTATTAATTTTATTTTCTATGTATATTTGCGATTATTTCGCGCTGAAATACCGTTCTATTTTTGGCCGTGAGGACGTCGTCACAGACGCATCCGACCAGCTGCCATTACATAACCGAAAGGTATTCAGTGCATTTTCAAAACCTACAACTCATTCATTCATGCCGCTGTGTGGCTCTGCTCCGAAGCCTTTAGTGCGAAAGATCGTTATTCTGGGCGACGGTGCCTGTGGTAAGACCAGTTTACTTGACCGGTTCACGCGTGGGTACTTCCGTCCGGTGTACGAACCGACCGTGTTTGAGAACTACGTGCACGACATCTTCATCGACGGTCGACCAATGCAGCTCAGCTTGTGGGACACTGCTGGACAGGAGGAGTTCGACCGGTTGCGGTCGCTCTCGTACTCCGATACCCATTGCATCATGCTGTGCTTCTCCGTAGACAGCCGAGACTCCCTCGAAAATGCCCAAACTAAGTGGAAGGACGAGATCGTCGACAACTGCGACGGTATTAAGCTTGTTCTGGTCGCGTTGAAGTGCGATCTGCGTCAGTTGCAGCAGGACGACGACATGCACAACAACGACTTAATCTCCTATGACGAGGGTGTGGCAGTGGCTAAAAAGGTCGGTGCCTTGAGATACCTCGAGTGCTCTGCCAAGGAGGACCGTGGAGTGCGTGAGGCTTTTACTGAGGCTGCGAGGGTGGCCCTCACCGTGGGCACAGAAAACGACGAACAGCCACGGAAACGCTGCGACGTGATGTAATGGTGGCCCATAGACTCGTCTATTATCTATTTGTAATATATTTATCATAATGTACATTCGATCATTGCACCGATCCAAATCAGGACCACGACGGGCTACCCCTAGGAACGCTGCACCCAAGATCGAGTGCTGTTGCCGTATATTCTCCGATCCAGCGTGATTCAATAAGTCCTGGGGCTTGTCGCAGGGACAGCCCTCAAATGAATGCTATATGCCGGTCGTGAAATTTTGCGTTGTGAAGAGTAAATTTTTCAGGCAGGGCACATGTAGAGTGGGGTAACCGTATCGTGTAGACTTATTAAGTATTGGTGGTTCGTGCTTGGAAGCGAATGTGTTAACGGTGAAAAAGGTTTGCGAATTATTTGGTGAACAAGGGGAAAGTGCTTGTGCGGTGTGGAGGTATTAACCGGGAAGTGGGGTGAAGTGGTGGGTGGAAGTGGTATGGTGATCAAATATGGTTCCAAAACAGGCAACGTACGTAAAAAGTGAAATAAAAAACTACATAAAAAAAAAATCAATAGAACTAAATAAAATCAAAAGATGAAGAAAACGTCAAAAAGAATCAGTTACAATGTAATTGACATCACAATTGCTGCAATTATACTGATAAGCTTGAACGAGTTCTTAGGAGCACCGTTAACATACGTGGGCAAAGAAGATCCGGTAGAGGTCTCGGAGGGTATCAAAACAGCCGGGTTGGTAGACGAAGCTGACGAAGAGCTCGAGGCACCAGAGAAAGTAGATGATCTTTCGGGTACGGTAGAGCTTTCGTTTTCACCAGAGGTCGTGAAGCTGCCACTGGTGGTTTGAGACGGAACCAGAACTCCTGTGCTGGGTAACACGGATGTGGGTGAGACAGGAATATCTTCTGAAGCGTTAGAAGTAGAAACACTGCGTGTACTACCACCATTGTTGCCAGTAAAACCAGATGAGGTCTCGGAGGACTCAGCGGTTGATGATGTGGACGAAATAGCTTCCGCAGTGCTAGAAGTACTGCTGGTAGTAAAGACAGGCTCAACAGATGTTGGTCTGCTAGAAGCAGATGTAGATCCACGATTAGGAACATCGGTGGAGGTGGCCACAGAATCAGTATTAGCTGAAGAGCCAGTGGATGATACTGAGCCACTAGCAGAGGTGGTGGCACTGGTAGAAGATTCAGTGGTTACACCACTATTAGGAGCAACAGTTTCAGAGGAACTAATAGACGAGGTTCGAGTGGAACCAGTTTCCGAAGACTTATCCGAAGAAGAAATGGTAGACGATGATTCCACGGATGCAGACGTACTCTCCGTCAAACTAGATGATGTGGTTGAAATAAGAGTAGAGCCTGTGGTAATAACACTCTGAGTAGATGGATTGGTAGTAGTACCATTGGTGTAATAAGTAAATGACGAAGACGACGACAAAGTGGGAATCAAATTACCGGTGCTAGTTAGTGGTGGTGGGTAAGTAGACTCTGTAGATGTCGACGTGAGAGAACCGGTGGAGGATATCAGAGGCACCCAAGTAGTAATGGTAGAACCGTTGGTGGTCTCAGTGGTCTTGGTGTAAGGCACGGAAGTAACAGTGGTGACATCAGTAGTCTTACCGTTAGTAGTGATGGTGACATCAGTAGTAACAGAAGAGTACGAGATATCACTGTTAGCACTAGAAGTACTAGAAGTCAAAGGCACCCAAGTTGTGATGGTAGAACCATTAGTTGTCTCTGTAGTCTTAGTGTAAGGCACGGAGGTAACAGTAGTGACATCGGTGGTCTTGCCGTTAGTAGTGATAGTGACATCAGTGGTAACGGAAGAGTATGAAATGTCGCCACTAGAGGTTGCGGTACAAGTAGGACAAGGCACCCAAGTAGTTATGGTAGAACCATTAGTTGTCTCAGTGGTCTTAGTGTAAGGAACCGAAGTAACAGTGGTGACGTCAGTGGTCTTACCGTTAGTAGTGATAGTGACATCCGTGGTAACAGAAGAGTAAGAAATGTCGCTGTTGCTACTAGTGGTAGAAGTCAA